>VZSE01006660.1:95289-159986 GCA_013398275.1 Promerops cafer
CCGGCTCCGAGCCCCTCCCCGCCGGCTCCGGGCCTTCCGCTGCTGGGCCCGGGGAGCCCCGGGCTGGCCGTGCCCGGCGTGGGGCAGAGCCCCGTCAGCCCCGGTGGGCTCGAACCGGCCGGGCCCGCGTCGGGGGCTGAGCGTGGCTCGTCGTGTCCCCGTCGCCGTCAGCCGCGCGGCGCTGGCGGTGCTGCGGCGTCTCCGTCGCGAAGTGCAGACGTGTTACGTGGTGTGCCAGCACCCCGGTGCACCCCCGTGCCCGTGGCTCAGCTGGAATAAGGATAATCGAAATGTCTTGGTTTGGCTGGTGGTGAAACACGTGGGGTTTTTTCATCCAGAGGGTGCTGGCACTGCCCAGGCTCCCCAGGGGATGGGCACGGCCCCGAGGCTGCCGGAGCTCCAGGAGCGTTCGGACAGCGCTGCCAGGGATGCCCAGGGTGGGATTGTTGGGGGGCCTGTGCAGGGCCAGGAGCTGGACTCGATAATCCTTGTGGGTCCCCCACAACTCAGGGTATTCTATGATTGTGTGTTCCAGTGTTCCCTGAAACCCTTTGTGGCACCTGGAGCCCGTGAGAACCCAGGGTCAGACGTAGGCTCTTGTCCTCTGTGACTGAGCCTGCACTGCCTGCAGCCGAGCCTTCCATCTCGAGGCCTCTTCCCTGTGGCAGAAGTCTGGGCAGCAGCAGTGTCTGTCTCACAAAGTATCACTCAAATAAGTTTTTGCACTTTCTTGAGTGTTGAGGCTCGTGGGTCACTTTTGGTGGCCCTCGTCGAAGAGCAAGGGGAGACCCTGGGAACTGGTAAATTAAATGGCAGCTTCTAAAGGGGGCCTAGATCCTGGCCAGAGGAAGAATCCTCTGCACTTGTAGACATGAGTTTTTGAGCAGTGGAGAATCCACCAGGTGCTTGGCTGAACTATTTTAACAAAGAGTAAATCTGTAGGAAAATATTCACATCCTGAGCACTGGGAGATGTTGAGGATGACACCACCTGCTGCTTTCCAACTTCGTCTCTGGCACTTCTCAACCCAGTAATCCCATTGTTCCTGTCAGTGTTCCTCAACCAGTTTTGGGCAAAACCTTCCCAGTTCTGGTTAAATGAGCAGAGCTGGCTCAGCTGCCCTGCCGGAAGCAGGGTGGGGAGCACAGGCAGAACTGGTGCCCCACCAAACCCGGGCTAGCATTTCTGATTAATAGCTTGTGACAAACTCCTGGGAGTGACAGCTTCTGCAGCTGCTCCAGCTGCCTGCAGCACTGATCCCTATCTGCAGCTTGAGTGGAGTTCCTAAGCAGCCTTTATCTCCCATCTCACCTCTTGTTTCATCTGCTCTTAATACTTGTGGAGATTTGGGGTTTGTGGAGGTTAACTGAGTGTGAGTTGTGAGCAGGACAGGCTGGGTGTGATGCTGCAGTTGTGCTTTTACCATGGGGTGATGTCAGAGCATTTTCTTCACTCACCATGGCCTCATGCATGTTTAACTGCTGCCTGCTTCTCCTCGGCCACAGGAGTGACTGGGAAAGCTTCCCAGGAGGGCTGGGTCAGGCAGAATTTGCTTTTATCTCACAAAATCACCGATTTTACAGTGCAAAATGTGTAAAACAGCATAAATGCTTCACGTGCCCAGGTGTGAAGGCTTTCAGTGAGCAGGGGGATGCTGTGGGGTCAGCTCTGCTTTTGCCAGGGGGGATGTTGGCCATGGAGGGCAGAGCTGATGGCTCTGTAAATATGGGACAAATATCAGAATTGTGGAATACTTTGGGTTGGAAGGGACCTTAAAGACCATTTCATTCCTTCTACCATCCCAGGTTGATCTAAACCTCATCCAGACTGACCTTGAACCTTTCCAGTGATAGGACAATCCACAGCTTCAGTGTGGTAGCAGAGAAGGGAAAGCACCACACTTCAGTCTGTGGGGACAAAAAGCAAAGCCTGGCAGTCGTGTTTGTGTTGTTTCAACTTCTGAGGAGAGATGAGATCTGTTTGCACCACAGCTGCTCTTTCCCCCTTCCCAAATCATTCAGCAGATTGTGTTTCTCTCCCTCTTCTGTGAAAAGTGGCAAACCCAAGTCTCCAGAGAACTTGTACAGCCACTCCTTAATTCATCACGTTTCCTATTACATGGCTGTGGAAATTAAGCCCTCTGTCTGTCACCGTGAGGCCTGGCAAAGCTCTTGCCAAGAGCAGGGCAGAGCCTCAGTGTGTTCCCAGACAACAACAAAAGCATCAGGATGGTTTGGCATACATGATTAGTGGCTCACGTGTCTTGGGAATTCCTGGATGGATTGTGCCAGGGCTGTGTGTGGAATCCTGTGTGTGAATTATCTGTGTTTATGCAGGCTGATATCCACAGGAATTTTGGGAGGTCAGAGCCCTGCAGAGCATGTGGCTGCTCTACTCCTGGTCACTTGTTAGAGAAATGCTGTGAAACACAGCTGGAAGTGGGTGCTGAAGGAATTAAAAGTAGTAGAAACTGTGTAGAGTTACAGAAATTACTGATGGTGGTTGATTGTGTTTGTTTTCCTCCCTCTTTCCAGGTATTTCCCAGCCAAGATCCACTGGACAGAGCAGATTTCAATGCTGTGGAGTATATTAATGCTCTCTTTCCCACTGAGCAAGTAAGTAATGCTCCAAATACTCTCAGACTTTACTTTCACACTTTTTACTATCAGATTTTAGTCCCATCCTTTACTGTCAGGGTAACCTCATAGCAAATGACCAAAGCAGTGTTTAAACCTGTACCCAAACCTTTTATTTCAAACACTAGCACAGGAAATAAAGCTATAACAGTAATCACTTCTTAAATTTGCAGCTCACAGGGTTTGCTGTCATTATGTGGTCTCTTTCCACTCAGAGTGCTTGCTGCTGTTAAAGTCCTGCTTTGATTTGTAGAAATAAATTAATTTTCTATGTAGGTGGAGTGAATTTCATAACTTGCCATATATCAATCAGTGGTGAGTTCCTGGGGTTTTCAGCCAAATCAGGCAGGTGTTGCCTGTACAATGTCACAGGAGAGTTTGAACCCAGTTGTTTATTTTGAGATGTAAAGAATGAGATTGCTGTGGGCCCACATCCCTGCTTTGTGTTCCCAACTTCAGCCCCAGGGGGAGTTTTGGATTAACCTCTTGCAAAGCAGAGATGTTTCTACAGGTGAAGTTTGTGAGGCTGCTCCAACATTTACCATGTCTGAGATCCTCTGCAGCACCAGTGGTTTTGGCTTGCAGCTTTTTCTGGTGGTGTGGCTTGGCTTTTTTCCCTTAGCCAGCAGGGAGGAGCTGTTTCCCCAGCAGTGCCTTCACTGCATCTCCTTCCAGGCTGTTTTCTGCTTGTCTGGGCTCTGCAGGGGGGGTCTCACCCCAAGGCTTTGTCCCCATCCCCACTGGAGGTCACTGTCACACCGTTTTGCTGACAAAGGACAAGGCAGAGCTCAGGGATGGGGGAAGCCCCGAGCCCTGACCTGTTCTTTTCTGCTCTTTATGATGTGGCAGAGAAGCAGCTGAGTTGTTGTCTCAGCTCCTCCACCTGTAAAACAAAGGCATTGCTCTCCTCTTCCTCAAGAGCCCTGTGTGAGGAAGTGTTTGGGATCACAGCTGACATATTCCTCTGTAAACATTCACCATTGCACTTCTCTCTGGTTTTTCTATATTCCAGTCTTTGGCAAACATCGATGAAGTCGTGAACAAGATCAGGTTGAAAATAAGGTAAATATTTCTCCATTTCATGGCATCTCAGGTCTGATTGTCACCAAGGCTTCATAAATGCAGCCTTTGTGCTACAGCTGACAGGATTTAGTTTGTTTAAAAGGCATGGACAGGAACAGCCTCAAGTCTAAGAGTGGCACAGAAACAATTATAATTTTTATATTTCACTTCTGTTATGTGCCCTTCAGGCTGTTTAAGCTAATGGGTTGCAAAGTGCAGCTTTGGAAAACAACTAAGAATAAAAAAATACCAAATTTCAGTACAGTTTGAAGACTCAGTTGCCAAGAATTCAGTGTTTTTGGGGTCAGAATATAANGCTGAGTGAGCAAACTACCCAAAAGACTCAGTTGCCAAGAACTTAGTGTTTTTGGGGTCAGAATATAAATTGTAAAGACTCTCATTGTGTATTTTTGAATTGTCATTATTGGTTCTAAAAGTACAAAATAAACACAAATGTGCATGAAATATTTAAATTTTCTGTGCTGGCTGATATTGCCAACATGAAATGGTTGAGACAGCACTTTCATATGTGGGAAGTTGAAATGCAAACAGACAAGGGAGAGCTGACAATATTGCTTAAGGGAACAGGAATGCAAGAAACCCTGGTTAAATTAGGAAATGGATTTTTATTTTTGCAACAGGACTTTTAAATTGTGCAAGACAGTGCCATCGAACAGAGAGGGAGGGGGGAAATAATGAGTTTAGCATTGGTAATGTCAGCTTTTTTGTTTGAAATTGGTTCTGTAGCTCTCAGGGCTCCCCCAGTTGTTTGGGTCGGGCTCACAGAGGCTGGGTTTGACACTCTGGGGTTTTTCCTGCAGGAGGTTGGATGACAACATTCGAACAGTGGTGAGGGGACAGACCAACGTGGGACAGGATGGCAGGCAGGTGCGTGCAGCCAGGAGTGCCAGGGGTTCTCAGCCTGGGCTGTCACACTGAGGAATGGCTCTGGCAGGCAAAACTCCACTGCTGCTGTTACTGAGATGTTTCTGTGCCTCTTCCACTGATGAGCTGCTCTGACCTGCCTCGCCCTCTGAAGGGGAGCGAATGAGGAATTGATTTAAAGATCAAAAGCAGCAGGGCTGTGTGCCACTCTGAAGCTGATGATAAAACGAGCAGCTCTGAACAGGTACAAGTACATTTGATCTGGGTAGGGATCAATACAAGGCTGTTTTTTCCTTTTCACTGACTTGTTGGCTGAGGTGTCCCGAGTTGTTGGTCGCTGTGCTGAGCACTGGCTGCCACTTCCTCTTGCAGCTCCTGTTCAGCCCTCAGGTTTTCACTTGTTTTTTGCCTGACAGAGGTGTTTGCTGGTATTGGTGAGCACAGCCATGTCTGCAGAGGTTGTGAGTGCTCAGCTTGGCCCCTGTGTCAGCTGATTTTGAGGTGTCACCTGGTTTGGCTCTATTTCCTGTCCTGTTTTTGACCAGGGACATTGAACCTTGAACCGTCAGTCAAGGTTCCTCAGTGACTTCTTAATACCAGCCTTAAGACTGGCATGGGGTAATGACCCTCTGTATTTTCCACTCCTTGCTGGCACAGCAATTGGTATCTATTTCTAATCCTATTTCTGCCACAGAGCCCTCGAGGGAATTATTTAACCTGACTATGCTTTTGTACTGCTGTAGAAAAACATGAGAGATGCTCATCTCCCCTAGCAGAAGTAGTTGAATCATGGCTGTCTAAGTACTGCTATTAAACTGGGGATGTGCTTGGGACGTGGCTGACCTGGGAGTGGTGCTGCTTGTAATTACTGTGCAGGACTGAGACAAGGAATCAGGTGGGGAGGCAATTACAGAAGTTGAGGAGGGAGTGGAAACTGGTGCACTACTTGGAGAGTTTGGCTGTCATTGGAAAGCTGGTGCTGTTGTAGCCTTTTGGGCCCATTTGAGAGGATAAATTCTCTGAAAGACCACAGAAGAGTGAGATTGAAAAGAGCTGTGGGTGAGAATTGCCTGGAATGCCTCAGGACTTGGAGAAAAGGATGAACACAGGCAGTGCCATGAGCAGCTGTGCCTGTGGGACAACAGGAGCATTTCTGTGCTGTGGAGATTGGCCAGCTTTGCTCAAACCTCTGTCCTGTGTCTGTGCTTTCTCACTCTTCCATCTCTTTGAAGTTCTCCAAGGCATGGACAGAGGGACCTGCACAGTGTCCTGCTCTGAAGCACCAGGAAGGCAGAGCTGTCTGCGCTGCCCTCCCTTCAGTTTGGTTGTAAAGGAACCAATTTAAATCCTGATTAAGTAAAAACCTTCAAGTGTTCACTTGTGTGTCCTTGCAGGACATATTTCAAGTGGCCTGGAGCTGCAGTTAATCACAAATATTCCTGTATTTAGCTGTGGATTTTCCTGCTTTCCCTCATTTTGCTGCTTTGCAAAGTAGAAGCAAACTTTAAGACAGATGCCAGAGCTTGCAGTTGCGTGGGCTGAGGCCAGACAATCTCCCAGGAGCACAACTGCTGTTTCTTACTTTGACATCCTAACAAATACTGAAACCATTCAATTATTTAAAGCCTTACTTCTCTGGGAAGAAAAATAGATTGATTCTGAAATGCTGTGAGCTTTTTCTTTCTATGTTTCTAATCCAAGCCCATCATTTCACACCTGGCTATACATTTTTTGTGTGAATTGCTGGAAGCAGACTGTTGGAGTGGCAGGACTTGGCTGGGTCTTGAAGCTTAAAGCAGTGAAGGAGCATCAGCAAGCTCAGATTTTGGAGGTCACAGGGACCTGCAGCAAAGGAGGTCACCTTACACTGCTGGGGAACTCTTGAATGGCATTTCAGTTTGAGATGGAATTTTATATTTGTCACCCCAAAATCAGAGGAAACCTAGAAGAAACATTTGCTGTTGCTGTCACCCCTGCTCCGTGTCCCCTGAGGATCCTGGGTGCTGTGTGGGGGAGTGAGGCAGCCCTTTTCACATGACCACCCTGTTGATGGCAGATTGTGGGGGTGAAAACCTTGTTTTCCAGCTTCAGCTGCCTGTTCCTGTGCTGAAAAGTGCCTTTGTTTTACCAGCATATCCTCAGGGGAATCAAGGACACTTGGAAATGTTTTTATAGAGCAAGCAGCCTGACTTCTCCCACTTGGAGAGGAAGGGTTTTATTTTCCAGTGCATGGTAAGAAATTGTTTTGAAACAACTGAAAACAAGGCGCTGTTAAGGCAGGTCAGTTCTGTGCTTGGAAGGGAGTTGCTGTTGCTGCTTTCCTTGTTTAGTTTTCCTGGTAATTTGGTCTCACAACAAAATTAAGTTCTTGTTTCTACTGACCTTATATTGTTGCTAAATTTGTAGGAAACTTGTATCCTCAAGACCTGGATTGACACATCCACATGGGTAGATAGTGTCATCCTGTGAGCCTCACCCTTAGGCAGCCCAGGATGAAGATCATTATTGCATTTTATCATCATAACCACAACTGCAAACCACCCTTGATTAGTAAGGAAACAGTTGGCAACCAGCTTTTGCAAGAGGTTTGAAACAAAGCTTAAAGGCAGCCACATCAATAAGTTTATTCTCTAATCTTCTTCCATTTGTAACTCTTACCATAAGAGATGTCTCCTGCCTGTAGTGCACAGTACTTGCAGCAGGCTGGCTTTTGGAAAAGTCAGAAACTTTTTAAAAATTCCTGTATTTTGATTTCCATCCCTTGGCACACTGAGATCCAAGAGGAGCACTGCAGTCCATCGTCTCTTTGAAAGCATGTGCCATAAATAAGAGTGCATCTGAACTCTGATTTTGTAGCTGCTTGAATTTCATTGGGAGCTCAGCATCCTGTGTATTTAACTGCAGGATTGAGCCTGAAAGGTGTTTTTCAAAAACCTCTTCCCTTCAGTCACATTCTCTGCTAACAACCCCTGATAGTGTGGCCAGTGTTTGCCAGCGTTGCCTGACTGCGTTGTGTTGGAGATGTCCTTGTCTGAGGGGTAAATAATAGTTTGAATAAACATCCTTTCAGTCTCTGACTTCCTTCCAAAGGAAATACACACCTTGGATGCAGTGGCAGAAGAAAAAAAAAAAGTTGTTTAAGTCAAAGCAAGCCAGGAGGGGGTTCTTTGCTGAGCCCCAGCCCTCAGCTGCCCTGGCAGGTGAGGGAGCTCAGCCTTGGCTTTCCCATCTCCTGTCAACCAGAACTGCCCAAAAAATGCTTGGGAGTCTTGTGCAGGCACTTAATTCAAGTGCTGCTCGAATTACTGGGGTTTATCATCAACCTACCCAATCCCTTTTTTAGACACCAGTGATCCAGGCAGGTTCCTAGAAGACAAGCTGAGGTTATCAGCCTTGGCAGACTGGGTTTTTTTGGAGGAGAAGGAGTTATTTACCAGCAAAGAGCTTTCCAAAGCTGTCTTGGGGAGGAGCCTTGTCAGGAGCTGCACCTTCCCAGCTGTCCAGGAGAGGGGAGCCCAGCCTTGGTTTTGAGAGCAGGATAAGGTTTTCAGAGGAATCTAAATCCCAGTCTGACCCAGTGGGGAATATGGAGTGTGCAGCTATGGAAATGTGCTCTCCGTGCTCCTTAAGGAAAAGGAGACCTTAGGGATAGGAAGTCCAAAATCCTGATTGCAGATCCAGCTGCTGTGCTCCCTGGGATGGAGCCTCCTGTCCTGTCTGGCTGGGATGATGTTTGGGATAACACTTCTGTGCCCCCCTGCCTACTGAGGAAATGGAGCAGGGCTTTGAGGTGAATTGTGGCTATGAGAAGGCATTTCAGCAAGAAATTTTCATGTAAAAGTAGCTTTTTTTTTGTCTACCAGCTTTTAAACTGTTCCCCAAACAGTCTTGCTCACGTACACGTGTGTAGATAAATTAGCAATGAGGTGTCTGAAAAACCAGATTCTGAGTCTAAAAATAAAGGCCATCAAATAGATGTGGCCCCAAAAGAGTTATTTAAGCAGCTCTAAAGACAGGAATGCTCCCTTCCCCACCAAGCATAACGTTTCCCAGTTCAAAGCATCTGCCTTTTTGACATTTTGCCCTAGAATTTCCTCCAAATGCAAAAGCCCTAAAATAGTCTGGCTCATTTGGCTTCCCCTTCCTGGTGCGATATTTCAGTGAAATCTGCAGACAATGCCCTGAACTTCAGAAATTATCTCACTAATGATCCTTTTATGGGAGGAAACAACAGCCGTGGGTGGAACATTCCTCTGTAGGGCGTAACAAAATTTTCCTTGGGAGTCCCAGACTTGGACTATTTTGGATGCCTTGGGAGAGGCTGGGAATGCAGGAGCTGCTGTGGTTCAGTTGTAACAGTTTCTAGGGAGCCAGTGCTACTCGATTTTTCCTCTGGAAGGTTTTTTTTTTTTCTCAGAGCTGCTGCTGCTGCTGGACTGGAGTGTGGGCTGACCTTGCTGAGAGCTGCAGTCCAGTTGTTGTGGCATAATTTCCTCTCTGCCCTAGGGTGCAGTATAAAAAGTTCCCATAGATTGTTCCACGGAGCGTTTAACGCGCTCCGTACGGGTTGATGTGTCACTCCTCACTTGTGTTTATTGCTGAAGCTTCTGCATGGACTGGCTGTAATTTTTCTTGACAGTCACTGACATGCCTTTACTGGTTGTTTGGCTGAAGCTGCTCCACCTATCAGGCTTTTGTCCTTGTAATAAGTAGCCTCTGCGTTTGCTGCTGGTTTAACCCTTGACAGTGTCTGTGCAGCCAGGATGAGGTGCCTGGGTGGGTAAAGGTGAGCTGGATTCAGCTGAAATCCATTTTGGAAAGAATCCTGAGCCCCGGGATCCCAAATGGATTTGTGGCTCGGTAGTTTGAATCTAAATAAAACCCCAATTTCTTTCTGTTCTCTCTGGTCCATCTTTCCCTTCCTACCCTGTCCACACAGCGTGTGTAAATGACTGAAGCTGCATCAAATAAGGACTGTGTTTCAAAGAAAAATGTGGTTTATTGCTTAATGTGTCTGACTCCTTTAGGATCTGGCTCAATTAGTGCTAGAACAAAGTCAAGTGTTAACTAGAAGAGCAAATGGATATGCCTGGGCTGGGAATAGCTTTGGATGTTTCTCATGGCTGAAGATACTGGCTGATAACTTGGATTGCTTTGCTTGGCTCCTTCTTTGTTTTGCTCCATGAAAACAGTGATATATATTTTCTTTCTCATAACTCCAGCAGTACAAGAAAAGGGATGGCAGCTGCTGTGGTCAAATAATAGGAACACATCCTTGCTGCCCAGCCTGAGCCCAGACATTTCAGCTGGCCATCCCATCTTTTGGTCAGCCAGGGCTGTCCTTTCTCCTGGCATGTCAAAGTGAACATCTGGGCTCTGCAGCTGTGGGGAGACTCCGACTGCCTGCCCTGCCCTGGGTGTGCTGCAGTGTCTGGCAGTGCTTGAGCCTGTGGAAGGAGGAGGCTGTGTCTGGCAGAGAAAAATGCCCACAGGTTGTGTGTTTGACAAGGTCATAGCTGGAAGTGTGCGAAATACTCCCTTGGTTTTTCTTTTCTTTAAGCAGAGATCAGGAAAGGCTTTTCAGAATCAATACAGGGAGGAAGGAGGAGATGGAGATGGAGAGTGAGCAGAAGAGAGATGCAGGTGCTGTCGTGGGAGTGGGGTCCTCTGCTGCTTTTCTGAGCAGTGTCCTGAGCCCCAGGGCAGCTGGTGGGTGGTGTCACCACAGTCAGTGGCTTGTCCCCTCAGTCTTTGGAGGGCTGAGTACTGGCAGTGTCAGCCTGGCAGGCAGGGAGGTGCTTTTGTGCTCTGTGTGCATAAACCTGCTTAAGAAGCAGCACTGTTGCTTCAGCCTCCCTCCTTTACCTCCACCTTCTTGTGTGGAGGTGGCTTTTCTGACTGCAGGTTGTGTTTCATGCTGAACTGAGGCACTCAGAGCCTGCACATCTCCTACCCTAGGCACTTTCCTGCCATTTATTTGTTTATTTAAACACATGCTCACTTCCAGCCATAAAATTCCAGTGCTGCTTCCTTGGCCACAGGGGCCAGGTTTGGCTCATGTGGAAGGTGTTGATGTGTCCCTGCTGCTGGGACAGCACTGACTGTCATAAGCTCTTAATAACTAATTAAACCTAAGTCTCTGAAATATTTGGGGGCTATTTTGTATCACAATCCCTGATGTTGTAAGCACCATCTTTCAGTTATATTCATTCCATCCTGCCTGGCTAAGCTTTATCTCCTGGATTTTTATGAATGGCTCATTATTCTGAACTGTGAGCATATGAAATATGACTAGTGTTAGATTTCAATACCTTTTTAAGATAGTGAATGGATTGGGGTTAAATATGGCGTTTTAAGCTGTGTGACTTTATATATTTTATGAAAAGTCATGCCACAGATTCTGTATGGCTCCAGCTGAGTGATTAAAGTCCCATAATATTCTTTTGTAACCCATGAATAATAAGCAGGAGCTGAGCTGCCAAGATGAATCAAAAGTGAGTTTCATTCAGAGTCATTTCCCTAGTGAATTGTGACAGCTGGACAATGTCCTTCCCTTGTAGAGACACTGAGCTTTTTCTAGCCCAGAACACGTTCAGTGAACAGGGTTTCAGGTGAATGGCATGCCAGGAAGAACTAGTGCTGTTTATCCTCATGCTGGCACAACTTTTGCCATCTGCTGCAAGGCAGGAGCAAGTCTGAGCTTGACCTTGCCTTGTGCTTTAGTGGGGATGTTCCTGTCCTGCAGCCTGAGGCTGGGAGTGGGGTTGTGTTTGTGCTGGCACGAGGCAGGTGCTGGTGGTGTTGAAGGCACTGCAAGCTGCAGACTGTGACCAGTCCTGTGTGGCTTTGATGCCAACAAAGCAAGAAACCCAGCCTGAAAATCGAATTCCAAACAGGCAGGAGATTGTGTCTTACTTTGGATATTTAAAATTCTTTTTTTCCCCCTTATTTGTCTTTTTTTTTTGGTTGTTGTTGCCTCACATTTTTGGTATGTGGTCATGTTTATTCCAGCTGTGTTGCTTCTGTGCTTATAGCAGGTAAACTGACAAGAATTTCACTTGGAAATCCCTTCTTGCAAGGTTCCTGGTGTGGTTGTCCTTTCCCCCATTTATATTTGCCTTTAAAGTCTTAACCTGTGCTGATTTTGACTGGGGC
The DNA here is from genome assembly GCA_013398275.1 of Promerops cafer. NCBI lineage: Eukaryota > Metazoa > Chordata > Aves > Passeriformes > Nectariniidae > Promerops > Promerops cafer. Next base: position 107,028 of record VZSE01006660.1, read on the forward strand.
AGAGAAAGAGCCCCATACTTGTGATGAAAATTAACTCTACCCCAACCCAGACCAGCATATGAACGTGGATATGAATTCATCTTGCAAAATCTGATGTAACTCGAGTGGTTGCTAAACTTACCCCCCACAGAAGTCAAGCTCTGGTACTGCAGATGTGGCTCTGATATTGCAAATATCACCGACTGCAGTGTGCAAACACATCAGCACCCAGATCAGCTGGAGTCCCTCAGTCATTTACAGTCTCCCCAAATAAATTTAGTGTGCTTTCCCTCTGATCAAGCAGACACATCCCTCCAGGATGGAGGGAGGGTGAGCAGCATTGCCAGGGGCACTGGGTTATCCCAGGCCCTGCAGGACAAGGCGTGCCCTGGGCACAGCAAACACCTGCAATCAGGGTGTCAGCAGAAACAGGAGGGCAGAGACTCACAGCTTGGCCATTCTGAAACAGATAAGGAGAATAATGAGTGTCTGCACGGGGAGATTTTGCTACATGATAATAGTGTTTAGTGCTGGGCGTGGGGCAAGGCTGTGGCTGCTCACCTGCCACGTGATGAAGCTGTAGTAACCTGCCATGAGGTGATGATGAAGCTGTAGTAACCCACGGTGAGGCCCAAGCCCGATGAAGCTCCAGAGGCTTTATTTTTAGGTTGTGCAATGCCCACAATTAGCATTCAAATGGCCACACTGCCCTGATGCAGATTAGGAGCGTGACTGTAAAACTCATGTAAAATTACTCACTGGAGCAAGGCTACTCAAACCTCTGTCACAGCACATCAGCACCTTTCTCGTGGTGCAGGCACCCCTGTGCAGGGCTGGGTGATGCAGGAAAAACTGAGGTGGTGCAGGCACCCCTGTGCAGGGCTGGGTGATGCAGGAAAAACTGAGGTGGTGCAGGCACCCCTGTGCAGGGCTGGGTGATGCAGGAAAAACTGAGGTGGTGCAGGCACCCCTGTGCAGGGCTGGGTGATGCAGTAAGAACTGACAGCTCAGAGAGGTGCTGGACCAGCCCAGGGGTGCAGTTCAGGAGTTAAGCTGCAAGGTTTTGGCCAGAACTACCTGGGAATCACCTCTCACTTCACCCCGTGTGTCTGTCAGTGTTTGTGCAGCTGTTGAGAACGTGGGGTTTGATTTCTAAGCACGATTTGGGGTTAAGTGAAGGGGCAGTTACAGCAATTTTAAGCTTTGTGCAGTGTTGGATGTAATCTGCTGATATAAAGTGTCCTGTGCAGCCTGAGTGGTTGGGATTGGAGTTGATGACACAAAACTCTCTTCTTCAGTGGCAATTGTAGCAGTTATGTACTATTTGCTGAGCTCCCAGGGTAGGAATCTGCTAAAATCAAACCCCAGGGTGATGAGCCCTTCAGGTTTGTCTGCTCAGGGAAATCAGCTGGCACTGTCCTGTGCTGAGACAAGCCCAGGCTTCAGCTGCTGTGGTTTAGCCCTGGCTGTAAAACTTAAGGGTTTTCTCTAAAAATGAAATCAGTCTGAGAATCAAAGTATATTTCCACCCTTCCCCAATCTGGAGGGACTCGTTTGTATGAGGTTTCAGCAGCAGAAAATGTGAGGCTGGTTCCAGTGTGAGAGGGTTTCTTTGAAATCTCCACAGCTGAGGCTCCTCAGAGAATTGGGGATGAGAACTTATTTTTAGTCGTGGTCTAGATTTTCATTGATCTGGGCTGTTAGTGTGGCAGCAAATGAAAGAAGCATTAACACTCGTTATTCAAGAGCAGGGACCAGGCCAGGAGCATTAAATTCTCAGCATCATGACCACAGCCCTATTTGTAACATTAAAAATACATTTGGATGCTGTGAGTTTGGCAGATGTCAAGTGTCTATGAAACACTTGGTAGAGGGCAGCTTTCTGATGTGAATAACAACATTCAATTGAACTATATATTGGCTAGAATCAAATAAAAATAACATATTTCTAGCACAACACCAGCAAGCAAATAGAAACTGTGGAGGTATTTTAACCATTACTGGGGGGAAAAAAAACAGTGTTAGCTCATTTAATCCCCAAGCAAGGAAACTCCATCTGAAAATCTGCTTTTTCCCCCACTTCAATGACATTTTCTAGTAACACACAGGCCTCTTAATTCCTATTTGCATATTTCCTGGTATTGAAGTATTTTCTTGCACAAGATTCCTGATGGGATGCATGAGGAGGTATTTAGAAATTAGCACACCCACTAATGAGCTGCTGGTTGATGGGGTGATGTGACAGCTCCATACCTGGGCTGGGAGGGGAGGAGGAGGCTGTGTCCATCTGCAGCACTGCAGGGATTTGGAGAGACTGACTGTAATTCACTGGGCTGGTTTTTTTTGGCTGGAATAATTGTTGCTAACGCTGGTTTTGTGTGTATGAATGTCAGCCTGGTACTGTAAGTCACTGGAACATAACCTTTTAAAGAATACATTGCTTCCAAATTTAACAAACAAGTCACAGGCTGGTCCCACCTCTCGCTTGGGTTATTTTCTTCCCTCCTTCTGCTGCTTGGAAGATCTCGTGTGAAAAGGTGACACAAGGAATGATGTGTGGTCTGACCTTAGGAGCTGCTTGGGACAATGCCAAGGAAAGCTGTTTTTTAGGCAGTCTCTCAGTGATTGATGATTTACCTCTGCTCCCCATTGTTTTCACCGGTGCCTTTGGAGTCTTTCCCTGTCGCATCTCAAGGTGAAGGAGGTTGCAGAGCCGTGGCTGATTCATGGGCTGTGTTTTTCCCTCCAGCTTTGGAGAATTTGGCAAACAGCAGAGCTGCTCACTGACTGCCCAGCTTACCTGAGCTCAGGCTGTGAGCTGCAGTTGAGTTTTCCACCTCCTGTGTGTGATGTCTCAGCTTTCTGCATTTCCTCTCTGCTGCGAACACAAGAGCTCCCGCTGCGTAAATACTGGGTGAAAAACAGGGATGGCTGAAAACACCTAGTGGCCTTAAACTGGGGGTCCCCCATGTGTGTTCCTCTCCATGAATTGTTTTGGGAACTTGTTCTGCTGGGAAGTGCCTCCAAGGCACCAGGACACGCCACATCCCCTCCTTCCCTCCTGCATCCAGGACGTGTCGGACACACTACACCACAGAAGGAGCAATGTGATCCGTGGCTGGGGCCTTGTAGCCAGCACTCTGTGTCTGGAGCCTCTCTCCCCGTGGCTGCTCCTGCCCTCTTTGCTAAATTTACACTTGTCAGAGCAGTTGGGAGTCCTGGGGTCAAACGTTCTGGAAGAAGCCTCGGTCGCCGCCGACCGCTGGCGCTGCGTCCCGGCGGCCGAGCCCTCTCCACACAGGATTTCTCAACTGGTGCTGGCACTCAGAGGTTGCATAAAGTTGAATAAATAATGCTGATGGGTTAATTGTAGCTTGCAGGCTCAGTTGTTGATTAGAGTCATATGGTGTTTTTCCAGTACGTCGCAACCTTCGTTTCGACATCCTCGTTTGGTATAACCACAACAGATTATGTCTCCGGTCTCTTTATTTATTCGTGGTCCTCTGCCCCCAGAATGAACTGCTGGTGGAGGGAAGGAAATGCAATAACTTCACTCCTGGTTGCTGTTTGGGGTGTGTGCATTTACACGTTTCCCAGTTGCACTGATGAGGAAACCAATAAATTAGTAACGCAAGGTGACCCCAGTGGCGGGCCACAGCTGGGAGATCACTGCCTGCCATCCATCACAGCAACCAGACAGACTGGAATAAAAGCAATTCCTGTCCTCTTGCTATTGTTTTTCCTTAGAATTTCTGTCCAAAATAAACCTATTCATAAAATCGTAAGGAAAGCAGTAAGAAAATGCTTTTAAAATTCATGATTCACTGTTGGAGCAGGAGCAGGGTGTGAAGGGAAATGCATTTTTTCCTTCAACATGGCTGTGTTTTCCCCTCTTTTTACAGCTGAAAGAATAGTCATTAGTTACATTAATAAACTTCTGTATTACACCTTGAGCAATTAGGCCTACTTTCATGGACTAGATGTTGGTTTCTTATCCCCTAATAACACCATTTATTAAATATGAGGTGTTTTCTTATGTTTGAAATTTGTTTTTCCTTTGTTTTTCTATTTGCTTTACTCTGTCTTTATAGTGACTGGGAAGGTGACGGGTTTCTTTCATTATTGGTTAATTTTCTTTATTTGTTTCCTCTACACACAGTATTTTACTCCCAGATGCTATGGTTAGAATGTACAGCCAAAAAAGTTTCATTGATTTCTTTAAACTGTCTTCTGGTTCTTTTTAATTGTACGAGTGCATGAAATAACATTTTTTATCCAGTTCTGAACTTTCCACCAGATCTGTCTGACAGGGCCCTCCTGACTTTAAAAAAAATAGATTTTCACATAGTGTTACTTTAAGCAAATGTTTGAAGAAATATTTTCATCTCTAAATGTAAATTATACAGATGATATATTCATTATATAAATATATATATTATATAATGAATTAGTGTGTTCTGACTCATGAAAGGAATATGCAGCTCTTTTTTTAGGAGAATAGATAAAGATTTATTTCTTAATGGCTAAGCAAATATTTGGAAGAAAGTTTTAAGGAATGAAACAAGTGTTTATGAGCAATGCTGATTTACTCAAGTTTGCAGTTGAGTTCCCTGTGTGTTTTTTTATTTTATTTTTTAACAGTTATGGAAATGTTTCCCCTTCTCTGAGGGATGTGATGCAGGACTGGAACAGAACAGCAGCTGCTCTTTGGTCTCTCCCCCTGTCCCAGCCACATTTCTCACAGCAGCAGGAGACCACAGTTCTTTAATTCATCAGATGGGGCAGAGCACACATTGTCTCATTTGTGTTTTTCCAGGGTTTTTAAGGAGGTGGAAGTGTCAGGACCAGGTGATGACACCAGTTTGCCTTATTTTCGGCAGTTTTAAGTGCCAAAACTTTAAGTGCTCAGGGACAGAATCCCATTTTTCTCTGCTCAGTGTTCCAGGGGCAGTTTTTAGGTGGGGATTTTGCCCACCATGAGTGTGCTGCTTTCCACTGAGCAGCAGGAACATGTTCTCCACCCACCTTCCTGTAAAGGCTCTCTGCTGGTTTTTATCACAATTATTAAATAACACCATTAGAGAAATAGGTTCTTTTGGAGAAGCTCTGAATTCCTAGGATCATGCAGAAAAATTAGCCTTTGCTGGTAGTGCTGAAGCAAAGGGAAACAGCAATTGGCATCTGTAAAGAATTTCAGGCTGAATCTTGAATTTTATACAGACCTATCCAAAGCTCAGACCATGCAAGACAGTTGCTGCTGGCTTAATAACCCACTTGGGTAATGTGCTGCAGGTCTGAGGACAGAGACAGAGCTAAATATGTTGAAAAGAGCATTCTTTGCTTCTTTGCTTTGCACTTAATCCACAAGCCTTTAAATGGAGGAGAAAATTTAATTCTCAAAGGTGGCTGGAGCCCCAGGGAGAGGCTGCTGGGGGTGTTCAGCCCTGGTACAGCCACTCTGCAGCACATTTTTGTGTTTTCATGTCCCTCAGTGAACATCTGGCAGCTCTGTGACACCAATCCATAAAGTGTTAACTTTCACATGATTCAGAAGATTTTTTAGAGGAGACTTTTCTTCCCCCCACCCCCCTCTGGAAAATGAATTATAAACCATCTCCAGCTTTTATACTTTTATTATAACCCAGCTATATTCCAGCAAAAGCTCCTGGCAGATAGTTTCCTCATCCATTTCCAAATGAAGATGTGTTAAATTTATTTGCTGAAGGAACTTGTAGCTTGTGCTGTAACCTTGGTCATGGGACTGGATATAAAAACAGAGGGATAGAAGCCCACTAAACAGCAGGGAACAAAGTGGAGCTGGAGCTGGAAATGTTATCAGGCTGGGAAGGCAAAACGTGTTGAATTACTTCAGAAGGCAGATTTTGGACATGTGATTTTGGACATGTGGCTTCGTTCACTGAATCCACGTGTGGTTCACACTGCTTGTGTGGGGTCAGGCTGTGCCATGGTTGTCTAAAAGGGACCAGGTGCCCCAAGAAAACAGCACCAAAATCCAGGTGAGAGCCATTTCCTGGGCTCGACCTCTTCACCTGTGCTCAGAAAGAGCCATTCCTCCTGCAGGTGTGTGGGAGGCTGAGCTGCCCATTCCAAAGGAATCAGCAGCATGTTTTCCACCAGGATAATGTCCTGCTAATTCAGCAAGGGGTTTGGGCAAGCACTCAGTGTTCTGTATGTGTATTTTTTATTTATAATTAATGGTGAGCGTAGAGGTCTTGTGGAGGTTTCGTTTTTCTGCTCTAAGTATGTGTTGATCAGGAGTAAGTTCTACCTATTTTTCCACACTTAGTAGGTCAAAATATATTCCAGTAACCCTTGAGAGCTGCTTTCATAAAATATATAGATGAAACTTTGCCAAAGCATTCTTGTAAAATGGGTACTGAAACCCTGGCCCACTCAGGTTCAGTATTCCAACATGGTACATTGACTTTTGCTGTGCTGCTGGTATTTTCTTTGTAAGAAAGCTGCTCCCCTCCACTACCCCAGCCCCAGGGACTGTTAAGAGCAACTGTGTATTTCTTAGAAAGGTGAAAACTGAATGCAGATTTTCTTTCCACTCTGACCTTGTTTCTTTTCCAGGCCCTGGAAGAAGCCCAGAAAGCCATTCAACAGCTCTTCGGTAAAATTAAGGATATTAAAGACAAGGCTGAAAAATCTGAACAAATGGTGAGCAGCACTTTCTTTCTGGCCTTTGAAAGGGAGGGGACACTGACTTTTCCTGTCTGTAACATTTTTGTCCTTGGTCCTGACTGGTTGGTAATTTCCCCCTGAGCCTGTGTTGAACCTGTGGCGTTCACAGGGCCGCGGAGCTGACACCTCTGCAGTCCCCAAGAGGAGAGAGTGGCTTCTTATCTCCTGAAAATTTCATTGCTGGGGCTTGATATTTAACCAGAGCCCTTTTTCATTCACTAGGTGAAGGAGATCACCCGGGATATCAAGCAGCTGGATCATGCCAAGCGTCACCTGACCACCTCCATCACCACCCTCAACCACCTCCACATGCTGGCCGGGGGGGTGGATTCTCTGGAGTAAGTGTGGGGACTCTTGCTGGTCCTTTGACACCACTGCTGAGTTGTGAAGTTTGTGCAGTGTCCTCTATGGGTCTGTCACAGCCTGCCTGGTGTTTTGGAGGGAATTTTCCTTCAAAGTCTGGATTTCTGCTGGCAGATCCTTTCCGTGTTGCTCTGAGTGACCCTCAGCCTGTGTTGTTGTGTTTAATAGCTTGCAGCATTGATTGCTTGAATTGCTCTGTTGATCCTTGGTGAAAAGGAATGAGTCTGGCTTCATTAAGGAGTAAGGCAGCCCGTTAGGAATCCTCATTAGGGGTGTGCTCTTGGGAATTTGAGAGGATTTTTGTCAATCTTGTATCTAAAACTGCAGTGAGTTTTGGTAAAGGTCTACTCTAGTTTTCATTCTAGCATGAGTTTAAAGAAACCTTGCAGCTTGTACCGTGTGTAAATTGGGGGTTAAATATTTCTAATAATCCATTGTGGGTTTTTTAATATGCTTGAGGAGCACACAATCTAGGAAAATACAGTTTTTTTACATGTTGCATCTGTGAAGTTGCACAGCCTGTTCTTGGTTTGTAGCAAATCCTGCACGAACGCCGGGTCGTGAAGTGCTGAGAATAAAATTTTACTTAGCCTGCTGTCTCCACTGGAATGATCCTAAAGGATGATATAAAAATAAATTAACTTGATTTTCTTTTCTTTGCTGTCAGTTCTCTGTGAAAGTTATTAACAGAGAAGTCAAGGCTAATGGCTTTTCAGCATCCTTCTCCTCCAGAGAAGCTTTAACTCACACTTTGTGTGTGATGACGAATGGCTTCACTCAGGTCATTACAGTGAAATAACATTTACTGCCTCCGGACCCATACTGGGAAGCGGATGCATTCAGTAGTTTACATGTTCCTTGCCAAGTGTTGCTTTTGACATTTATGTTTTTTTGAGGCATTGTTAGATGTGTGCCAGATTGGTTTATTTTAGCATTGCTTAAGTGAAATTTTAATGCTGCGTTGGAATGTTAATGAAGAGCTGTGTATTTTAGAAAAATAAATGTCAATAGGGACCAGCGTGACCCAGTGGGGATGAAGTAACCTGTGGAATTACCACCCAGGATTTTCATTGAGTCTGCCTTTGTAAATCTTTAATTTCCTCTGCAGGGCTATGACCAGGAGGAGACAATATGGGGAAGTTGCCAACCTTCTCCAAGGTGTCGTGAACGTGTTGGAGCACTTCAACAAATACATGGGGATCCCTCAGATTCGACAGCTCTCTGAGAGGTAAGAGGTTCAAACCCTGAGCACTTCCTTTCCTGCTGGGGAGGAAGGGTAGGAAATGTCTTAGGCAGATTCAGAGTCTCAAGGATGTGAAGCCTGGACCTGCTCCTTGGAGCTTCTTTACAGCCAAAACAAACAGGTTAAAGCTGGACAGCGTTTGCTCAGATCTGGAGCAGCCCATTCTGTTCAGTAGCAGTAATTAGTGTGGATGTAACCTGCTCTGTGCTTTTTACTGACTGGCTTTTCATTTTCTCACCTGGAGGAACCTGTGGAAGTGCAGATTGTTCCGTGTGGTGTTCACGTGCAGGTGTTTGTGCTGAGCCCTGAGGTGATGCTTTCTCCTGCTCTGTTCAGCTCAGTGGTGGAGCTCAGCAGCCTGGCATGAAGCACAAATCTATTCATGGTGATGTCTGGGCCCCTCTGTGCCCCACCATGAACGTCACTGCTCTGAGCTGTGCCCGAGGGCTTAGGCAGGCAGGATTTCTCTTTGTGCCTTTGCCAAACTTGGTTATTCTGAGCACCTTAAGTTTCTTCTGCCAAAACCTGCTCCTGTTGCCCAGTTCTGCTGAGATTTGAGGCTTATAGCCAATCTTCTGCTGGGCTTGTACAGTTTTGATTTTCTGAACTGGAGTTACACTCACTTGGTGAGTTTTGGTGCCAGTCCCCACCACCCTCAGCAGCAGCAGGTGAAGGTTCAGTGGTCACTAAATCACCATTTCTCCTCAGTCTTGGCTTCATTTGGGATGTGGCAGCTGGGAGTTGAGGGAATAAGGTCCTCCCTGTTCTAGGGGACATTGCTGTCCCTGCCTGAGGTGACTTTGCTCGTTACTGAGGTACTCAAAGGGGTCTTTCAGGCACAGTAATTAATTTTTTTGGTGACTCCCTTTGCTAAGACAGCAGCTGGCTCCCTGTGTTGTTTAGCGATGGAAACAGAGTTTGAATGATTTGTTTGTAATGTTTTCATGTAAATCTGTTGGACTTTCTTTATGGTATAGATACCTCTTCCAGAAAACACAGATGGATTCCATGAAACAGAGCAGAAGAAAAATCCACTCTAAATCTAGAGAAGGGATGGGGCCTTGTTTAACAAAGCATTTGACCATAAGCATTTGCTTAAATGAACATCAAGGAAATGTAAACATATGTCAGTGCTTTTCTGAGTTGAGGCTGTTGTCTATTCCAACCTTGTGCTCAGAGAGATTGCTTGCTTCATTTTCTTCCAGAGTGGTAATGCCCTTTGGGCAGAAACCTGCTGTCATTGGCCATTTTAAGGCCAAATATAATTTAAGCCTTGGTCTAGAATTCTGGCTGGTTTTCCCTTTCTGGTGGATGATTATTTAATACTTTTGTAGTTGCTGCTTGTTACAAAAACCAATTCAGGCTCCTGCTAGAAGGCGTGGTGGTTTCGAGTCACGCCAGCGAGACTGGCAAGGACATGGAGGAAAACTTCTTTTGTTTTATTCTCCCTTCAAGATAAGGATCTGAAAAGCTCAAGAAAATCTGTTCCTCCTATTTTTAGAATTGCCTCGGCAGGGTTTTCCTTCCAGTGTTTATACAGGAGAGCTGCACCATCTGGTAGTGATAGAGGAGGCTGCTTGTGGGGCGAAAGGAGCTGCTCTGGGGTGCTGCTGGGAGCTCTTCACTGCTCCACATCCAGGCAGAAAATTCCTGCAGGGAGGTCCATGGCACCATAATTCTGCTTTTGGAGTTTGACTCCATGGCTGTGTGTTAGGGCCTGGTTTGGAGTTGACTTTTCTCTCTCTTTTGCTTGGAAATCCTTTTGTGATTCATGAAACGTCAGAGGAAGTTTGCCTGGCTTTTTGCAGGGGTATTTTTAGATTGTGAAATTGCTGGGGTTTGATATCTCATGGATTTGGTTTAATGGTACAAGTGAAGCCTCTAGGATGTTTAGGAAGAGAAGAAATGCTTTAGTAGAAGTTGGCACAGACCTGTGACAGTAACCAATGTCTGTTATATACAATAAGCCCATTATATACACTGCTAAACGAGCAGATTCTGTTGCTTTCTGAAATAAAAAGCCTCTTTTTTCATGGTGTGAATGGAGTGAAGCCAAGTGTGAATGGGAAACCATGGGAAGGAGAAGTGACTGCTCGGTGGTGTTGGATGTGCTCTTTGTCATGGGGTATTCAATTTAGGTTGCTGCTCCTGGATGCTGTGAGAAGTAATGATGTGTTTTTAATGTTGTTTTCCACCTGTTCTGTCCCTTTGAGAATAACCAAGCAAAAATCCCACTGTAAGAATTCATTGGAAACCTGGACTGAACTCTGAATTAGTTGGCTTCTTGTGCTGTTCCTGTTGAGTATTGATGTAAAAATGTCACAGTTCATAGCCAAATGTAAATATTTTCCTAAAAGCAATTTCTAATGCAGTGCATTGGTGGTAGTTGTAGTAAACAGGAATATTTTCTTATCTCTCAGTCCTCTGCTGTTTTCTGTCTGTGGAGGGAGGTACAATTAGTGGTCCCAAACCCACCCAGAAAAATGGTCTTGCAGGCCCAGCAGATAGTGGAAAAAAGCCTGGAAAGTATTTAGGAGAAAGATATAATTATAAGTTTGCCACAGGAAGACAGGCTGGCTCAGCCTCTTTTTATCTCAGCAAGCTGCCAGGCGTGGTTTAAGATTTCTGGTAGCTTTGGCTAAAGGAATTGTGGTTTCTGGTAATTGAATGTCATTTGAAACATAGCAGTGGGTTTTCTTGTTTTTATTTTTTAAAGGCGGGGGAAACGGAGAACAAAAGCCACTAATAATAAAATAAAAGTCAGGGAAACAGAAATCATTAATAGCTGGATAACCAGAGGGTTTGGCAACCCCAGGAAAAGGCAATTCCCTGCTGTATGGGGTGGCTGCTGGGATATCCCAGCAGTTTCCTACCCAGGCAAAGAGACCCTTATCAAACCCACCTGAGGCTCTGAGAGATCCCAAATCTCTTATCTGGGCTTGCTGAGCCAATTCACTTGGTGAAGTGGTTCCACACACACCCTCAGGCACGTGCAGGGAGGTCCTTCAGTGCTGAATGTCCAGGCTTTTATCATGGAGAATATTCAGAATTACTGAAAAGCTGTTAGCTTTCCACAGAGGCAATAATTTCCAGTGGCTAAAGCAAGTCCCCCTTGTGTTCTCTGCCTCAGGCAGCTGAGCTCTAAGGAGGTGGCAGAAAGGTTTTCTTGCTTCTGGGTGTGTGTTCATAATTGTGAAAATGACTGAGTGTGTCTGTGTGTGGTTATACAAAAAGTGATATTTACTGAGGGCACTGGAGCTCCCTGTCCTTGCTCACACACCCCTAAACTTCTGGCTACTTGGATGGCTTTGCCCTGTCCCTCACTTAGAAAATATGAAGGGAAAAAAAAAAAGATTCAAACTTGTTCTCCCTGCCTGCTTTTGAGAGATTTTTATGCAGGACCTATTTTTAAAAAATACATATTTTTAACATCCCACTTGAGCAAGGCATTCCTGCGAGTTTCTTAATTTAAGGATATGAGAATCCCCATTAAGATTATCCTTAAGTACTTTCCTGAATCAGAGCCTAAAACAACAAAGCTTGTGGACAGGGCTTTTAACTGCTTGACAGAGGCTCTTTTAAATTTGTTGAGTCTTTAGGAATCTGGCTGCTGCTCTTTTCAGTGCCTCCACTGTGCTGCACTGCAGCTGTTGTCGAATAGAAAGGTCCCCACAGCCACTCATAAGGAAAGAAGTATCACTGCTAATAGCTTCCAGTTGTTCATACAAACTCACTAATTTCTGTGACTCCTAATTCTACACACTTCTAGTTTCTTGATTATTTAAAAGATAAAAAAATTTCAATCTGTGTTCAGTGGTTTTTTTTTCCTTTTTTACCACTTCTTTTCCTGGAGAATCAAAGGGTTGGGTTCTGTGATGCTTTCTCACATGAGCTACAAATGATTTCTTGTAGAATTTAAGCAGGAGTAAACCTGTAACTGTGGCTTCTTCCTTACTGATTACATTTCCCACTCCTATTTCAACATATTAGTGAAAATTCCTTTTGTTTCCCACTTATGAAGTTGTTACTGGTGTCTTTACCTGGAAGAGTAGAGGAGTTTCTGAACATTCCTGTGAAGCAGAGCGCTTAAGTAAGAATTATTTTTGACATTGCAGGCAGGAAGCTTTTCCAACAAAATCCCCATAAATAAATCCTGGGCAAGGCAGGTCGTACATCCAGCTAAATCACAGATATAAAGTTATTTTTCAGCCATCACTTTTAAAGGAGTAGAATTTTCTGCATTTGGCACCGTGAAAGAATCCAGCATTGTCAGATCATCTCCTAGGTTTTTGCCACTAATGGAATTCAAACGGGAAGATTAAAGAAGCAGATCATTCCTTGATAAGGTTGAGGAGCCTTAAACAAGCAGGAAAAAAATTCCCAAGTCTTCTCCCCACAGTCTGAACAAACATTTTCACAACAGTAAATGTCGCCAGTCTCGCTAAAGTATCAATCTCAGTGGAAAAATCCACTGTTTGAGTGATCAGTTTAGACCTGAAAGCCTTTCCAGTATAATAAAAACTGATGGAAGAATTCAAGGGCTGCAGAGGGATATAAGTGCCTCACTGTTTGCTTTGGCACTTTCTAGTGTGTGTAGGCATTTCCATTTCCCTAGAAGTATCAATTAAGCTGTATTGACTTTTATTTCTGGAAATTGGAAGCTTTATTCTCTCAGCCAAATAAAGAGCAAGGTTGTGGTTTATTCTGCTCCCATTTCAAACCTTTGCTCTTTTGTGCTTCTCTAAGACATTGAGAATTTATAGGATAAAACTGCTGCCAGCAGAATCATTTAAAAGTGGATCAGTACACTTGGAACTGTGATGGTAAAGATTGAGACACTGTGAAGCTTTTTACGTGTTAGAAACATATTTCTATTGTGGTCAACATAAATGAATTTAAAAGTAGATCACAGTGGCATTAAAGGACTTTCAAATAGCTGATTTCTCAGCTGATTAGCTGGCCCTTATTAAAATATTAAATAGCAGCAGGGCAGGACAATCCAGGACATGTTCTGCTGCAGCTGAGGGGTCAGTGCTGTGGAGAATTGTCATTCAGAGAGCAAACACTCCCCCAGTTTTGACACACACACCTTGTTAGTGTGGATGTTTTCCCTTCAGCATCCTTTTGATCCCTCACAAACCTCCTTGCAGCTGGTGGTGTTTCAGCCACCTTGCAGGGAGGCTGTTGAGCCTCCACCAAAGCCCTTCCTGTGTCCCCCTCAGGGTGAAGGCAGCACAGAACGAGCTGGGGCAGCAGATCCTGGCTGACTTCGAGGAAGCCTTTCCTTCTCAAGGTACAAAGGTAAAGTTCTCACTCCCCCTCTTCCTCCCACTGAAAAGTGCCACTGAAAATGGTTCAGTATGATTGCTGTTGGATTTAGTCTCATTTTTCCTCTCGATTTGGTCTCTGCCTGTTTCAGGAGTTTCTGTAGAAAGCAAAGGGTGATTTCTCACTGTTCCTGTCAGGAATGTGGGGGAAGTGCCACCCTTCCCTTCCCTCTGCACGCAGCTGCTGCAGAGAGGGCTGCAGCCAGGGAATGCCCCCATAATTCATCTGTGGGACCCCAGTGGGGTTTCCTTGGGGTCTCACCCAGTCCCTGGTTACTTGTTTGTCACAAAAATGTGTGTTTTGTTCAGAAGAAGCCAAGCACAGGCTGGCTGTTGACACAGTGCCACCAAGTTTGTCTCTGGTTTACTCAGCACAGACACAAATCAGGGCTGGGGCTAAGGCACCAACTGTGCTTCCCCAGCATAGTGCATCCAAACATTTGCAAACAGTAAGGGGAGTAGGTGTGAATTTGAATTTACTTCCAAGAAAACACCAGTTCTGTCTTTCAAACTACCAGCTCTGCTGGTTTCTTCATACAAGTGACAAGTACAGAAATGTACTTGTCCACCAACTTTGGAACAGTTAGTGAAGGTCAAATCTGTGTCCGTGTGAAGCAGCACCAAAGCAGCCCTTTTTAAAAAATAAGTTTCTAAATTTTCTGCCTTTACCATGGAACAACTTCATGGTCAGTGAAATGGAAGCAGCAGAAGAAAGATGCAGCAATAAATAAAGAGCAGCAGCAGAAAAGAGAATAATAGGAAAGGATAAACCCAAGATAACATGGATGCATTTACAATCACCCATTCAATTTATTTAATCTGAAATCATTTTCTTCCTGTTTATTTTGACAGAGGACTGGTGGGCCCAGCAATGTCCTACGTGATGCCTGCCTGGTAGCCAACGTCCTGGATCCCAGGATCAAACAGGAAATCATCAAGAAATTTATTAAACAGCACCTCTCGGAGTATCTGGTCCTTTTCCAGGAAAATCAAGATGTAAGGGAAGCTTAGCAAGCTACATTTGGATTTCACATTTTGCTCTGCTGGCATTCCCAAAATTCACGCTTCCACAGGTTCCTGTGGTGAAAAGTTTTTATCCCAAGGGCTTGGAAACAGTGATTATGGGTGTGATCTGGAGTGGCTGGTGAGCTGGGAGTTGGTTTTATCTCTGCCAGGATCCTCCCACCTTAGATCTCAGTTTCTCAGGTCATCACTAGAAATGTTTTCTCCCCTCATGTAGAAAAGAAAGAAATTCATGTTAGATTTATTTCCTGCCCTGCAAAGGGTTGAGAATGGAAATCTGAAAATTGCAAACTCAACACCACCATCCCCCAAACAAACAAGAAACACCCCAAAATGCTTAGAAAGCTGAGGGGGAGGGATTTCTAGGAAGTTATTTATCTTTGTAACTAATTTGTAAACTTCCTGTCCTGACACTAGCAGCTTTTTAAAAGTTTATCATAACCTTCTTGAATTTGGAAAAAACACCCCCACACAAACCAAAATCACCTTTAGATCAAAATTTTATCAATTTCAAATGTTTCACATAGAATAGAGAAAGGCTAAACTGCCTAAGTTCAAATAACATTTTTCCATCAAAGTTTTCTGGATTAATCTTTCTACTTTTTGACCAGGAAGCATCATTATTGAGGGGAAAAAATGCCATCCTGCTCAGGTTGTAAGAATTTTAGTTGGAGTTTAAATGTGAGCTGAATGTAAGAATCCAGGAATTCCTGCACTCTCATCCCACTGCTGACTTTAACCTCTGTCTGCGAAACAAAGAGGGTGGGAGCAAATGAAATATTATTGGATTGAGTTTTCAGTAATCTCTGCATGATTTAGGAGTACTGTTATCCTCATTTTCAACAGAACTTGCTCTCTTAATTCGCACAAGATAGGATTTTCAGTCTGGCATGTGTCTAAGCACTTGGAATCCCAGAATCATTTAGGTTGGAAAAGACCTTTAAGATCCTTGATTCCAAGTTCACCGCTGAACCCTGTCCCTAAGTGCCACATCCACACATCTTTTAAATCCCTCCTGGCATGGTGACTCAGCCAATTCCCTGGGCAGCCTGTTCCAGCACTTGATAACCCTTTCAGTGAAGAAGTTTTTCCTAATATCCAATCTAAGCCTCCCTTGGAGCATTCAGAGGATGTTAATCGATGTCAAACCAGCTCTGATCCATCGCCCGAGCTCCTCCGCAGAGCTGCAGCAGCAGCAGCACACCTCTGAATATTTGCAACTGCTGCTGCTAAAGATGCTGTGGGTGCTAAAAAGTCGTTGTCCACGGGGTTCAGGTGGCCTGGCTGGATAAGATCGACCGGCGCTACGCTTGGATCAAGAGGCAGCTGGTGGATTACGAGGAGAAGTACGGGCGCATGTTCCCCCCGGAGTGGTGCATGACGGAGCGCATCGCCGTGGAGTTCTGCCACGTCACCAGGTGAGCCCCCACAGCTCCTGCTGCCTCCCTGCACGCCCAGCTTCCTGCAAGCAAAAGGGCTGGCTTGGCTCCTGCCACGCTGGTCAGTGCCTCAGGGCAGGCTGCAAAAGCTCTGCGGAATTGTCCTGGAATTGTCCGCGATTAAAAGGAAGCGAGGAGCGGAAAGGCTGAGAAGCGTCGCTAAAACCATGAGAAATTGAAGTGATGTGAAAATCAATTTTCAGCCTAACGGAGGTAAAAATCAGTAATATTTCAGGCCAAGTGGGATGGCATGAGCTGACTGTGGTGTGAGTGGCTCAGACCAGGCTCTTTGCCAGGCAGAGACAGGGAAACAGAGGAGGGTGCCAGGTGGAGTCCCAGCAGCACCATTGCCTTTGTTCTGGGACCCCAGTGGGAGTCACTGTGCTTCCCAAGGCTGGATCCTGAGGGCTTTCCCAAATGGCTGCTAGGAGATGGGGTCCTGTTACCCACAGAGCTCGGAACAACTGTGGTTGTGTTTGAAATGGGATCTGCAAAGCAGTTTTATGTTAGAGACCCTCTTAGGAATTAGCCTGAATTTTGTGATGAAGGTCTCTCTGGGGAATGGACTGAGTTCCAGTGTTAGGTTTCAGACCTTTGTAGAAAACCACATTTGTTTTTTCTATCTCCCCTCTCTCCTGCAGGGCAGAGCTCTCTAAGATCATGCGCACAAGGGCGAAGGAGATTGAGGTGAAGTTGCTTTTGTTTGCAATTCAGAGAACAACCAACTTTGAAGGGCTCCTGGCCAAGCGCTTCTCAGGCTGCACTCTTGCTGATGGCACAGTGGTAAGGGGATTCCTGAAGAGCTCTCCTTTACTCAGCAGCTTTCTCAGGAGAAAGAAACCCCCTCACACATAGCTCAGGTAGTGGAGACTACAAAAGGTGTCACCTGCACCTTGCTCAGGGTGTTCAGTGTGACTCTGCTCAGTGGCCTGTAGTTGGAAAAGTGATTTTTAGTTGTATAGACTGTAGAGAAGATGGCACAGGGCTCACAAGAATAAAAAATACACTGCTTGTGTGCTTTTTTGGTTCTCTTGGGGCCCTGTGCTGTTTGAAGCCACACAGCTATGGAGAGCCACAGAGTGATTATGGTGTGGTAACTGCCTTGTAATGTTTGTTCTCTACATGTCAGTGACACATTATAACTAAAAGTCCTCTTTTCTCCTCCTTTCTGGGTGCCACACATTCACCACATGGTACCAGCTTTCAGTCCCACATTGTCTGTGGGGTCCCTCTGGCTTGCAGGGACACTGGTAGCTCCTGCTTTGTCTCTTTTGGTAGATTGTAAAGGCAGAACCAAGAGAAGAAACTCAGGGAGTATCCCTGGAGCCCTCTCTGAGCTTTTCCTGCCTGAAATCTCAGCCCAGAGCTCTGCCAGCCAAATGCCCTGGCAGCACAGAGCTTGTGTGGCTCAGAAGCCACTGGTTTGAGGTTGGCTTCTCTGTCCAGCTGGTGTCTCAAAGCCTGCTTGGATGTGATAATTCAGCCTCCAAGGAAAAGTCTGCTGGACCCACTTGTCATTTGCTGTGGGTGCTGCTAATTAAAAGAAGAAGTCCTGTAAGGTTTTCCTCCTGGCTGAATTTAGATCTCTCAGGAATATGGCTTTATTTATTCTGACAAATTTCAAACAAAATTTGCAGCTTTAATTAAGTTGGCTTCACTGGGTTATTATAAGTGAGAAAACCAGAAGGGGAGGGTGTGGTTTCAAATGACAGAAAATCCTGTGTTTCCCCCTTTCTGACATGCCTAGAGGCTGTGACACACTGACTGTCATCATTTGCCCTGTTTCATACCCAAAATGAAGGCCACCATTAGAAATAGCTGGCTGGTGAGTGCAGACTGGGGGACAAACAGCAATTTGGGGTTTATTGCAGGGCAGAGTTTTGGAGCTGCTGTTGTGGGTTATCCCAGTGGAGACCACACACTTTGGAGTGGGGTTTGGGGGAGTGGAAATGTCACACTGGGCAAAATGGCCCTTTCAAGGAGGATTCAGGCATCATGGAGGGATGGAGAGGGAGCCAGGATCTGATCACCTCTGCTGGGAGAAGGCAAATTGCTGGGCAGTGCTTTGAAGGGCTCAGGAAAGCAAAATGTGGATGCAGCTGTGTGCCAGAGGGCACAAAACTGGCTGTTCTCTAAAGAGCTTCCTCTTTTCCAACAGAAGAAACCAGAAGTGCCACCTCCCTCCACCAACCCCTTTCTGGAGGATGAGCCTGGGGCAGAGGCAGATGAGATTGTGATGGAGAAAAGTGATATGGACAAAGTAAGTCTTTGAAGTTCTCAGCCTCTGTCAGAATCTCCAGTGAGGCCTCAGCTTTTCCCATCCCATTGATTTGAAAAGTTTGTTTTCACGGCAATTAATTTAGTGCAGTTTTGATCCTTTGTGCAGCATTCAGGCTCCCAGTAGGACCATGCTTTGCTCTGGCTCACTTCACTGAAACCAAAGCAATCTTTATTCCAGTTAATAGTGCAGAGACAATCCTGCCACGTGAGAGTGAGCTGGATCCTGTTCCAGCCTGTGCAGCAGCAGCCCAAATGGAACTGCAGGATTTCTGTCAAAGCGAGGTGAAATAGCTATTTGGGTTTTCAGATCCCCAAAGAAGCTCCTCTACAAACAGTTGCAATTCATATTTTGCCCTGTCAGCCAAGCAAACTGTCTGGAGTCACCACTGAACTTTCAAGTGTCAGCTTTAGATTTTCACTCCAGATAAATCACTTCTGGGATTTTTATCTTTACAGTGCTTTTTTACCCATTACCTCTGCAAAGCAGGCAACACCTAACTCCTTGTACAAGCACAGGGCTTCCAAAGCCCTCTGCAAACATTAAAGGATGAATGGTAAATGCAATTGTTTTAATTGGCACCAGTATCAAAGCCTGTATTTTTTAATACACCAGATGGATGTTTTCTCAGTGTTCAATTGTGAGTTACTTGAGGCTGGTACTCTCCTCTTATTTAGGGGATTTACAGCCCTGTAAATGGGCCATGTACAGGTGTATCCTGATGGGTGACCAGGGCCTCAGGACCTGCTCAGATCCATGCCCCTGGGGAGATGAGGAGGTGGGAGCTCTCCACCAGCACAGTCTGGTGCACTGCATCCCCTCCAGATTTTCACATGAGCAAGGCAGCCCCTCTGCCTTCATCCACAGCCAAAGTCCTGAAACAGAATGATTCAAGCAAGGTTTTGCTCTTTCCATTAAAATACAGCTTGGACAGTTGGTGTTGTGTGGACTTTATCAGTGAGACAGAGACTGGGAACTTGGGGAGACAACTCTGGTGCATTTTTTGGGAAGAGCTTGCTTTCCAATGCCTAATGACTGGAAGGTTGGATGTGCAGCATTGGGGTGAGAGGACACCCTTGGAGAAGTCAGTGGTGTTAGGGGGCAGGTGAAGAGATAATTGCAACCATTAGGGCTGGGCTTATTGAACAGCAGAATGCAGCAGTTCAGGAGCTTCTGAGGGAGGAACTGCTGTGCTCCCTGTGCCTTGTGAAGCCATCCATGGAGACATCCCTGGAAATGCAGTTTGTGGTGAGGCTGCCCTTTCCTTGCAGGAATGCCCTGTGTCAGTGTCACAGTGCTGGGCTCTGCTGCCCTGCAGCCTCCTGTGTGCCAGGTGGGCTCCAGCATCTCAGTGCCACAGTGCCAGCAGCTGCTGGTTCCTGCTGAGAGGCTGGAAGTGCTGCAGGTCTCATCTCCTGCTGTCACTGCGTGAAGAACAGAAGGGACACAGAGTTGAAGATGAAGGGTTTTCAGTAAAAGAGCTCCTCCAAGACACCAGTCCTGAAAATTCAAGACACTTGGGAATCTCAGAGAGAGCACAAGAATTTTGGGGGGGAAATCCATGC
Organism: Promerops cafer; assembly: GCA_013398275.1. Taxonomy (NCBI): domain Eukaryota; kingdom Metazoa; phylum Chordata; class Aves; order Passeriformes; family Nectariniidae; genus Promerops; species Promerops cafer. The sequence continues at coordinate 126,953 of VZSE01006660.1, forward strand.
TAAAAAAGCACCTCTTTTGGTAATCCCAGCAGTTCGATTTAATCTGTTTACTTTGGATAGTAATGAAAGGAAACTGGGCCAGCTGCAGACCTCCTTGCTGTGACAACAGTAACCTTTTATTATTTCCATCAAACTCAAGGAGGAAATAGCTTAAACATCTGCAGCTTTTGGACAGGGTTGCACACTCAGAAATACAGCTTCACTGCTACTGTTAAAAGATTTAGTACTCCTTCCACCAGACACGCTGGGAGCAGCGTGATGCAGAGACACACAGAGAGCCAGGCCTGCTTCAGGAGTTGGCTCTTCCAGCCTGGTGAGTGGCAAACATGGTGAATCTGCAGCCTTGTGCTGGCACTGCCATGCCAGGGGTTTGGCAGCTGGGAGGTTTCTGTGATTCCCAGGCATTGTTTTCCTCCCAGCTCCAGTGAGTGTGTGCATCCGGCACAAACGGGCACTGGCAGAGGGATTTGGTTCTCCACCCAGATCTTACCTTTATGCCTGGTAAAGGTTCTGTCCCAAGGCTCTTAAATTCTTCATTCAAGGCTCATAGAGGTGGTCTGGCCTCCATAAAACCATTTTCTCATTTTAGGTTTGCAGCCATAAGTTGGGATTCATCATTTGGGGCTGAATTATTGCTGAGGGATGTTTGCCTTGTCACACTGATAGTTCTGCCAAATTCTTGATGCCACCTCCTCTGTCATTTAGGAGAGAAAGTCCTTTAGGCTCTCTCGTTTTGCTTCTTTTTTTTGGCTTTTCTTGCATAAAAAAAAAAAATCAGCTGGAAAAATTCATATCTTCTTTGGCTGGGAGCTGATCTTGGCTTTTTGTGGAGAGAGGAGCAAGAATTCCATTCCAGAGTCACTGCAGCTCTCTTTGCAGCCAGTGAAAAGTTGCTGCTTTGCTGGGAAGCAACAAGAGAAATTACCTATTAGTAAAAAAGAATAATAACAATCTAGCTGTAGGGCAAAAAAGAGCTTAAAGGCCCTGCCCAGCCTGGTGCTTAAACTTGCACAACTTTAAGTGTGTGAGTAGTCCCAGTGGCTTGGGTGAGCTGTTGGCCATGGTTAGAGTGCACCACTAAACTCAAATGAGGGTAAACAGGATGGCTCCCAAATGGCACCTGTGCTTAATGCTCTAAATGTGATTTAAAAATAGAAATCTTTGCATCCCCAAAAACATGTTTCACAGTGAAAGCAGGCCTGTAGTGTTGCCTGTATAATTCTGGCTCTTCCAGTAATTACATGCTGTTTATCTAAATAAAATTCATTCATATGAGGCCTGTAACTCTGAGTTATGGCCCCTGATATTCTAAAATGTAAGGATTCTTCAATCTTGCTTCCAAATAACTGCTACATTTGATTTCAGAGGGGACTAGTGGAGCCTTGTTACTGCTTGAAGGATTCAGAGAGATTTTATTTGCAAAATGCATTAAGACTCTTCAGCTGAAATCTGTTAGCATGGAGCAGCCTTCTCTTTAAGGCTAAGAATATTTTACAAGTGGCAAGATAATTCCTTGGATTGCTAACAGCTCTCTAAGAAGGAGGGAAGGCTTGGATATAATGACATTTATATGCTTTGATTATTTGACAGCAAATTTCTGTGTTACAATATCTCTAAGGATTTATTTCCTTCTGTGCTGTTGCTTTGCTGTTCCTTCAAGGTCTTACAGGGCAGGTTTGAACCAACATTTTAAATGTTTCCTTGCAGCCAAAGAAGCCAAAGGTCCCTGACAATCCTTTCCATGGCATTGTTTCCAAGTGCTTTGAGCCTCACCTTTATGTGTATATCGAGTCCCAGGACAAGTGAGTAACCAGCCTGAGTTTCAGGGTTTGTTTGCTTTTGGATGTGTTGGGTTCTGCTGGATTCTGTACTCAAGCTGCAGAAAATTAATTTATTGAAACTCTGCTGCCTGATTTCAACAGGAGCAGTGTTTGTGGTTCAAGAAACTTTGAGTGGGGCCTTTGCTTGGACAAAATGAGTGTTCAGAGGGCTGTGGAGTTGGTTTTGTGTGTAATTGCAAGGGGCTGCAGGAGTGGTGCCTGCTGCCTTTCTGTGGAAGAGGCTCAGAGTTCCTGAAATGATTTCTGTTGCCTCTGCAATTCCCACTGCAGACATGTGTCTTTCTTTCATCTCGTGTCCTCCACAAATAATAGGGTTGGGTTTTCTGTAAAATACACATGTGGCTCCGTGGCAGAGGAGTTGCAAGATTTGCTTTGTAGAAATCAGTTATTTGAGATTCTTAGATGAAAGCTGCTCTAGATGAGCTGGCTGTAAGATAATATTATCATTGCTCACAGATTGGGACTTTGTCAGGGGCTTTAATCCCTGGCACCCTTCTTCATCTTCCTCTTTGACTTGCAGCAAAACAACTGGAATGAAAGGAGCTTTCAGCTTTGAGCTCTGAGAAGTTTTCAGGGCTCTCACCACAGTTTGTTGTGCACCTCGATTCACACCAGGGTTTAAATAACATCTCAGTAACAACTGCAGTGCCACCTGAGAGAGGAAATAGTTGAAAAAGGTTCAATTTACTCTTTTAGCATAGATTAGTGGCTGGAAAGGAGGAGGTGCCTACTTTTTGTATCTCATCTGTGTGTGCTCTTCTATCTTCTGAGGCTTTATACATGAGAAAATTTCTAACTTGAGGCTTGTAGTGTCCTGATTTTATCCAAACTCCATGATAAGCATCTTGAAAAAGCTTTTCCATGTCCCATCAACTTTTTATGCTTTAAAAAAAACCCATTAAATAGCTGAAACCTTGCACAGTGCTGTGTCCTGCTGGGTTTAGGTTCTGCTCTGCAGTATAACAAAGGGAAACTGATATTTCCCCCCTGCCCTCAGCCAACTGAGCACAGACTTATTTGAGTATTTCTTCCCTTCTCACTGGGGGCCATTTTAATCCCCATTTTGGTAATTCTACCCCACTGTGCTCCTAGCCCCTTCAGTTGCCTTTTTTTTTCCTTCTCCTTTTCCTTTACAATCATGAGATGTTTTATATTATCTTTATAGCCACAGGCTGCAGGCAGTTCAAAGAAAAACTGCCACAGTATTCCCCATGCTGCCCCTGCCTGCCAAAAATTGCTTTCCTTCACGATTTTCTCTCTTCTTCTTCCTTTGATTGAACTTTTGAGGAGTCTGCTGCTGATGTCTGAAAATGAGATATTGCTTAGATCATTGATTGTATGTTTGAGCTCTGAATAGTGAGAGCAGTGTGATAGTTTTGTTCATCATTGCCTCAAGTCTGTGGCAGAAAAAAAGCCTGGACATTTTCTGCCAAAAAATTGTTTCCATACCCGTTCAAAGAAACACGGTGCCAAAATCTGTAGCAGTTTAAGAGGAGACACCTGAAAGAAGGAGTTTAAAGATGCTGCTCTCCACCCTCAGCTGCTGAGTAAATATCAGATTTCTGACCAGCAAAGCAGGTTTCATTCCTGCCCCTTTGGGATGTGCATCCGTAGCTCTGCTTTGTGGTGAGCTGGAGCAGCAGGAGCACACAGACGTGAGCTGAGCTGTTCTGCTGGAGAGGAGGAAGAGCTCTGTCAGCTCTGCAGGGCTGAGAGTGTGCAGAGCCCTCCTTCAATCTGCTCAAAGGCACGTCTGAGTCCAGAGTGCTTGGAAAACTGGCACTTGGTGCTGTGTGTTTGCAGCCTCATCAGCAGAGGGGCTTCCAAAATCCCCAGTCCGTGGAAACTGCTCTGCAGTGCTCCAGGTGTCTCAGTGCCCATCACTGGGCACACTCAGTTTCCTGAGTTCTTCTCTCGTGCTGCTCACGAGTTCCTGGCTCCTCTCGTGATTGCCAGAGGTGCAGGACAACCCTGAATAGGTTGAGTGAAAGAAAAAAAAACAAAGGAAGAGGAATGCAGGAATGAAAAGAAGCGGAGTAGAATTCCCTTTATGTGATTTCATTTCATTCTTTCTCTTGGTTAGATTTGGCGAGTCCTTGCTCCCAATAAATATGCTACTGTTAGGAAATACCACATCTGCACTACCAGAGAATTTTCTTGGAGCTTTTCCGCAGAGTCTGTGGAGAAAATATTCATTTTCTCTAGCTCTCCTGCCTTCTTCATGTTTCATCTCCCAGCAGCTTTTTCTGCCAGACTCTCTGTGCTCCCATTGTACCACACAAAGATTTGTGGCCTTTGTATCATATTTGGGCCAGCTGAGACTCATGTGAAAGTTTGCCATCGACCAAGGTGTGCATTAATGGTGTATTAGCTCTTGTAGTGCACAATTTCCTGATGTTTTGCTTGCACCAGTGCCATTCTGAAATAGGAGCAGTCCCACAGCCTGGTTTGATGGGCAGTTTTATCCAGGTTGGGATCAGAGCAAGCGTGAAGCCCCAGCACTGCTCTCCCAGCTCTTCTGAACAGCTGCATTTTCTCCTGCATCCCAGTTGACAAGACCTTGGGGGACCAGGAAAATGCAGATCCATTTCACTTTGCCTCAGAGAAGAGGAGAACATGTGGGCTAAGCATAAAGAAACAAAAGCCATTGACATTCCTGACCGTGTCTTGAGACTGAGAGAAGGCAAAAAAAATCAAGTGACTGGTGACTGCTAAGAAAGCTCCACTTTGTTGCCCAGCTGGAGCCCAGCACAGATGCAGAGGTGGAGATGCAGCTGTTGAATTTGACAAGGAGTGAGCCACATCCTCTTTCCTTGAGAAGCTGCAGGAATCTTCAGCCTGCAGCACGTGTGAGCCCTCCTGCAGCAGCCATCTGTTTGGCTCTGCTACAGCTACAGAGGGAGGTAAATTCTGCTTCTCTGTGGCCCAACACAATCAATGCTTCTCTTCAGCCTTCAATTGCTGCTGCCAGTGTGGAGATTTATCACATCAGTGGAGCAGCCTGATGTTTTTACAGTGCTTGTAACACAGCCGAGGAACTGGGAGTGTGGAGTCAGAGCTGTGTGCAGTGCTCAAGCATTAGGCATGGAAAAAGGGGCTACTTGTCTTTGCAGCAGCCTGGCTAAAGCCAACCAGTGCTGCTCCATGACTGAGGCTCCTGATATTCCAAGCACATTTCTGGAGATAGGTTTGGCCCAGCAAGTCACCCATGGTAGCAGCTCATCCATTCTGAGGCAGCAACCTCTAAGTTTATCAGGGAAGAGACTTGTGGGTGCTCTGGTAAGCTGGAATCAGAGGGGTTTTCTCTCTCACAAGAGGGGAGGCAAAAATGGGTAGAAACTGGGGGAAAGTTGTTGGTTTTGGTGGGTTTTTCCCTTTCACTGGCAGAGGTGAGAACGTGCTGCAGGCTCTCAGCCATTCTCCTGAGGATTTGGCTTTCTCCTTAGGAACCCTGGATCATGGCACAGCCTCAGAGGTGTAGGTTGGGCCACGGGAAGGGGAGAGCTGCGGGAAGACCACACTCAAAATAGGAATATAAAATACAGGAACTCCTCCTGGTCAGCAGAGTAGCTCTCTCATCTGAAAGGCCTATCTACTTCCCAAAAGCCCAGCTTCCTTGAGGAAGGCTCTGTGTGTGTGTGAGTGTGCCTGGGGGAGGAGGTTGATTGCTGGAATTCATCTGGCAAAGGTTATTCCATGGAGCCGAGCTGGGCTTGGTCTCTGACACGGATGTGCTGTCTCTGGAGGAGTAGGACCAGAGGAACTCCCCAAGATCAGAAGATTCTCTGGTCCTGTGTTGATGGCTCTGGCCCTCTGCCATGCTCAAAAGCCTTTTAGTCCTGGTGAAACGATGGAGTGAAGTTTATTGTTGCCTGAAGACCGAAATATTTGAGTAAGGACCAGGCTGTGATGAATCACTGGAGACAATAAGAGGGCTTTTTGTGCTTTTAAAAAGAGTCTAAGTAGGAAGTGCACTTTGTGCTCATGCTAAATAAAACTTCTTTAAAGGATGTGTGAAGTTGTGCAGAACCAGGTGGTATCCAAATGGGACCAAGAAATGGCAAATGGCACACACCATTTTGAGCACATCCCTTCAAAATCCATATTCCCCGAGGTCTTCTCCGCGGGCCGCTGGGGTGGGAAGCCTGACTGTTCCTTTTCCTGGTGCCAGGAGTGAAACTTGAGCACAGGCTTAATGCACTTGCATCAAATGTGCTGAACCGAGTCCTGGCAGACCTGGGAGCTTTTATGTGTGGCTGGAGAACAGATTTGAAGCTGCCACTAAAACTCCTGAGCACAAAAGGTTTGGGCTGTGGAGTTGTGTGAGCTTTGTGCCGGGAGCACGGAGATAAGAAAGGGCTGGCAGTACCCAGCTGCTCATCCTGAGCTTGCTGGTCTCACAAGACAGGGCTTCTCATTGTGAGCATTATTCTCACTTTTCTCTCCACTTCCTTCCTCAACAGACTCAAATATCTTTTTGTTCCCCACACCAGGAATCTGGGCGAGCTGATTGACAGGTTTGTGGCTGACTTCAAGGCCCAGGGTCCCCCCAAGCCCAACGTGGACGAAGGAGGAGCTGTGCTGCCCAGCTGTGCTGACCTCTTTGTGTACTACAAGAAGTGCATGGTGCAGTGCTCCCAGCTCAGCACTGGTGAGCCCATGATAGCCCTGAGCACCATCTTCCAGAAGTACCTGCGGGAATACGCCTGGAAAATTCTCTCTGGAAACCTGCCCAAGTGAGTTTGGCATCCCCAGTGCTGCAGACGTTCCACTGCACTGAGGAGCAGATGATTTGTAAAGCTAATTGATAAATACATCCTTGAGAACACTCATTTCCCTGTCAAACACCCCAGCTAGCAGCAGGATCACTCCATTTTCTTCGTGGTTTTCTCCAAAGTTCAGTGTCTTGCACAGGGAAAAAAGCAGGAGAGCAAATGGGCAGTCACACATTGTTTTTCTTTTAAGGACCCCTGGAGAATAGCTTCATATTTGGCTTTGATTAGCAGCCAGATTTGCAGTTTCTTGAAGTTCCTTTTGAAATGCCAGCCCAAGTCTCTTCAGAGAGGCCTGGCTTTCAGAATTGCTACTTGGGTAACCAGCTCATACTGGGATTCTCAGCTGCCTTAGCCCAACATCATCTATATGGTAATTTATAATGAAGTTGGTTTATTTATGAGATGCTAAAGTGCTTCCCTGTACCTCCCTCTGCTCTGAAACATTTTTATCTCTGTACAAATAAGATCTGTAGATGTAAATCCAGTGAAAGGAAAGGAAATCATGAGTTTGTACCAATCTGTATCAGTGTACAGGCTAAAGGTGCTCCTGAGATGTTGCCAAAACTCCACTGCAGATAATTTTATTTGCCATTTAACATCTTCAGTTTGTTTCCTTTGTAAACCTGGGAGCAGCAGAATGACTTTCTGAAACCAGTAAAATCTTTCACAGATGGGAGGGGAGAGGGTTCCATCCAGACAAGTGGAAAGATAAATTTAATGTGTGTTCTCCATCAGACCTCAGCTGCATTCTTTATCCACGTTCTTTTGAGTGCTCCATTTTTGCTGTCCAAGATAAATATCACTGTCCTATTTTTTTTTAATGGATTTGGATTATAAAGAGTTGAGAGGTAGGGAATTTCCTGCCTCTAAACTGCTCTGAGCCTTTCTTTGTTGATACATGAACGTTGCTCACTGGAAGACAGTGGAGGGGAAGGCACATCTTCTATAATTTACGTTGATACCATCAGCTTTTAAAACAGGTTGCCAAAGTCTCAAATGCATGTGGGCAGCTGTTTAGTGCTGCAGAGATAAATATGACAAGTTTCCTGATAGTTCTGAGATTCTTCTGTAATCTTTAATTAGATTTTGGATAACTGGCAGTGAAGGTGAAGATACCTGGAGAAGGCTGTGTTCTACTTGCATCCTAATCTATTTTCTTGTCAATGAGTGAGTTGTCCTTTGCTTGAAGACCTGGTACAAAGCTCTTTGTAAAAGAAATTCCTTCACCAAAATAGCAGTTGTGGGTTTGATGCCCTGTGATTCACAGGGTGTTGGGTTGTGGTCTTAAAGCCTTTTTATGGCATAAAAATCCAGCAGTAATTTTGCACCTTTTTGCACACTCAAAAACCTCACAGGTTTTATCTGTTGTTTTTTTGTTTTCCAGGACAACCAGCAGCAGTGGTGGGCTCACCATCACAAGTTTGCTGAAAGAAAAGGAAGGCTCTGAAGTGGCAAAGTTTACTTTAGAAGAACTCTGCCTCATTTGCAGCATCCTAAGTACTGCAGAGTATTGCCTGGCCACCACCCAGCAGGTGAGTTTTCCTCTGAGGGAGCACCAGCCCCTCTTCTGTGTTGCCCTGGAGACTGGGATAGCCAAAAGTACTAAAAAATCCATTGATTATTGAGTTCTACATTGTTCAGTCTGTATTTCAAAGAAAGAAAAGTATTGATTTTGTTATTTCTACCTGAGAAAAGTAATTTGCTTGTAATCCTGCTTTGCAGCATCAGTTTTGGGTTCAATCCTTTTCTACTTGTTACGTAATTTGTTTTGGGTTGGGGACCAAATTTGGTTTTTTTCAAAAAAAAAGATTCTCAGTTCATTATCTCCCCTTCATAAAAACAAGCACAACAATAATTCAGAATACTTTTGGGAAAATACTTGCATGAAATATTGGGGCAATGTGGAGTGGAGAGAGGAGGAATTTATGCTGATGTGATTTGCAGCCGCGCCGCTCGTTACATTCAGGTGCTTCCAAAATGCCATGGGTCAGGAATGAGCTGTGATGTTTGGCTGTGTCCAGGCCTCTCCACCACTAGGTCTGGCAATCCTCCTCTGCAGTTTGGGCACAGGCAGAGTGTTGAGAAACATCTTTATTAGCAGGACAGATGCCACAGTGTTAAGCTAGTACGGTAGCATGTCATACTAGAGTTACATATTTGACCTTGGAGCTTTAATTCTTTGAGGACGTGGAGCCACCATGGCTCATCCTGGCAGATCAACAGGTCTGGGATGCCAAGAAGGAAAGATTTCCAGTGTCACTAGATGAGTTTTGGATATAGTTGGTCACAGATTAAGTTTGAAGAAGCTGACCTTTCCAGGGCATAAGTTTTCAAGAAGGATTATTTCGAGTTGGAAACCTGATCTCCCTGTTGCTTGTTTTGTTTCCCAACAGTTGGAAGAGAAGCTCAAAGAAAAAGTGGATGCAAGCCTAATGGAGAGAATCAACCTGACAGGAGAGATGGACACTTTCAGCATGTATGTCCATCCCACAATGTATCAAACCTCTCCTTTTGTCAGCCAGATGGTGCTGGAGGAGTAACAATCCCGAGATCCCGGCGTCACAGGATCCACCCGGATCCACAGCCTGGGCACAGGCATTCCCCTGCTGAGGGAATGGTAGCCTCTGGCTGCTCCAAGAGCAGCACTAGCACAGGCTTTAGCTGCTCCCCATGGTCCAAGCCAAAGGAACAAGAGCACTGGAAAAGGGAAAGGAAATAGTGAGTTTCCATTTGAAACATCATTTGCATCTTGGCAGCTCTGCGAGGTGGCTGTTACATTTCAAGAAAGGAAGCTATTTCAGTACATTCCTTCCTGCTTTAACTTCCCCCTGTTAATCAGCAGCCTTGTCAGTATGATCAAACCCCATTTCAGATGACATAAAAGACTGATCCAATCTTATATTTGGGGATTATAATTGAGAGAAGATTATCATTCATTAAAATAACTTTTCATGTAACGGTGCTAAAAATATTCTGCTCTAACATCCTTTCCTCTCCACCCCTGACAGACAGATTGAATATATTTTTTGAGACAAGAAAATTGAGGCAAAAGTTGTTTTGCCTCTTATCAGACAAAAGAATATCTTGGCAAGACTGGGAAAATAATCCCTGTCACCAGCTCCCCCTCTCCCTAAAACAAAGATTCAGCCCAGATAGCAGTAAGATACTTTTTTCAGAAGACTTCCTTCCTGTGATTCCTCCTCTCCTGCTGCAGTGGACAGGATCCCACCCACTGAATCTCCATCCAGCTCTTTCACATGGTCTCAGGCTCCATTCCAGGCTGCAGAGACTCCCTTCCCTTCAGGCTCTTCTCAGACCTTTTTGAGAGTGAATCCCTGCCTGAAATTCAGGGTTGCTGTGTCCACTCAGCCAAAGCAAGCAAGGTAGCAGGGCAGGAGAAATAAAATGTGCCATAAGATGAGGTTTTCTTAACGTGGACAAGTGGGGGCTGAGTTTTGCCAGCAGGAACCAGCAACCTCGAGTGGCTGCTTGATTTCCACAGTGGCTGCCTCAGAGGTGGTCGGTCCCAGACAGGCAGTGTGAAGTGTTTTGGAAGTTGTTTAATGTATAGCTCACGTTTGCTGCTTTGGACAGGTTTAAAGTCCAACTGACAGGGCTGATATGTCTTGTAACAAAGGCTTTTAATTGACTTTCATTCTGTTCCAGCTGAGGGCTTTGTCCAGCCTTCTGTCAGGGTAAGGCAGAGCTATAAACCTCGCTGGCGTTAGCTCATTCAACATCAAACAAGTTGTTTCTTCTGGGATTTGATGTCTTGTTAGGCAGTCATAAAATAAGTGATAAAACGCTGTTTATGCACCCTGGAAAGTGTTTCCCCTTTCAGAGAAAGGCAAGTGCAGAACCACTCCAAATGTGTAGAAAAGGAGGGTTTATCCTTGAGGTGACAAAGCAGTTTCTTTAGGAAAGTGGGAGAAATTATGGAAACTTCCTGAGTAAGAAAAACTATTGTAATGTAGATCCAGAAATCCATCATTTCCCTGTTGATCTGTGAGATTATAGGCAGCATTCAGAGAACCCCTCAAGTGCTGGGCTCACTGCAGTTGCTGTACTGCTCCTTTATGGCCTCAGCTTCCTGATCCATCCCTTCTGTGCATGTCAGGGACTGTGTGAGGAGCCACCCACTGCTGCCTGAGGTGAGGATTTTAAGTGTCTTCCTGCAGAACCAGGCTCCAAACCCTCTCAGCACATCTCAATCCTTTGTGTTCCCAACACATTTCCTGCTGCACCGCCGTCCCTCCACAGCAGGTGTTTATTCTGAAGTGCAGACAAATGGCTTTCTCTGCCTGTTTGCAAGCCTGGGGCTTTCAGGTGAGAGCCTGCACTTGGTGACCCAGCTTCTGACAGGGTCCTGAGCATGGACACACAGTGGTGGGGTCACTTTGCATCCACTCAGAGCTTTGTGTTTCTCCTGGGTGCTGAGCCACAGCTCTTCCCAGGCAGCAGTGCCCTGCAGGAGTCAGCTGTGCCCACGGGGTGGTTATTTCAGTCTGGCTCCCTTGGCCTGGTGGAATCCCCGAGGGAGTGGATTCTCTAGTGCCCAGCAGAAGCAGAGGCACCAGCAGAAACAGTCACAGGCTTTTTTTATCCCAATGCAAGTTTTAGGTCGTGTAACTTGAAGCCCGTAGTCACTTCATGTCCCGTGGAATAATTTTTTTCCAACTTATTTTGGATGAGTTTGCCTTTACAAACAAATTAATTGCTTTGAAGGAAGCATCCTGTTCCAGATTTTGTGTGCTGGAGCTGTAGGAAAGGGAACAGCAACCTTTCTGGGTCGTGGTGAAGAACAAAACCCAGGTCAGAATTAAGTGTGGGTGACACCATATCTCAGTGAGAAGGTGGACACTTAAAAATATTTTGAACAGTGAACCCTAGAGTAGTGTCCAAAACTTCACAAAGACAACGAGGGGGAGGAAAGATGGTTTGAGGAAGCATTGCTCAGATTTCTCACAGTCCTGTGATTCTCATCTGTGCTACCATCATGAGAAAGAGCAAAAGTAAAATCCACTTCTTACAAATATAATCCTGAGGTTGTAAACACGCATCTGTGGCAGATTTAAAGTTGACACTGTTTTTAAAAACTGTGCTTAGTGAAACAGAATCAGTTATTGCTCCTAGCAGAGGCTGTCTGCAGTGGGAGTGCTGGTTCTGTGCCCCTGAGGGGGGTCTGAGCTGCTGCAGGCAGAGTTTCTTGGCTGCTGTTTTAGGATCAGCTGCACCTTTATGCACATATCATAATATGGTGGCCTTAAATATGTCTCTAAGCAATATCATGCTGTTAAAAAAAAAAATAAAGGGGTAGGGAGGGAAATGTTTGACTAATGTGTCCTTTAGTCTGGTATATGTCTCAGGAACTCAAACAATGGATGGCAGCAGTCCTAGACATAGTGTAAATAAGACATCTGCCTTCATCTTCACACATGGGAGACACAGAACTCATGCAGAAGTCATTTTTAAAATCCTCTGTGCAAGTTCCTCTGAGCAGTAGAATATTGGCTGTGAATAAATGGAGAGATGATAAAATGTTGGATTAAATGTGAAGCTGAATCCCAGTCTAGGCTTGATACTTGGGGATTTCTCCTCTTCCTCTGCCACCTTTGATCCCCAACCCCTTACTTGTGTTAAAACAGAGAAAGGTCAACTGTAGAACCATCCTCTCTCCACTGGAGCCCATTGTGCAGCTCCCTGCAGAATTTCCCAGCTCCTCCTCAGTACAAGCTCTAGCTGTTCACATCACAGTGCTACTGTCAGCCAGTAGAGGATTTTCCTCCTCTCACAGTCAAATGCTCCAGTTCTGGCACTCTGTTACTCAGTGTGATTCTAAAACTCATGCTTGATTCTTTTTTTTTTTCTCTCCTCTTTTGCAGTGTGATCTCCAACAGCATCCAGCTGTTAGTGCAGGACCTGGATGCAGCCTGTGACCCTGCCCTGACTGCTATGAGCAAGGTAGGGGCTGGATTTTCACAAGAAGTCACCTTAAGATCCATGTGGAGTTCTTGTGTGCTTTTATTGCTTGATTTCACTACTGATATATTCTTTTACTCTGATTTTTTTTCCCTTACTTTTTAGAGCAGCAATTGCTGTATTTGTAAATACATCCCTCACTCCAAACCTCCTTGTTATTCAGATTAGAGCTTTCAGGCTTTTTGCACCACATTAAAACCTACAGACAATGAAATACATTCAGTAAGTACTCAAGGCTTTCTCTTTCCACTCCCAATGCCAGTGAGAGCATTTAAAATTGGAAAAACTTTTGTCAGCATGAAATTTCAAATACACCTTCACATTTGCTCTCCCCTTTGTCTTCTTTGGCAGGGATTTTTACCAGCCTGCTTGTTTGGGGCTCTTAAATGGAGCTACTCAAGTGGAGGTGATGTGGAATTGAGATTGAGCCTTATTGCTTCTGTGATCCTCTCAAGGACATATGGAGCCATTCCTGGAGAGGCCCCTATGACTGGAGCTTAAGGATTTTGTTGCAGTTACACTGCTGGCTTTTATATGTTTGAAATGCAGAGCTGTGTTTCCTTGCCAAAGTATTGTGAAAACCCAGACTTGCTTTAGACGGAGGTGAAGACAACAAAAGTGGATTGAACTATTTTTTTTTTTTTTTTAATTAGAAATATTAAACATAGAGCTCCATTTTTGTAGGATCAACACACTGTCTCGCTGCCATGAATTTTAATAGCTTTCTGCTTTATGATGTATTCCAGCTGTAACCAGCCCCACCACCCCCAGCTAATATTTGAAGTGGAATGCAGCTGGTAATAGAGCTTGTGCAGGTTTCCAAATGGAAAGAGGATTTTTTTGCCCAGTCAAATAACACCAATAGGAAGGGCTTGGCACTTCAGGTGTTGCCTGGGTGCTGTGGCAGCCCCTCAGATCTCCTGAACCTACAGAGTACAGTAATATTTAAATCACTTAGCTCTGACTGTTTATACCCAAGTAAACCACAACCTTGAGAAAGCAGCAGCTGGTAGGCCATTTATTTTTGTCTTTGGAGCACTGGTAAAATGCAGCACATGTGATGGGACTGATGATATATAAACAAGTTTAAGTGTTATGAAATTAGCTAAATAAATACTTGTCACTTGTGCACACACTCCACTGTTTGCATCAGACAGAGTCGCTTTTATGTGATTTTTATTAGACCTGGATTTGCTGCAAGAGTTTTTTTTCCTTCACCCTCCTCCTCCCTTTCCTTCAGGGCTGGGTTATTACTCTGACACTTGAATAAGAAATGCATGTAATTATTTAAACACAGAGTTAGTATTTGGAAATGTAAAATTTCAGCCTGTATTAAAGAAATAAAGATTATGTGGCTGATCCATTCCAGTTTTGCTCTCTCAAGATCCATACTCCATTAGGGCTCTTCCTTTGTTTAGCTTCTTTTCATTTACTTCACTCTGGTGTCCTCCAGGACTGAACATTCCCAGTCCTTTGTTGGAGTCTGGCTTTTGGGTTTTTTTTTTTCTTTGCAAAAATGTTCAGGAACTACAGAGGTAAATTATGAAATGCTTAAACCTCTCAATCCACTTTGGCTGCAGGCCACGTTGAGAGATTTAACACAGAAAACAGCATCAGGAATATTGCTTTCAGCTGGGAATGCTGCTTGGTTCCCATGATTCTTTACTTTGTGTCTTCTGAAGAAAATGGTAAATGCTGAGAAGGCCCCATACTACAAAATTTGTAGGTGATAATCCTTACTCAGAGTTTACAGCAGGTGTAGGATGATTAAACATGACTGTAGGACGGGGAGCTGGGATGTGGGTGGGAGGAGAATTCCCCCTAACCCCCCTGTGGTGATATTGTGGCTAACTAAGAGCTGTTAATGTGTTTGTACTGATCTGTGGCAGGCACTCCCAGTGCCTGGTGTGCTTCCTTTTTAATCTCTGGGATGAGGGAACTGCTAATCTGCACGGGATGCTTTCGCCCCAATTAAATTTATGGATTGCACTGGGTAAGGCTGGATTTACATGCTGAATTAAGCATCGATTTAGATGTAAAACTGTGCCTGTAAGTGGGGCTGGGGGACATTTTAGTGCCTCACATCGATCTCTTGCTGGCTTTTTACATTTTCCTAAAACCTTCTGGCCCAGCTGCAATTCCCGGTGTCCTCACAGGCGAGTGAACAAAGCGGGGCTTCAATAATTTCTCCACTCCACACACAGCAAACCCCGAGAGCAGAGCAATCAGAGCTGCCAGCTGCTAATTAAAAGTGCTCAGGGGAGCCTTTGAGCCCTGGAGCACTGTGCAGAGTGTGACAGGGCAGAGCCCAGCTCATGTCCCCAAACCAGGGCCAGCTCCCCGCAGCGCCCCGCTCCCCTGCCAGCCCTTCCTGCAGGAGCAGCTCCAGGTCAAGGCAGCAGGTGCCCAGTGTGGAGCCTGCAAGGAGAAGCTGGCAGTGGGAACAGGGAGAGTTAAAATTCATTCATCCTCTGCTCAGTCACAAAGCAGCCCCTTTGCTGGAGGGCTGGACACAGGGGAGGGACCTGGTGGCTCTTTGGGGACACAGCACCGTGCCACTCCTGAGCCCCTGCTGTTCCCAGCACAGCTCTTGTGGGGTGCCAAACCACCCCAGTTTTGCTCAGGGTTTCTCTTTCCTCCTGTCTGGTTGAAGCTAAACCCTGGGTTTTGTTGTGAGAAGCAGGAGGCAGCAGCAGCTCTCCCACGCCTCGCAGACACCCCGTGTCCTCCTGGCCTGCAGGTGCCTCTGGCCTTCTCCCTTCCAGTGCAGTCTCACTGCTCCTGTTCCTTGGACTCATTTCCACCTTGTGTATGTAAACTGTGTGGATATCCCAAGAAAAACACGGGACAAGGGAAAAAGAGGAATAAATTCAAAACGACAGGAACAAAGCTTTACCAGCAGAGTTGGGCTCATATTTCTTTTGATGACTTTTCAGTATGTGAGCTATTCCTTTCTCTGCAGCTACTGGGTGGGTTTTTTTTTGGGTGAAACACACCCACATGCACACACACACACACACAAAAGGGCTATTTTTACTGTTCATGCTTTAAAGGTTTGGTTGTAAAGTATTGCTTTTGGAATGATGACCAACAGAATGAAAAAGCTACTGTTTCATTGTTGGTGCAATAATTCAGCTCAGCAGTCCCTTCCCACTTTCTGGCTGTTCCCACTCTGTGGGGATGGTGTGTTGGGTGAGGATTGCTCTGTCAAGAAGGGAGGGTGTGAATCCATCAGGGAGAAAGGCACAGCACATTTTGTTTGGATGTGATCAGTACCATGAGGAGTAGAAAAGCAGGTGACCAGTGACAGGACTTGAGGGAATGGCTGCAGCTGTGTCTGGGGAAGTTTAGGTGGGATATCAGGAAAAGGTTTTTCCCAGGGGGTGCTGTCACTGCCCAGGCTCCCCAGAGGATGGGCACAGCCCCGAGGCTGCCAGAGCTCCAGGGGTGTTTGGACAACACTCTCAGACACAGGGTGGGATTGTTGGGGTGTCTGTGCAGGACCGGGAGCTGAAGTTGATGCTCCTTGTGTGTCCATGCCAACTCAGGATGTTCTGTGACTCTGTGAAAACCTGTGGAGCAGGTGATGAGAGAGATATCCCTTCCAGCCCCCCAGCTGATGTGAGATCAGCAGGCTGGGGGTTGGTTTGTTTGGTTTAAAGAAAGACAGCTTTAGTGGGACATGTG
This sequence comes from Promerops cafer, assembly GCA_013398275.1. NCBI lineage: Eukaryota > Metazoa > Chordata > Aves > Passeriformes > Nectariniidae > Promerops > Promerops cafer. The sequence goes on from VZSE01006660.1 coordinate 143,235, forward strand.
TAGACTCAGACACTGTGGTTTTGCAAAGAATTTGGCTTCTCTTTCCCACTAAGTCACTTAGGCTGCATGTTGTTTGGATGGAGTTGAGTCAGCTGAGTTGCAGGGGGCAAAGTAGCCATATTAAATTAAATTAAAACCAGGAATAAAAAACTTTATATGCAAAATCCAGAGCTTGGGAAAACAAGTTGGAGGACAAACAGCCCCTCAAAGGAAAAAGCTCATCTTCCATATGTGCCCAGTTTCCTCTCCTGATTTCCTATGAGTTTTCCTCCTGTCTCATCTCCAGCACGAGGACCAGATCTCCAAAGAGTTGTTGGGAGAACACTGCAGAGTTCTGAGCAGCAGCAGAACTGAGTGTGCTTTTCTGGATGCTTGTGTTCCTCAGTGAAACTCTGTTAGATACACGAGGCCAGGCCAGACCCAGTCACCTCTTTTTTGGTTTTTCCACATGATTTAAATTGGGAGTACCCTGTGTACTGCAAACCAGGCTCAGAGAAGGTCAAGGGAGCCACACATCTGGCTCACAGGGGCTGTTCTTGTGCAGTTCTGCTGAGAATAAATGAAAACAAAATGGGAGGTTGAGCAACTCCTCTTGTTTTGTACTTTTTACATGCATTTGGAAGAGCTGGACTTGGGCATCCTAGCTTGTACACCAGCAGTGAGCTACACTAGTGTAGAGTGCTTTGGACTTTAAGACTTTTTACCTCTTCCATCTATCTGTCATCAGTCTCACCAGTATTAAAGTCTTGGCTGCCATACAGGAATCCAGACTTTGCAAGCTTGCAGATATTTTCTCAAATGCCTGTAATCAGGATTTATATGGGCACTTCATCCCAGCAAACTGGAAACTGTTAAATATTAAAGCAGCCTGGTGTGCTCCAAAGGCTTTTTTAGTCCTAGTGGTCCCCATTTGTGTGGGTTACTGGTCACAGTCTCTGCTCTGGTGCAAAAGCTCTGGCTTTTCTTTGTGTCTTCTTGTGGAAAGGTTTTGCCCAATCACTTTAATGATGAAGAACTTGACCTTGGTGGTGAATTGCAGAGACAATCTCTAAATGATTCCTTAGAGATCCCCTGGCAGGAAGTTTGTACAGTTTCCCTTATCTATTGCTTGAATCTTAATGAATTAAACAGTCATTTTTGGTTGTTTTTTCCCCTTTGTGCAGATGCAGTGGCAGAACGTGGAACACGTCGGTGACCAGAGTCCTTATGTCACCTCAGTGATCCTCCACATTAAACAGAATGTCCCCATCATCCGTGACAACCTGGCCTCCACGAGGAAGTATTTCACTCAGTTCTGCATAAAATTTGCAAAGTAAGTTACCAACAGACACAGTTTATTCAGGTCATCCCATAAAACAGTGTGATGATCACTGTGGGTTGTTTGCCAAGTGCAGGAAGTTTTGGGTTGGGCATCCTTAAAAGACTTTGAATATCTGACTTTAGATATGACTCTTGCTGTGGGAAAACCTACTTTTCTTCCATGGGGCTTCCAGGTACTGAGAAATTTGCCTCAAAATAACATTTACAATAAGCCCTGTAAGGAGGGCATGTGTGAGAAGTATGTTCTACTTTCACAATCTCAAAGCTGCTTTTCTGTGCAAAAATAGCTCAGTCAGGAGGGGAAATTCACATTTAGGGGGGTATTAAAGTATCTTCCTGGCAAATCCCTTAAAGTTGAGCAGCATGAAAGAAGTGGCAGATGAGACAGAAATGCCCCTTGCTGCTGGATTCGGGGTGGACATCCAAACTTCCACCTCTGTCTGAAACAAAAATTCAGTTCTTTGGGAAGATCCTTTGAGCTCTTCCCTGCTTGCCTGTGGCCAGCTGAGCTCCACATGGCAATGCCCCAAGAAGAACCCTCGGGAGGGCTCTGCCAGTTGTAGCTGCTGCTTCTGGTGTCACATGTGACCGTGCTGGTGGACTTGTGAGCAGTGGCGTGCGTGTCATGTGTCACTCTAAAATACCTTAATGTTTCATTCATCTCTGAGGAGGTAATCACCCTGAAATAAGCTCTGTGGCCTGGCAGGGGCTGTGTGGGTTGGAGATTTGAGCTGCAGCTCCTGCCTCAGCAGGGTGGGATGCAGCAGCTATCCTGGGAGCTGGGAGATCTCGCAGCAGGGAGGCTCTCCTCAGAGTTTCATCCCCCTCTCTGTCTCGGGGTGCTGATGAGTTTGGGTTGAGGAGCAGTTACTGATAAATCATGTTCTGATGTTGCCCATGATCACTGTTTGAAATGCTGTCTCGGTGAGAATTTAGTGTACAAAAACCTTCTGTGTGGTTACACTTGAATTTTATGTGATAAATAAAACCCCCCATTTATTCAGCTGTTCACAGCACACTCTTAATACCTCAGCTTAGTTGCCTCCCTTTTAACTTTATTGCTAGGCACATACCAAGTAAACTCCAGATGAAACAGCTCTCAGATTTGAGTGAAGTTCCCATCTGAGTGCCCTCATCCCTGAGCACAGAAGCCACTGCTCCTCTCCAAAACCATTTTTTTAAGACAACTGCAGCTCTGATCTGCAGCACATTAAAATTGAGACACAGTCCTGAACTCACTGTGCCATGGATCAGATGTAGAAGGGTAAAGTGGGTTCCTGAAGATTGATTTTGCTGGATCTGTGCAACTTGGTGCTAAGGAGAACCAGCACAGTGGTAAAGGAGCACCGATCTCCTTAAAATGCTTTTTAATGCCTGCAAATATTTGTATTTTTGAAACTCTGCATTCTTATGGAATATGCTGGCTGGGCCAGTATAAATACCTGGCCTTCTGTGTGCCCCACAATGCCGAAAATCCTTTTAACAGGCCTTGTGCTTCTCCACATGTTAATGCCTGTGTCTTTGTGAGCTGCCACTTCTCAGCTCTAATGGATTGTATAAAGCACGAGTGTTGAGTTACAGGACCACAGGGGAGAAGGCAGCTAAAGTCACTAAATTTAAAACAGCGGGATCTGAGCCAAGTCTGGAGAGAAGAAAGATGGCCATCAGAAATTGCATCAATCCTCTAACCTAATTTGTCATTTTGGCTCTGTTTTGAGCGGCGTGCGAGCGGCGCTCCCTGGGGACCGCGAGCTGGCAGGGTGGGGGGCTCAGCTCTCCCTGCACCTCATCCTTTGAAATCAAACCCCCCAGCAGCGAAGCCGTGGCTGCTCTGCTGGGCTGTGTTTGGGAAGTCTGTGACCTGACCTCAACGAGGAAAAGATTAGAACTGAGAGACAGGAAAAACAAACATCTCTCCCCCTCGCCGGGGAAGCGGCTCCTCCGCTAGCAGCAGCCAGGCGTGGGGGGTGCTGTGTCCTTCCAGGTGCTCCAGCTAAGAGGTGAGAGGAGTTTGGTGGGAGAAGGTTGAGATGTGGAGGCTGCTGGAGGTTTCAGGGCTGAGCTCAGCCTGGGTGAGGGCTGGTCACCAGCTTGGAGGACGGCGTAGAGCAAAACCCTCCTCAGCTGCAGTGACTCAGCGACACCAGAACCTTTGAGGGATGTCCTGCAGTAGCTCAGGCTGTCAGACAGACAGACAGACAGACTGTGGCTGCATGTCTGTCTGTGCCTCACTCAGCAAGGCACTGTGTTTGATGCATCATCAGTGCAGGGGATTAGGAAAACACAGGCTTTGGCAGAGCCACTCCCGTTGGATGGGAGCCCCTCAGATGCTGTGCTTTAGGTTCCTCATCTGTCTTGCACTGCTTTATTATTACACTGGGGACTTATCTGCTTCTAGGGAGGGTTTGCTGGGTTCAGTTTTATGGCTGAAGCTGCAAATGAATTCTGGCATCCAATCTAGCTGTGATTGTGCAGGGAGTGAAGGCATTCAGAGCACAGAGGCTCGTGCAGAGCATTACCCCTGAACGTGCACGTAGTATTCACATCAGGATTGCCTGCTGTACTCTGAGAGCACCAGGCATCGAGTCCAGCCTAGGCAAGAGGCTCCAGTGCATTTTTCTGTTAAGTGCAACTGCTCTTGATGGTCTCTGCTAGTCAAAAAAAGAAAAAAAAAGGGGGGGGGGGGGAAACCCCAGAGCAGCCCTTGGCTCTTGGAGTTTGTCTTGTCTGTCCTGCTGGAGTTGGGAGGCTGTTTCCAATAAGGCAGCATGAAATAAGAGGCATGTGGGGATGGAAGGTCACGTTAGCCCTGTGCACTGATGGTGGGTGGCCATGCAAAGGGGCCTGGGAATTGTTTCATGCAGACAGAACGCTGTCTATGGGAGATTGTGTGGTTACATAGAAAAGAAGATTAAAACCAACAGGGGAGGGGGTCCTTGGGCTGCCTGTCTGCCACCCTGCAGAAGGAAAGGCTCACCCTGTTTTCCACACACAACGTGAGCTTCAGCTCCATGCCTGACCTTGCAGAGGGAGGGACAGTTGGATCTACCTACACTATCAAAGGCACAATTAATTTCTTGTACTGTTCTGCCAGCAGTGAGCTGCTGCTTCCAGAGCTGCTGCCAATTTATCATTTTCTACGATCACCTAAGCTCCAGCTGTGCTCATCACTCTCTAATTGCCCTCTGGGAATTAGTTATAGACCTGAAAAATGGACTTTTAAAACAGGTTAAATCTCTACTGTAATGCTTTTGTGCAAGAGGAGACAGGACTTCTTTCCCTCCTCCTCTTTCTGTTTTGTTGCCAGGGTTGTTTCTCTGGTGGCCAAATCCAAAGCTGCTTGGGGCAGCCCAGTAGCTGGTTCTCAACAGCAGTTTGAAATTGTTCTCCTTGACACCTCTCCAGGATAAAATGATTCACTGAGAGAGGTAGTGACTGTGTCTGAGGGAAGGGGAGGGAACCTTTGCTTGTGAGGGCTCGCTTGGCACGCTCCGTGCCTGAGCTACACTTTTGTCACTTTTCCATGAGAAAGGATGAGAAATGAATGTCCTGGCTTGGGAAACAGGTGGCAGGACAAACAAGATGCTGTCCGTGCTCCTTGCTTTGTGGGGAGGAAACAAAAAGCTTAACAGATGCAAGGAGGAAACCACGCTGAATTTAGATCATCATCATGAACAGCCTCAGTCCAAAGCACAGCAACCAGACCCACTGATACTCCCTTAGGACAGAGCCATTAAAATCCAAGAGCTGCCACCAGGTCATGGGCAAGTCCTGGAAATGTGAGCCTGCAGGCATTCAGCCAAAGGAGGACACGTGGAAGAAGCAGAGTGCATCAAAAACAAGGCAGCAAGAGGAAGACTTGAACAAGTGGTGTGGCCCTGACAGAGTTTGCAGCTCCTGAGCTTTCCTGGTGCTGCTCCTTGGTGGAGTAGTTGGGCAGGAGCTTGTCCTGCAGGTGCCCAAGCAGTGCTTTTGCTGGGAGGGAGCATCTGCTTCTCCACTGAGGAATGAAACTGCTTCAAAGACTCAGACCAAGAGGCAAAAAGCTGAAACCAAAGCTGATGCTCTGAAGTGGTGGATATTGGGCTTCCATCCTCGCCAAGCTCTCTCTGGTTGGGCAGTCATTCTTCTGAGTCTGAAGTCCATGACAGTAAAATATGGTAATGGTGTTTTCCTTTTCACAAAACTTCTTCTTGTCTTGATTGTGTTGGCCAGGAGCTTTCTGGAAGGGTGCCTGTGTGTGAGTGTCCAGGGCCCAGCAGACCTCCAGCCTTGGCTGGACCTCAAGTTCAGTGTGTAATATGCATGTTATGGAATTACTCGTGTGCAGGAAAATGTAGGTTCTGGATACAGTCAAAATACATCCACTCATGAGCAGTGAGACTAATCCTGGTGTGTTGCTGTTTTTATGATGCACAATAGTTTGTTTGCTGACCTTTTCCTGCAATACTTCATATTTAGTTTATAGCAATTTATTTACCTAGAGAGTGTGTGCAGCTTCTCAATAAACTTTGAGATCAGGAGGGATTAAAGCAAAAGAGCTGTGCCTAGGGGGTTGGGATTTTTTTTTCTTTAGTATATTAAACATGTCTGGAATCAGCTTGGGAAGCTGGCACTCGGAGTGTCTTTGTGGAAGCCATCCTGGTTTGGTTCTGCATGCTTTGTCACCACAGAAGATTGTCTGACTGCAAGTGTTCTTATGTAGTTGTGTCATTTTGTATCTCTCCTGCAGCTCCTTCATTCCCAAGTTCATTAACCATCTCTTCAAGTGCAAACCTATCAGCATGGTGGGTGCAGAACAGGTAAGAAGAAATAGGTGCATTGGCTGTCATATTTGATGGCTTTTGGGTTCAAGAAATTGAGGCATCTCCCACCCTGCCTGTGGGCTGGACCCTGCTGCTCTGTGAGGATGGGATTTGGAAGAGGCAGGATTTCATCTGTCCCCTGCACACAGAGCTTTTTAGCCCTGTGGGCTCATAAAAAAAAAAAGAAAAAGCAAAAAAAAAAAAGCAGAATCATCCCTAATGGGACCACTGTGAACTTCAAATGGGTGCCTTCAAAGCTGCTTGGGTTTTAGGCATCAAAGATGGTTCTGAGCAGTGTCTGCAAAACGAAACAGGAGCTTTACATCAAAACCTTCCTCATCCTTAATGGAAAGCAAATGAGTGAAGCTGGGTGCCTGCTTGTCTTGTGTGATGAGCAATAACCTGAGAGTGATTAAAGGGAGTCTTTTTAAAATAAGCTTCTCTAGTGATTAACCAGCAGTGGGCTTGTGTCTAATGTTAAAAGCTTTCAATATTCCTGTATGGGAATAACAGGCCCAATTTGCTTCTTTAAAGCAGACTGGGAAGGTTTTTATTAGCCTGATTCCCAGTGAATACATCTCATTAGAAGTGGGACATACCTCCCTGGGGCTAGGGGTACAGAGGTCTCAGTAGCTGATCTCTCTCTCTGCAGCATGTAGAACCCCAATTCCCTTAAAATCTTCTGAACCCCCCTGGTCACCCACCAGCATCTCTCCATGCCACTTTCTCTTCCCTGGTGCAAATGTTGCTGGGGAATGCATTTTCCTGGCCTTTCTGGTTCTACACACAGCTTTTCCTGCTGTTGGCTAATAATTATGATTGGAATATGAATACTGGGGTGATATTTATGTAGGCATTCAGTGTTCAGTGCAGGGAACAAGACCTGTGGGGTTTTGCTTTCTGTGTTTTCCTCTCTGACTTAACAACTCTGCATCCCAGCGAGCTCTGGCAGTGAGTTAGCAATGCCAGGGACCTGGGATGGCTCACGGGGGGAAATGGGGTGAGGGGACAGAGTCTGCAAGAGCTGTGCCTGTGGGAAAGGCTGCAGAGTGTGCAGAACTCCTGTTAGCCATGGGAGAGTTTATGTGGGAAAGATGTGAATTCCCCAGCCGTGGAATCTCTCCCTCTCTGGGATCCCTGGTAGACACACGGGAATCCAGCTATGACAGCCTGAGCTGTGGGCTCCAGCAGCCTGGGGTGCACAGAGCTGCTCCTCATCTGTGCTGTGGTTTCCTGGCTTCCCAGAGGAGATTGGTGGCATCAGTTCTTCTCATGCAAGCCACGGAAAGGCAGCACCCAGCAAGGACACGCCGCCGCAGATAACGGGGCCCAGATTCCAGCCAGCCTGACCTGCCTCTCCTCCTCCTCCACAGCCCAGTCCTTTGTGTTCCCTTGGATTCCCACATGTGCTGAGGCCAGTGTGCTCATTGTTGTGGTCACTGCTGGGGGTTCTGCAGTGCCCAGGATGTTTTGTGTCCCTCCAGAGCGAGCTCCCGTTCCGAGGAAATGCTCTGGGTGTGCCGACAGCCCAGCGGGCTTTCACACTCGCTGCAGTCTAAATAAATTGGGCTGCTCTTCCTCTACTTTGATTCCAGATTTCTGTTCCTCACTGGTCTTGTCTCTTTAGACATACTTTGTGCAATCAGAGGAGTGTGGTATTCAGGATAATTTTGCTCTAAGGAGCCTTAACCCACAGCATTTTGTCATGAGACAGTGCTGCTCTGTCTGGGCTCAATTTCATGGCTGCTGCTTATTTATTTGCTGGGGTGGTAACAAACAGCATCCAGGCTGTGAGCAGTTCTCATTGTAGCTGTATTGTGTGACAGTTTTTAAGGAAAGAAACCCCAATCAAGGGGTTGAGTAAGTGCAGAAAAGCTGACACTGTGTGTGGCTGGGTGCAGGAGGAAGCGTGGTGTTAGTTCATTTGACCTCGGTATCTAAATCATGGTACAGCTCCAGGTAATCAAGATTGTTTCACTTCATACTGTTGGGGGGAAGGACTGGAAATCTGTGCCTGATGTGCCAGATGTTGGGCAGCCATAAGTCATTTCCAGTCAGCAGAGCAGTGCTGTTAAAATCAGCCACGATGCTGATACGTAGCCATGGGTGATCATGTCTCCTGGAAGTGTCATTACATGGCTCAGTCCCTCCTGTTCCTGCAGTCCAATTTCCAGGACTTCTTCCAGTGTGGGAAGTGTTAAACTTTTATGGATGTTGGGTTACAGCAGCTGATGGATCTTGGTAGGAGCCTGAGTAACAGAGTGTGGTTAACCCTTGCAGCTGCTGCTGGACACTCACTCTCTGAAGATGGTTCTCCTGGATCTGCCCTCCATTGGGTCCCAAGTGGTGAGGAAGGCTCCTGCCAGCTACACAAAGATAGTGGTGAAAGGCATGACTCGGGCTGAAATGATCCTGAAGGTAACTCAAGACTTTTGATAAGCTGCCAGCCCGTCTGCTGGACTGGGAATCGGAGTGAGCGAATTCCAGGGGGCCCTTCCTTTGAATGCAGCAATCTGCAATTGCACATGAACGCTTGAGAGCCTGGCCAGGGGCTCTGCCAGCTGCTCTGCAGAACTGCCTCACTCCCCTTGGGTTTGCCCCCACTCTCTTCTAATACCACTTCTGAGTTTTCACCCTCACTTTTCAAGGCAACCAAAGGCTCAGGTTCTGCCTGCTGGGAGAGTTGGGGCACCAGGTTCCCTCAGGAGCTTGTGGAAGTCGGAGTTTGCGTCCGTGAGCGTCTGCTGTGGGGCAAACCCCAGGGTTCAGGTTACTCCAGGCCTTTGTGCAGACTCCATCATGCAGGGGAGCCAAGCCGTGCTTGAGTCACCTGTTTACTGTCTAGTGTAACAGCCAGTGCAAACATGTCTGGGTTACTGTATTCACCAGAGCCCTTTTCCATTTTCCAGACCTGCTGCCTGGAAAATGACCCAAAAGCACTGTGTTGTCTTCGTAAAAGGCAACAAGCAAAGCAATCTGCCCTTCCCAGTTGGTGCTGGAGTGAGAAGTCAGGTTGGATCCCAGGAGAAGCCGTGGGAGCTGCACAGTTGTACCCTCCTGGGTGATGGGATTGTCCCCTGCTTGCCAGCAATGCTGGGAAGGCATTCTTGTGAGGGAATTAGTGGGACCTGGGGTCAGGCAGGACAGGCAGCTGCCAGCCAGAGCCTCCTGTAAAGCACAGCCAGGGCCAGGGGGGTGAGGAGCCTGAGCTGTCCCTCCTCACCTGCTGCTCAGTGTGGCTTTGCTCCCGTGCCCAGGGGAATGTCACAGCTGAGTTTGTGCTCTGGATTCAGTCCTTAGCTCTCCAGCTCCATGCTTTTGGAGTAAGGTGACTGAGATGTTAGTGAATTGTAGTCTAAATTTTCTTAGAAATGACCTGACTAAAAACGTCCTGGTTTGTGCTAACAGGAGCAGGGAAGATTGGTGCCTGTTTTGTACAGAACAGGTCTTTCCCTGAGGCTTATGTGTGAATCAGAAGAGTAATGGAGTTAATTTGTCTACCCTTAGCATCACATTGGAGAGGAAAGCAGCACATGGAGTGCTGCAGGTGCCCAGGCTGTGCAGCAGCAGTGGCCCTGCTGTGTCACACAGCCCGTGCTGGCCCTGCTGCTGCACAAAGCACTTCTGGCTCTGTCAGCATCACTGCAAATCAAACAGCCACGGGCTAACAGCAATGGGAGCTACAGCCTGTGTTCCCAGCTTGTTCTGGGGCAGGTAATTCGGGAAGACAGACTTTGGGCCCACAGGCAGCACAAACAAATCCATTCAGCTGAGCCCCACGGAGCACAGATGGGAGAGGGGAGGAGGGCGCCGGGCCGCGCACGTCCCGCAGAGCTCTTCCCCTTCTCCTCTGGCTACACTGTCTGAAGCTCCAGCTTTTCATCTTGGCAGAAGGTTTTTACAAGGGCTGTAAATTAAGGATTTATAAGTGTATACATGGCTATGATGTTTCAGTGGTCTGAAGTGCAGGGAAAGAAAGAAATGTCTTGGTGACAGAATACAGTGTGGGGTGAGCTGGGTCAGTGCAAACATATGGAAATGGTTTTGGAGACAGGGAAGAGTCTGGTCTGGTGCTGTTTCTGCCCATTTACACACACACTCATACACACTCACACACACTCTTCCCCAGAAGGATGGTTTGGCTGCCCAGCATTATCAAAAGATGTGTTCTCTGTGGAGCTTGCTGCTTACGTAAGAAAGGCACATCAGTGAGGGATCATCTTACCAGCTTTGAGGCTATTTTGATTTTTTTTCCTGTTTTTTACGATTGCTCCTGGGCAGATGTTGGTGTGGGGTTCCCATCCTTCATGCCAGTCTCTCCAGAGGAGTGTCCAAGAGGAGCTGCACCCCAAGGACAGAGTGGCTGCGTGTGGCACTGCTCACCCACTGGTGACATGTCAGGAGAACTGCAGAGCAGAGAGCTCTGGCCCACGCTGTCCTGGGGACCAAGGGAGTGACCACAGAGTGTTGTCACATTCCCCTATGACACACTGTGTGTCCTGCCTCCAGGCAGGAGGGAGCAGAGGGACACGCAGCCAAACTGAGGGTCTGGACTGTGTCCAGGCTGCCTGATCTCTGGGGACTTTGTGAGTGTCACCAGCACTGCCAGTGCTGTCCCCTGAGCAACTCCCTGGCTTGTCTTCCCCATGCAACATGATAAAATCTTGAGCTTTAACAATACTCCAGTGCCTGCCAGCCCGCAGGCTGCAGACAAAGTCCTGCTGCTCTTTGAAACCTGATGCAGAGCCCATGAGCAGCACTGCTGTGCTGAAAGAGACCCAACTTCCTCCCTGCTCCTTACTCTGCTTCTCTTCACTCACCTTTACCTCTCTCATAAGCAGCCTCTTTCTTGTTCCTTAAGCATTTTATTTTCAGAGCCAGTCCTGCTGTCAGTCCTGTGCCAAAGCTGACTGAGCACTGCCTTTAACTCCTATAATTTGTCTGATCTCTTTTTCCTTGTCTTGGCAGGTGGTGATGGCTCCACATGAGCCCCCAGTTGTGTTTGTGGACAATTACATCAAGCTTCTCGCTGACTGCAGCACTGACACATTCCAGAAGATCCTCGACATGAAGGTTAGAACCTGTCCAGGGCTTCTGCTCATCCTCTAGTGCTGCTTTGGCATTGCTGGGGACTTTATTTCAGTGTGAATTCTGAGGGGCTTGGGGGTGGGAGAAGCTCTGTAAGACAAGTGTGTCTTAACTCTGAAAGTAGAGTTGCTACTGAAGAAAAAGTTTCCAGTTCATTTCACATTTTCCTACCTGCTCTGCTCCTGGGGCTGAGCTCGGGGTCTTGGTGCAGCTCCTGGGGGGCGAACAGGAGGTCGAGGTTCCAAGCAGGCTCTGCTGCAGCTGCTCCCAGACCCGTGACTGCTGTCCTTTGCTCCCTCAGGGCCTGAAGAGGAGTGAGCAGAGCAGCATGTTGGACCTTTTCCGCCTGCGCCTCCCCGCGCCTCCCCCCGGCGGGGACGGCTCCGGCTCCCTCTCGCTGAGCGCTCCCACGCCCGAGCAGGAATCCTCTCGGATCCGCAAGCTGGAGAAACTCATCAAAAAGAGACTCTGAGGGAGCAGAGGGAAACTCCCTGGCTCGGGCTGGCGGCAGCGAGGGGGAGCTTGTGATTTGCAGCGTGCTGCTGAGACACCCGTGTGCTGCCACTCCCCAGCCCTGTGATCCCTTAACCATCGCAGACTGCGACGCTCCCGGACCAAGGGGGAGCCTGAGCGAGGTGTTTGCCCTTAGCTTAGCAGGAGTGAAACCCAGGGCATTGCCAGGTTCACGTGATGGAGAAGATAGAGGCACCTGGAAGCCAACAGCTACAGAAACAATTCAGGTGGATTTAGAGACTATCTGGCTGTGATACGCTTGGTGTCGCAGCCTCGTGGCTGAGCTCCTGCTGCAGCACTGAGGGTTTTGCCTCAGTTCTGTGTTACTGCTCACTCCCTGCTGCAGAGCTGTTCCTCTCATTCATTATTTATTGTGGGGTGGGGGGAACCAACCCCAAACCATCACCACCACCAGAACCCCAACCCTTTAACAGCTGGGATCCAGGCATCTGCAGCTCTGCTGAATCAATGAGATGACCAGGAGAGAACCCCAAGGCAGACTGCTCCCCTGCTCCCAGGACAGGCATGCATAAAGCACCGTGAAACAGCAAGGCAAATCCTTTTCAGAACAGGAGGAAAGGGCTGAATTAATGCCTTCTGCACCCTGGCAAAGCTCCTGCCAACCAGCTGGCAGTCTCAGTTGCTGTTAGAGCTTAAAGGCCGAGCAGGACATGTGTGGAGCCCTCTCCAGCTGCTTGGTATTTCCCCGGCGTGTGCTGGGCTCACCTGCTGTCCCCAGTGGGAGTTCCCATCCTTCCTGGCCAGCATCTCTCCCTCTCTTCACAAAGAGCCCTTCATGGAGCAAGTGTCAGACTGCTCCAGCCCCTCATTCCCACTCCAGCTGGTGTGTCCCGAGCAGGGATGTGCCACCTTGGCACCTCTGCTGCCCTGCAAGGAGAGGTGCTGGAAATGTTGGCTCTATCAGGGAGCCAGGGCCACAGGAGGCTTTTAGCAGCCTCAGGCTTCAAGGCTCTCCTCCTCCTCCTGCTCCTGAGAGCTTCAGCTTGCAGCAGTGCAGAGGGGAGGAGAACCAGCAGTGAAATATTTTGGGTAAGCCGGGCCCCTCTTCCCATGGCCCAGCTCCTGGCTCCCAGCCACAGAGCCAGCGTGGAGCAGGGTTGGGATCAGTGGATGCTTCCCCAAGGAGTCTCTGTGCACAGAGGCCTCACCTTGTCATTAGCACTGCTGGATTTCTTCCCAAACTCCTCTGTACCCTTTCTGGGAGACTTTGAAGGCACATGCCCAACCATGAGTGAATCCCACAGGGGTGTAGGGCACATCAACCAGTCGTGCCTGTGTTATTTAACTCAAGCTTCACCTGCATGTGCAGGAAAGGGAAGTCCTGTACCAGTGTGGCAGGTGAGGAACAACCATGCTGTCAGATGCCTTCCTGGGAGGGTTGTGCTCCCCACCAGGGCAAGTTTGGGCCTTAGGACTGTATTTATTTAGGGGCTGCACTCACAGGGGTTGTAAAAATCACTGCTGCACATCAGGGAGGGGAGATCAGACTCTCAAAACATGAGCTCCATCCAGAGCTTCACTGGAATGGGGAGTGAAGAGCAGCAACAACAACAGCTGTGGGGAGGGACAGCAGTTTCTCATCACTCCAGTTTTACAAATCTTCTGTTGCCTCCTTTACTTCCTTTCCTGATTCCCTGTTAGGTGACAAAAGAAGGAAGGGTTGAAAGCACACTGGGATTCTGAGCAGCCGTTCCCCAAGGACAGATTATCTCCAGGTGCACGTGCAGGATGGCTCACGAGTTACTGCAGAGCTGGAGAGGGGGGAACATGGGTTTGCAGAGATTCATTATTCCCATGAGGGGATGAATAATTTATTTTAGATGAATTTTTCTTTGCTTTGTCTAAGCCTAAGTCTCTCACTAAATTATGAATAGCTGAAGACGATGTTGAAGTTATCATCGTGTGTCTTACCCAAAGGCTTCCCCCATTTCATTCTCTGCATTTCATTCTGTAGATAAGAGGAAATAAAAGGAGAAATGAATTTTTCGTTTCAGCCTTTGAAGAATGCTACAGGGCTGAGTGTTTGGAGTTCTGCTTTCAGAGAGCAAATCCACAGTTTTGTACTTCTGGTGTAAGAGTTTTGTGCCCCTGGCTCTTGGGTGTTTATTAGATTTGGCAGGTCTCTATTTGTGCATTAGCTCTTTGGAGTTTACAGCTTTGGGAAATAAAGGATGATTATGTGTTTTCTGTACAAAATGCCACTTTTTATGGTTTCAGGCCGGGTTGTAATTCTGGCTGTACGTGGGGTGTGACACTAACATGAATTAAATGGTTACTGATGCTCATTGCTGGGTGTTTTCTGTATGGCTGCAACTCCCAGAGGCCAGGATGGACCTCACCCAAGATGTGCTGGACCCAGCACTCCCTGCTGTCCATCTGCTCCTGCAGCTCCTCTCTGCCCTTTCCACCTTGTCTGGCAGCAGCCACGTTCACGGCAGCTCCCTGCACCACATGGGTGGCTCAACGCTCCCAACCTTGTGCCCCTAAATAATCACATCATTTCTGCTGTCTGCCTCTGCAGGAGCGACTTCTGGGAGATCCTAATTTTTCCTTTGAAATTAATTAAGGGGTAGTGCCTTTTTCCACGCTCTGCATGACGCTGGAGCAGCTCCTTTCGCTCGGAGAATTAATGACTCATTTGCTTTTCTCCTGGCGGTCCTGCCCCCTCCGCCCTTGGGCAGGAGCAGCCTGCGCCCGGCGCTGGGTGTTCCTTTCTTTCCCCAGATTTACAGCCAGAGCTCTGAGCATCCAAGTGACGATGTCCAAGCCTCCAGGAGCCTTTGCTTGGCTCCACGAGGGCGGTGGCAGCAGGGCTGTAAAAGCTGATGAAACCTCCGCAGCTTCGGCCACGTGCTGTCAGCGCTCGTCCCTGCCGTCAGTCCCAGTGCTGGGTGAGCACAGCTCCTCTGTGGCACAGCCTGGCATTTCCCATCCTTTGGAAATAACTTTCCATGGTTTTCAAATATCACGGGATCCTTTTGGTTTGCTTCTCCCAGCGACGGGGCTGGCGTGAGGCATCGCCTGTGGTTCGGTTGCTGATTAAGCCGAGGGCGCCCGGCCTGGTGGAAAGTCCTTTATGGAAGGAGGATCTTGATAAGAGACTTGTATCTTCCCTGTCCTGCCTGTGTGTGGGCAGTTAAAGAGTAAATAATGTGGGCAAACAGGCAGGGGAAAAGATTTCCAATGCCACCAGGGATGGCACAGGTCGGTACAGTTTGAGACTTCAAAACAGTCAGACTTTCCGAGAGGGCAGAGTACACGTCCTGAAAAGCAGAGCCCCTGTACACAGTGACTCAACAGTATTTGAGTTATTGAGCAGTTAAAATTCTGCTTAAACGCTTCCTTTTCATCCCAGCAGGCAGACTGGCAGGTCTGGATGTTGGTGCTGCAGGAGACCCTCGGGTGGGCTGCAAAGCCCAGAAATGAGAACCTGGAAGGGCACAAAAAAATTACCCTTTGTGTCAAGCCACTCCAGAATGGGAGGGTTCTTTGCTAGTAAATAAGGAGCAGAAAAATTTCCAGGAGCTCTACCTACCCCAGGCACTGAGATCCCTCTCTCTTGGACCCTGATCCCCACGGGAGAGGCTGTGGGAGCACCCACAGCTCTCAGACGTGACTGCTGGGATGTGCCACAAGTTCCCCCCTCCTGAATTGCACTCAGTGGGTTGTTGGCAGCATGGGTTTTCACCCAGGAGCTGCACAGCAGCTCTGAAATGATGATTGTGTTCATCTGGAAACTGCTCCAGTGCCTTCCAAGGCATCTGATTTCATAAAGGGCTTTTATGGGAGATTTTGGAGTGAGGAGTGATGAGTTTTCCTATTGCTTGCAGAGACCAGCATCTCGTTTTTTTGGGGGGATACACTTAAATTAAAAGGAAGAAAACACCTGTCCAGCACATTTGCTCAGACCCCAACGATTTCAGTCAAAATTCTTAATGTTCTTTTTCTTTCCATCTGCATTTTTCAGCAAAGACAAACAGCCTCATAGTATTTCTTCAAAGGAATGTAAATTCCTTGAGGAAGTCTCCGGAGTTCCCAGCACCGCATAGCTGCAAACCACAGACGCCTACGGCTGAAAGTTCTGCTCTGCTTTTAATTTTGGGGCAGGGAAGGAATTTTTTTCAGAGGTTTGGGTTCACTTGTGCTGGGCCCGTCAGCCCAGACTGCTGCTTTCTGCGCAGGGGAGTGTTGACTTTGGCCGGCTGCAGAGTTGCTTTCCCTCCACAAGAGTATTCCCCCACCAAATCTGATGACATGGCGCAATTATTTCATTAGGATTTTCCAAAAAAGGTTCCCTCGGTCTCCTGTAGTGTTAGAAAGACCGTTTCCTTCTGTTCTCTTGTTTCGGCCTCGGCAGCTTTGCCTGAAAAATGCAATTAGGGGCGGCAGCGCTGCTGCCTGAGCCCGAATGCTCGGCAGTGGCGAGGGAGAAGGAGCAGCCTGGAGGGAGAACTTGAGGGGGCTTAACCCGGCTGCCAAAATCCCTGCTATTGGGGAAAGCAGCACTGGAGGTGCGGGCAGCCCACCAGAATCTGGCAGCCCTTTCAGTGCTCCCCAAAATCCGTGCTGGCGGCACACTGGGATGGTGCTCTGTGGCTTGGAACAGGACGCGTGCAGGGCAGCTCATCGGGCACGGTTTCACAGAATCCCAGAATCATTTAGGTTGGAAAATTAGAGTTCATCGAGTCCAACCCGGGACCCATCCCCACCTTGCCAGCCACAGCAGAACACTGAGTGCCACGTCCGCTCTGTCTTTACCCAGGGACGGTGACTCCGCCACCTTCCAGTGTCTCATTCCGCGCGGCTGCGAGCGAGCGGGCAGCGCTCGGGCTGGGATGCAGGACGGGGGTGCGGGGATGGGGTCACCGCGAGGGCAAGGACAGCGGGAAGACGGCGAGCACCGGGAGGACGGGGAGAGCCCGGGGGACGGGGACCGCAGTGGGATACAGGGACACCGCTGGGGCGCGGGGACACCGCTGGGGCGCGGGCCGGGACTCGCCCCGCC
>VZSE01006660.1:160037-173282 GCA_013398275.1 Promerops cafer
CGGCCCCGCTGCCCGGCCCGGTGCCGCCGCGGCAGGTGCGGGGCCCCGGAGGAGCCGCTGCCCCTGGGACCCCGCCGTGCTGCTCCGGCCGGGACCCCGCGCATCCCGTGGGGAAAGGAGGGTGGAAACCCGGCTCTGGCCGGCGCGGGAATGCGTCGGAACAGCCGCCCGCCGTTTCTCTCCGCTGTAACCGAGCCCTCCGGCCGCTGTCGTGTCCCGGAACGGGTCTCGCCGGGAGGGAAGGATCCCGCCGGGAACCGGGGCGGCCGGGGCGTTCCACAGAGCTCTGGCTGCAAGGGAAGCTCCTCTCCCTCCTGCCCCAAGTCGGGGCTGGGACGGCGTCGCAGCACGTCTTCGGAAATCCCTGTGGAAAGTGAATTCCCGTTATTCCGGAGTGACCCGGAGCAGTAACTTTACTGTGCATAAACTATGGTTTCAGTTAATTTGGTTTTTCACCGAATAGTTTTTGGACGTTGAGCTGCTGGTACAAATAATTTGGAGACTGCGGATTTAGAGGAAAAATCTTTTTTTTCTGCAGGGGTGCTGCTGTGGAATTGGAAAAGGCCATAGGAGGGAAAGATGCTCACAACCCCTTAGCCCCTGGATAGTAAACACATGTGCAGAGGGGGCTTCACAAACACACACGGGCTGGGTTCCATCCCTTCAGGGCTGCTTTGGTTCCCTTGGGCTGTGGGATTCGGTGTCAGCTCATGGTGCTGGGTGTCAGGAGAGGAGCACAGGGACAGGCAATGAATCACGGCTCAGTGGGAATGAGTTAATCCTTCCCAACACTTCGTGTGTGAATTAGGTTGGATTTAATGCCTTCAAACAGGAGCCAGGGCGTAGCTGTGGAGCAGGGAGGTGGCTCACAGCGAGGTGCCCTGTGATAATTTCCTGCTGCGGTCTGTCCGTGGGTGTGTGGGGTGAATTCAGCAAGGAGAGAGCTCTCAGACACCCATAAAATGTTGGTTATAACTTGAGCATGGGTTCTTGCAGGGAGCAGACTACATTGCACCGCGGGGTTGCATTCCTCTCTCATTTCCCAGAGTGGCTCCTCTGAATTAAGCTCCTGAAGTTAGGACCTTGTCTTCAAAAAATGCTCCTGGCCACCTTTAGGGTGCTTTAGACCAGAGTGGAGTCAGGCCTAAAGGATGCACCTGTAGCACCTCTTGGTGTAGTAGATCCTCCTGCATGTAAATGTGAACCTCAACAGCTCCATACCAAGGGATAAATAAATCTGTTTTCCTGAGAATGTACTGCATTGTAACATAAAACTTACAACACTGTGGTAACATAAAACATTTTGCATTTCTTTTGCAGAGTTCCGTGTTCTCCCCCAGCCCCGTTCTCTCCAGCTGCCCTCCAAGACTGTGTCCTTTATCCTTTGGCGAAGGAGTTGAGTTTGACCCTTTACCACCAAAGGAAATAAGGTAAATATTGTGCTACAGTCATCTCGTTTGGAAGGAGTTTGAGGAGTCAGCCTGTAAAGGAGCAGTTAGGCCTTATCAGTGCCTGTGAGGCAAGTTAATTTATTTGCAGAGCCATTGTTCACCAGAGCTGTACATTCCTGGACCTGGACATTTGTACAGGCCGAAGGAGTGTTCAGCCTCTTTTAATCCCACCCATATGGTTGTTTTGTTGGTGATTTTTCCAGGAAGACTTTCTTATATTTTACTCTCCTGCTTTTCCTTCCTTGCACTGCTCTAAAATGTTGCCCTTCAACTGATTAACCAGGAGGGAAGAGCTTCAAAGATCTTTCTAGGACTGTTTCATTAAGGGAAAGAAATTTTGCTCTTGCAACCTCATGGTTTTGTAATAAGCACTTTCTGTCTTAACAGCTGTGGCTGGTTGTGTGAACTAAAAGAAATGGTAACATTCAGAGGAGTGCATAATTCTTTTTTTTAATGCACTGCATCACTTCACAGCCTGTGAATTATTCCTTTGAACACCATGATTTGCAGTAATGAGAAAAGAAGGCTCCCGGTTGATGACTGTGCAATTAGAGGGAGGCTGATAAAATCAAATGGAAGCCTAATGCAGGGGAGGGTAGGGAGAATTATGTCCTGGTGTGGGGAAGGAGCCTGTGCTGTGGCTGGAATTGGAGGCAGTTAACTCCTTAGTTAGTGGAAAAGCCAACACAGAGCTGTCGCAGGGCAAAGGAGATGAAAACTTTCTTTTCAGCCCAGGCACAGAGGATTTGGGTGTGCAAAGTGGAGTGTTTTCCTGCCAGCTGAATCTTCAGGAGTTTGTCTTTGCAGAGTGCCCCGTGCCAGGGGTGGTTCCTGGCAGAGAAAAGCTGAGGAGATAAGGTGTGCTCCCACGGGCTCGGAGGAGTTGGGATGTTGATGGATCAAGGCCTCTGGGTTTAGGAGTTTGCAGGAGGTTTGTACGTTCACAGAGCTCAGGGCTGAGAAGAAGTTTTGGTAGTGCTGGCAGCTGGGCTAAGTGGTGATAATCCTGGGAATGCTGCTAACATAAGGCTCTTTTCTCATCCTGTGAATGTGTAAGACACCAGCAGATGGTTCTGCGTGAGGTGGGATGAGGAGCCGCCCCGGTACCCGACAGCTCCTCTTCCCCACAAACCCCTGAGCAGAGCTCACAAATCCCCTATAGCCACCCATCCTCAGCCCTGCTTCATCCCCCTCACATGTCCCATGTTTTGCAGGACATCAGTCCTGCTGGTGCCAGAGCACATTCACGCAAATATGAAACCTTATCTTTTATTGTAAAAGTAAAGAATCGCTGGCCTGAGGCTACACAGAGTTATTTCTATGGATGAGGTCAACAGTGTTTAAAGATTGTGTTTCTGTGACTGGAGCTTGTCTCCAACAGAAACGCTCTCCTAGCTAGAAGCTAGAATTGCACTGCTGTAGTTAAACCCCTGTAGTTATATTAGAATTACTTCTTCCTCCTTGTAACCACTCTTTGGGCCCCTCAGGTTGGGAAGGATGCTTGAGCACGTCCAGAGGGGCAATGAGGCTGGTGAGGGGCTGGGAGCACAAGCCCTGTGAGGAACCCCTGAGGGAGCTGGGGGTGTTCAGCCTGGAGAAAAGGAGACTCAGAGGTGCCCTCCTCACTCTCTGCAGCTCCCTGAAAGGTGGCTGTGCTCAGGGGGGTTGGTCTCTGTCTCCAGGCAGCACTGACAGAACCAGAGGACACAGCCTTGAGCTGCACCAAGGGAAATCCAGGCTGGGTATTGGGAAAGAGTTTTGTACAGAAAGGAAGATAAAGCACTGGGATGCTCTGCCCGGGGAGGTGCTGCAGTCACCATCCCTGGGTGTGGTTAACACAGACTGGATGTGGCACTTGGTGCCATGGTCTGGTTGAGGTGTTGGGACTGGGTTGGACTCGATGATCTTGGCAGTCTCTTCCAACCCAGTGATTGTGTGTGATTATGCCAGACTAAGCACGGGCTTCTCTGTTGCAGGTACACCTCCTCGGTGAGGTACGACTCGGAGAAGCACTTCATCGACGACGTGTACCTGCCCGTGGGGCTGAGCGTGGCCTCGTGCAGCCAGACCATCGTCTGCGTGCCCGGCTGCTCGTGGCGCAGCTACAAGGCTGAGGTGCGCTTCGAGCCCCGCCACAGGCCCCGGCGCTTCACCAGCACCACCATCATCTACCCGAAGCACGCCAAGACTGTCTACACCACCACGCTGGACTACAACTGCCGCAAGGCCACGCGCAGGTTCCTCTCCAGCGTGGAGCTGGAAACCTCCGAGTGCCCCGGCGCCGACTGCGGCCTGGACGGCTGCTGACCGCGGCCGCCCCTCTCGCTCTGATCCGCCCCTCACGTACTGTGCTAACTCCACTTGCTCAGAGCAGGTACAGACCCTCTCTCTCAGCTCTTAACTCCTGCTTTCGAGCGTCACCACGGCCCGAGCGCGGCTTTCTGTGGGAACATAACTTAGCAAGGGATCTGTGTCTTGGCCTCCAAAAGCCGTGAGCTCCCTCCCCTTCCCCACAGTAATCAGGTGAAAATAACGGGAAGTGCTTTCCCAGAGGAGAAGTTGGCAGGTAAGGAAGAGTGTGGGGTAGTGCCTGGCAGGTGGGGATCCATTTGATGCTTTGTGGTGATGTGCAGAAAATAAGGGCAGTTGGCTCTCTTGCAGAGAATCCACCAGGTCGTTTGGTTACACACAGAGCTGTCGACCATTTCAGTTTAGATCGTGTTTTCTGCAGAAGAACCATCCCCTGGGAATTGCTGGAAAAGGGTAACAGAGAAAACCCAGAATTCTGCATCTAACACATACAAAAATGTTAACATATGGCATTCACATTTTGTGTGAAGGTGTAAATTGGGAAGAAGAGGGGCAAAGCTGGAGACGAACTGCTTCTGCAGCTGCAGGCAGCAGAGACAGGATGGTGTGATTCCAGTTCTTAGGGTGATGAGGAGCCTGTGTTCTGTGAGACACACAAGTGTCTCTGTGCCTGCAGCAGGGCTTGTAACAGAGAATACCAGGCCAGGAATTATCCCTGCGTTGTTGGATCTTGGTGATGTGGAGGTGGAAAAGCACGAGTGCCTTATTTCTGCCCACACAGGCTGCGTGCACTAAAGGAGCTGTAACCAAAGCAAGAGTCAGATCAAGTGCTGGACAGAGGGACCCAGAATGGCAAAGGAGGTGCTGGATTGGGTGTGAGACACTGTTGTGGTGGGGCTGGGAGGAGGTGAGCAGTAGCAAGGGACAGGCAGGTTTGTAGTGCGTGGCAAAATCCACAGCTGTAGCTCTGCTTCCCCGCTGAGCTTGTCATGGCACAAATCCGTGTGCTGGGGATCAGGGATGTCACTGGGATGGGGCAGCCTCTGCCTGTCTGCAGGCTGCTGAAAATCCTCTCCTGAGTGCGTGATGAGTTTGGGGACCAAAGGGAATAGCTTCAGATACTGTGAAAGTCTGTCTGGAGCTTACGTGCGTTCGTGTATCTTGTGCCTTGATGAAACTAAGACAGAGAGGTTTCCTTCTTTTCCCAGATTTTTTTTTCCTGTGTTGACAGAGCGTATTGTGGAGAGCATCTGCTTTGGGGAGCGTGGGTTGTGCTGGTTTTTTGTGTGGTGTAGTCTCTCAGAAACACCTGATAGACCTGTCTTAGCTGGGCACGGCTTTTCCACGTATTCCAAAACTCCTCCGAGGTGTGGGTGTGCAGCACCAGTCCTGGAGCAGCTTTTAAAGAGGACTTGGCAATGCAGAGCCCCAGGGGTGAGTTTTGTCAGTGGCAACCTCGGGAGCCTGTTCTTGAGCTGTGCTTAACATGTGTTTGTGCAAGTGTGATGGATGGTGTGGAAGTGTATCCCAGGGAACTGAAAGGAGCTGGGAGATGAAGAGTGCAGCAGGAAGGAAACCTCGAGTTTGTATGGTTTGGGGGTTTTTTATTGTTGTTGTTGGGGTTTTTTTACTTATTTATTAGCTCAGAAAAGAACGTCCTTCACCTTTGGTACCTGCCTCAGAAAGGCAGCTCCTAAAACAATCCCAGGATGGGAGAGGACACGGGCGGGCAGGCAGCGCTCCGGAGTTAAGAGCAGCGCGGCGTCACCCTTGAACATTTTGGTCTCGGGCTGCAAGGCTGGGGAGATGTGTCTTAAACAGGTGATGCAATTCTGCCCTAACTGCTGCCCCAGGATGTCCTTGTGGTGTAACAGAAGGCCCAGCTCACCCCACAGCCCCAGGGCTTTCACACTCTCCTCTGTGGGACCGGGTTGCTCCATCCCTCGCTCCCCGCACCTCGCTCCTGAAGCAGCCGGTGCTGGTCGCTGTTGGACACAGAATTTTGGGAGAACATGGACCCTGGATTGCTCCCACAAACGCTCTCCCAGTGAATCCACTCGCAGCAGATCTAAGAGGAGGTTCTTTGAAGTTGTAGCCCTTATCCGTTCCTAGTTAGAAGCAAAATAACCACAAAATACCCGTCCCGGTTTTAGGATAAAGCACCTGATTTTTATAAAGCAAGCAAACTTAATGTGTACCTCTTAAGAATATTTTAATTGGTAGAGATACCTTTTAAATTATTTATGTTCCAACATTTGCAAAGCTCTGATTAGCTCTGTGCAAGTGTTCTGGTGTCTGTGATGTCCCCCACCCCCTCCTTCTGATTTTCAATTTGTCTTTTACTTTATTGGTAATAAATGATCTGAAAACCATCCTGCAAGGGAAGTCTCTTTATTTCCCATTCAAAGCTTTTCGGTGTTTATTGTGGTAGTTACTTAGAAATAAATACGTAATATTTCCTGCCAATCCCAGCTTCCCTCCTCTCTCTTCTGTTTGTTGTTTACATATTCTAGGAGGGTGTTTCCTATATAAAACTATCTATGTTAAAAACCAAGCCAACACCAAATGTTGTGGATTTGTCAATTTAGTAAGACATTGAAAAAGTGCTTTAAAGACAGCTGAAAATCCTCTCCTTAATGTGTTTGAGTTGTTCATCTGGTACATCTTTATTTTTAAAGAGAGTTTCTGGTATGAATTTCAGCATATCCTACAAGTGAAGAACTAATCCTTTTCAAATATAACATGTATTTAACCAGAGGAATTTATTTTTAACATGTAGATGCTCAAATGCTGCATTATTAAACACAGCATAAATATAAGACTAGAGTGTGTTATGCATTTATAAAAGCAAAAAGAGATGATTAGAAGCTATTGTGTCGAGAGAAATGCTGTGGTGGTTTTCTGGATGCTTAATCTGTTCTTTTAACCTTTCCACATTTTGCAGGCGTGCTGATTCTGTTAGTGGCTCTGGCAGAGCAGGAATGGATGTAATTGAACATCAGTTAATTAATTCCTAATGGGATTTTTTGCTTACTTTTTATTGTTCATCTGGTTATGTGCTTGTGGAAGCTCTGGAGTTGCATGTAATGACATTATTGGGGTCTGGGGAGCCATGGAGCTGCTCCGAAGCTGCTGCTTCCAGCAAAAGGCTCTGAGAGCTTTTGGGTATCCTGGAGTTTTGAAGTATTAAACAGGAGAAAAGCCACATAGAGACATCAATTCTGTATAAAAGGGGCTATTTTAAAAAGCCATTAAGAAAAAAGTTTAAAAGTCAGCACAGTGTCTTTCAGGGGAGTTTGGGGAGACTTTCAGATGCCACCTAACTTTCAAATGCTTCCTGTAGTGAGGGCTGGGCTGTTCTCCTTAAGTATTTTCATGGTACTCTGTATGAAAAACATTCTTTTACTGTAAAAATTTGAAGTAGGGGGGAGTACAAGGCTGTTCCATGTGATTTTTAATTCATATTGGCCCATGAGCTTCTAATTAGCACCTACCATTCCAAGGAAACCAAGTTGTTCTGGATGTGCTGTTTCCCTTTCACGTGTGCTTCTCCAGAATGTCACATCTGAGGGTCTGAGATAATGGATTTTTGTAACAAAATAAAACAGTCGACCTAAGAGTTGGATCAAAAGCCAGGAGGTGAGTGTTGGATTCCCATCCTGACTTTGCAGCTCGCTGAGTTTCAAGGAAGGTAAGTTCATGTGCCTGGAAATCATTTCAGCCTCTAAACAAGGTGTCTGGTCCTTCATCTGCTCACAAATCTGCAATGTACAAGGTGAATTCCTGGGAAGTTTAGGTGTCTTATTTGGAAATTAGCCAAGAGCAGTAATTAGTGATACTCCAGGACAAACACAGTGTGGAAAGGAGCACTTCTAATTGTTGGTGCAGTCGGAGTTGCATCCATATTTAACAGGTTGGTTTGTTTTTTAAAATATAAATGTCCTTTCCTCCACACAGACACAGTGAGTAACCATTGCTAAGACACAAAAATTGTTGGGATTTTGGGTGCAGCTCAGAGGCTCCTTCAGCATTCAGTTCACAGTAATTCATCCATCAGCATTCAGGCACAGCAATTGTTGCTCTTCCAAAAAAAATTACTGCAGGAATCTCCTTTACCTGCTGCTGCTGCCGTGGAGGGGTGGGGAATTCCTGGCAGCTGGGAAGTGTTCCTGGATGTACAATTCATACCTTTTCCTCCTGTTCACCCTATAAACACGCAGCCTTTCCTCCTCTGCCTCGGGATCCTCCAGAGTCCCATCCCACCGGAGGCTTTCACTCAGCTGAGCACAGAGACCTTCCTCTGCCCTGCTAGAACCCAAAATGCTGCAAGCTGATGCTACAGCTTCCTTTATTTTTGCATCTTCCTCATTCCCCTCTGCAGTGTTTTGGGCTGAGTCAGGGTTCCTCCCAGGAGCTGGGATTTGAAGTGCTGGAGGGGAGTGGGCCCGCTGCTTTCTGCTTTTGTGGTGCTGTTTTTCTGTTAAAATGACAAATGCTGTTAGCAAAAAGGTAAGTGTTGCCTCTGAGGCTTTCCTGCTTATTTCATAAAACAAAAATAAAATGAGGCAGCTGCTTGCTGTGCAATAAAACCCCAAGTCTACAGGAAAAATAGTAATGGCCCAAAAATCTTATTTTTAAGTAGGAAATATATATTTTTCCAATTGGCCAACATAGAGATTATCACACCTGTAAAATGTATTTATTGGAGCTGTTAATGCATTAATAGCACTTCTGCACTGGCATCAAGTTCACTGTGTTTGCCTGACTCAATTTAAGCAGGAAATGATTCTGAGTTGTTAGGGATTTTTTTTTAAGCTGTCATCCATTAATACAGTGAGCTTTTGTGATTTTATTTTTTTTAATGGTATGCTTTCTGGAAACTTTCAGGCACTTTTTGTACTGAGATAGTGGAAATGAGTGGCATTATTCCTTTACACAGAAAACTTTTGGAAATTACCCTTCCCTTTCTGTAGTTTTACCAACCACTCACCCCCACTGATAGAGCAGTGCTGTAACCCGCACCAGTGGAAGGGTGAATATTTAAATATCCACTAAATATTAACGGCATCCCAAATCCCGGGCAGTTCATGGGATTTCTACTCCCTGGCAGGTGCCTTGTGCCTCCTACTGCTTATTCGGTGTAGTTACACGCGCTCCACCTCTGGGATAGATTTGTAGCTATAGAAGAAAATCTGTGTATAAACGGGTCAGGGGAAGGTTTTGAAGCACCATCGGCGGTTTGCTGGGAAAAGCTGGTTTTTCTCACCTGCCCTCGCGCTGGCGGTGGTGGCAGCGGTGCCACTCCTGCGTGGTGGCTTCTTTCTCCGGGGTGGCTTCGTGCCAGGCGCTGCTGCTGGAGCGGGTCCCGGGTCCCGCCGCCTCCTGCCCACGTCCCTCTGCTGCCCGGGGGGAGCGGGCCTGGAGCGGCCTGGCAGGGAGCAGGGAAGGAAATTCAGCAGCCCCGGCATGGCCTCCCTCCTGCCTGTGACCCCTCTGCATCCTCCCTCCCTCCGAGCCCTCCCCCTGCACCTCCCCTCACCCCTTTCTCTCCTCCTCACCGTCTCCCTTCACCTCTCCCCCCTGCAGCCCGTTCCCCTCCATCCCAGCGCCCTCCCCGCCCTTCCCTCCCGGCCAGGTCTCCAGGGCAGCGGTGGCACGGGGACAAGCCCGGACTGGCCTCTCTGCCACTTTGCTCGCCTGCCCTTGTCCCCTGCGTGTGCAGGTGCTGGGCTGTGCTTGTCCGTTGTCCCCTGTCCCTTGTCCCCTGTTCCCTGTCCCTTTTCCCCTGTCCCAGGCCGTGCAGCCCCGAGGTGCTGCAGGATTTCCAGGGGAAGCACCAAACCCCAAATCATCGCGGGCAGAGCAGCTCCCACCCCTTCACGACCCCCCAGCCCCATAAATCAAGGTGCTGAGGGAAACTCGTCTCTCCCTTCCCTCCTCTTCCCGTTTCCCTTCCTCTTGCCCAGTTTGCCGTTTCCTTTCCCTCGCTCTCCACCTTCACTGCCACCAGAGCAGTGGAAGCCCAGTTTCTGAGGCAGCAGCTTCTCTCCCAGGATTTTGGGGCTGGTGCAGCCCTGCCCTCGCTGCGGGGTGTTGGTGGACAGAGCTGTAAGAGCCTCGCAGCGAGGGAGAGCAGCACATCTCCTCCAGAGGTGAAAATCATTCCTCAGAACTCCAGGAACAGCTGCTCCTCTTACACGTCCTCTCCCTGGCAGTAACACGTGGTTTAATCCTTTTTGGCTGCTTTCTCCTCCTCCCTGCCCTCCTCTTTTCTCCCGGTCTGTTGAGATGTGGCACTGGTGGTGGCACTGGGACAGGTGGTGGCACCAGGCTGGCAGTGATGGTGATTGCAGCCAGAAGGTCCCCAAAGCCTGCCTGTGGGTCAAAGGGACAGTGACACAGGACAGAAGAGAAGGCAAACAGCAGCAGCCGTGATGGGCTGTAAATAATTCATCCAGACTGGGAAGGGAGCGTGGTATTTTTGGAGAGCGGCTGAGGGAAGGGGATTACTTGTTGCTGATGACAAGGGGTGGTTGTTGTTAATTTTATTATGGTAAAACCTGACTCGCCAGCCAAAATTAGAGCCCAGTGGGAGCTGCTGGCCTGAGCTGCCTGTAAAGAAAATCATCTTCTGACAGCTTTTCCCTGGAATGCCAGGACAGGTAGGACCAGTGTTCTCCTGGTTGACCTGCCCCTTCTGCTGCTGCAGGGGCTGGGATTTGGGGTGCCCCTGGCAGCAGATAAGGTTATTCTGGAAGGCCATCATCCCCAGGCAATTCCTGGTGCACTTTTTGACTTTGAATACATCTACACTGAGAAATTTCCCTAAATTTCCCAGTTTTTTTCCCAAATATGCATCATTTTCCTGTGCCACAGAGGCACAGAAGTTGTGTATGGATCTACACATGGGCTACTAAGGAAGCCTTGTGAAATGATGTTGTGGGTGCTGCAGGCTCAGTGTGAACAAGGAAAGGAGAATTAGAGCTGAGCCTTGCCCATGCAAGCAAAATGTGGATCAGAACTGGGAATTTTTCTTTAAAACAGGTTAAAAAATAAGCAGATTTTGCTGTCAAGCATCAGTATTCTCCCAGGGTTTGCTTTGTCTTGTACACCCTTGAGCAGGTGTGCCCTGTAAACAAGACCTTTTTTGGTTCAGATTAGGGATGGAATCACTGACGTTTTATTAAGGAGAGGTAATTAGAGGGACGAACAGAAATTGAATCAGAGGATTGCAATCAGAGCAACAGCTTGGAGAAAAGCCCTGGACTTGTTGCTGTGAATTGTGAAGCAGCTGAGCTGAGCTGGGGCAGTCAGGAAGAAGGGGAAGCAGTGCCAGACAGCTCCTTGCCAGTTGCCAGCCTGTTTTCCTGGGAAATGGTCCTTCAGAGAGAAGGATCCAGCCAGTTTGACCTCCTGGTGCTCATCAGCCCAGTGTCCAAACTGGGAATCCTGGAGCACTCCAGGATTGTTCCAGCTTGGGTCATTCTGCTGTACAATAAAGCTGCTTTTAAGCACCTGTGGTTGCTCTGCAGGACACCACACCCACGAGTTTAACCTCTCCAAAAAGCTTCTCTTTGTGTTCCATTCCTGGAGGAACGTCCCAGCCTGAGGTGACACAGGAGAGGTTTCCTGTGGGGAGAAGGGATCAGCTCAGGGCAGGCACGGTGCCTCTGTCAGCAGCACTGGTAAGCCTGCAGGAGGAGGTTGTTATCCCTTATTGTCCTTGTCACGGGGATATTTAAAATCTCTGGCAGCTGTGATCTGGTGAATAATTCAGCAAAACCCATCATCGATAAAAGAGAGACTTTGAAGGGTTCTTTGGGTGGAACTGCAAGTGCCTGGCTTCTGAGAAACGAGTCTATTAAAAATTGACTCTGTGCTATCAAAGATAAAACCTGTATTTAGCCTTTAAAAATTTTTAATGTAATGTCATATTTATTCTCTGCAGCACCCGCCTGCCAAGGCCCAGCCTCGCAGACTCTGAAGCATCTGTGGGGATCCTGACTAGCAAATTCAACAGCAGGATGGATGCAGGCTCTGAGATGTGTGTCATTTCCCTGCCAGCACAGCTGGTTAAATAAGGTAATTTATCTTCTTCCTGAAGTTGGCTGAACTGTGTGTTTAATTTATTTATATTATTGACTGTGTGGAGGAACTACCCTGGTGTGAAATGTCACTGTCAAGTGTTTTCTTCCACAGAACTGCAGGCTCTGTGTTCATGCAAAATACTTCCTCTGATGTATTTTTCAACAGTTGCCTGAACCAAAAAGAAAAATACGTGCTTAGACTTGAACTTGATTCAGGTGAAAGGTGGCTGAGGGTCCCTCAGCTGAGGGCTGGTGGATGTGTGGCAGTGAAAGGGTTTCCAGAGGCTCCAGATCTGAATGAGCAGTAGAAACACAATTTATTTTCTCTTCCTTTCTCTTTTCTCTCTCTCATTTTCCCCCCATCCCTTCCCTGTCACATGGCAAATTTACTCACAGCTTCAACTGGACATTTAGACAGTAATGAGCCCAAATTCCTGTGTTCTAGTGCAAGGGAATAATTGTGTTCCTGTGATTTGCTGTTGACTCACCACAGGGTCCCAGGCTGTCCCTTCACAGACCCAAATTTTGCTGCTATTACCAGCAAATGTCTGTTATTGGGATTGCTCAGGAGGTTTGGGTCCTTCAGTTTTAAAAGGTCCGAGCCCTCTGTGGTTGTCCCAGGCCTGGCAGGTGGCCTTGTTCTGTTCTTGGTGTGAACACTTTTTTTAACCCCTGCAAAGTTCGTTTTTTTTGTTGAGGTTGGGTTTTTGTTTGTTTGTTTCTTGTGTGGATTTTGGATTGGTTTGGTTCTGGGGGATTTTTTTGCTTTGGGTTTTTCTTTCTGGTTGTTGGAGGGTTTGTTTTGTTTGTGTGGGTTTGTGGTTTGTTTGGCTGGGTAGTTTTGTTTGCTTTGTTTCTGTTTTGGGTGGGCTTTTTTTGTTGTTATTGTTCTGGGAAACTTTTTGTTTGGTCTTTTTCAGGGTTTGTTTTGGTACCACATTTCCTTGTTCATAATTGGGCGTATTTTTCCCAGGGGTTCTTACTCTGTTTTGGGATGCACATCTGGCAGTGCCCACAGCCCAGAAAAGATCCTGGCGCACATCTGGCTGTGCCCACATCCCCATTAGGCTTACATGGAGCACATCTGGCTGTGCCCGCATCCCTCCAGCCGCTCACATCTGGCGGTGCCCGCATCCCTCCAGCCCCTCCTTGTCCACATCTGGCTGTACCCACATCCCCTCCAGCCGCTCCCAGTTCACATCTGGCGGTGCCCACATCCCTCCAGCCGCTCCCAGCTCACATCTGGCGGTGCCCACATCCCTCCAGCCGCTCCCAATGCACATCTGGCTATACCCACATCCCTCCAGCCGCTCCCAGCTCACATCTGGCGGTGCCCACATCCCTCCAGCCCCTGCCAGCTCACATCTGGCTGTGCCCACATCCCTCCAGCCGCTCCC
>VZSE01006660.1:173351-279994 GCA_013398275.1 Promerops cafer
AGCCCACATCTGGCGGTGCCCACACCCCTCCAGCCGCTGCCAGCTCACATCTGGCGGTGCCCAGCGCCGCTCGGGGCCGCGGGCCGGCGGCTGCGGGCTCCAGCAGGGGACGCGCGGAGGGCGGGCGGGGGCGGGCGCAGGTGCGGCTCCGTTTCCGCCTCGTCCCGCCGGGGCAGCGGCTCCGCGGAGCGGCCGCGAGTGAGGCCGGAGCGCAGGTGGGTGCTGGGGGGAGCGGGTCAGCTTTGCCCGGCTCAGCTCAGCCTAACTCGGCTCGGTTTGGGGCGCTGCGGGCGGAGTTTGAGCTGAGTTTCAGCGCTCGGCACGCACCGGCTGTCGGGCAGCTGCAGGAAAAGCGCCGTGCCCGGGGTTTGTGGGTTCTGGGAAGAACGGGGAGCAGCTTGGGGGGGCCTGGGGCTCGCAGAGCCGGGCCTCCACGGGCGGGAGAGTCCCTGCAAGGCTGCGGAGAGCGCTCCGGGAGCAGCTGGGCTGTGTCCTGTGAGCCTGCCCTGGGGCTGGGCTGCGTGAGCTCCACAGGTCCCTTCCCACCCCCAGCCCTTCTGTGAATTTAGGTGCGATTCCGGCTGCTGAAGGGGATTAACTGTAAGTGGCAAAGACGTGGAGGGAAACGGGCCAGAGGTCGGGGGTGAAAGCGATGTGCTCCGCGGGAAGGTCACCAGCCACGTCCTGCTTTTGGGAGCTGCTGCTGGGCTTGTGCAGGCTGGGAGGTGGCAGAAGCCACGTGCGCCCCTGGGAGGGTGCATTGTCCTGGTTTTTAGGCGCTCGGACGCTCTGGGCTGATGGGTGTTGGATGTGCAGGTAACAGCGACATGCTGTGCCCCCCTCGGGGTTTTTGGGGTGCTGCAGGTTGGCTCAGGTGCCCTCCAGCACCTGGTCAAAGTCCACGGCTTGCTTTCTGCTCCTGGCAACGATGTCCAGGTGATAGAAGCCTTGGGGTGGCCGCGTTTGTGGTGTTGTTCAGAGGATGCCTAAACCCAGTATTATGCCTTAAGGATGCTGAGAAAAGCTATTCCATCCTCCAGATGTGCTGGCAGGCCTGTGGCTGGAGGAGAGGGAGTTTTTTTGGCAAGGCCTGGCTGCTCAGCAGAGCTTCTCCACGGCCACGAGCTGTTCTTTTCCTGGTTCACTGGAGGTTACCCGTGAAACTGCCTGGCATGTGGTTCTTCTTCTGCTCGGGATTCCTTGACAAACGCTGGCCTGTGCTCAGCACTTCCCTCCTCTGCCCAATTCTTTCTAAGAAATCTGACGCTTCTCTGGAGGCTGGGAGGTGCCAGCCTCCAGCCTCAGGCCTCCCGAGCTTTTTAGCATATCAGAATAGTGAAATGAGTTTCTCTAATTGCCCATTTAGATGCTAATTTGCTTCTCCCGGGCCTAGGCCAGATCAACCTGCCCGGAACACGAGTCAGAAAGAGCCTGCTGTCTTCATGAATTATTCACTTTGCATAACGCACCTGCCTGGCTGGGGATCAGGAGGAAATGGGTCCAAAGTCTGATAAATAAAGATACACCTTGGCAGGTGGAACAGTGCTGGCTTTCCTCCGCGGCATCAAGGGGTGCTGGGGCACTGGGAGGCTGCTTTGCTTTGGCAAAACCTGGGTTGTTTGGTTTTTTTTTTACAGCTCACCATATCTCAAGTAGCCACACTAACGAGTGCCTCTCGTTAATAAAGGATTGCTGGTGCTGGATGTCGGCTTTCCTGTAGAGCTGATTTTATCTTCCCACTCACAGGACTGGCATGGACCTCCGGGGCATTGTATTTTAAAAACCCTTTGTAAGCTCCATCTTAAAAGCAGTTTGGTTTCTTGTTGCTGCTGGGATTGGGAAGCAGCTCTAGTGGAGAGGAAACTTCTTGGTTTTCCCCCCCCCCCAAACCTCATCCTCAACCACTTTTCACCAGCTTGGCCTTTCACGGTAAGGACACCTCCCAGTTTAACTGGTGTTTAACTGGGCCAGCTGGTGTTTAATTTGGGCTGGGCCAACCAGAATGGGGATCTGAGTGAGGCTGTCCCCATTTTGCTGGCACGGATGCTGCCTAAATTGAGCTTTCATGGGGAGAGACTGGGGAAAGTCTGTCTATCTGGGTCCTTAAGTTGTTGTCCCCAAGCTTGCCAAAGCTTTGTGGGGTTTATTTGGACACTGTGCTGTGGCTGCAGAGCTGCCAGTCAGGTCTGAGCGCCCTGGATTCCGTGTCCCTTGGCTCTCCATCTGCTGCTGGGGGCTCCTAAGAAAAGGCAAAACGCTGTTCCTCAGCCATGCCCCGCTGTCTCTGCCTAGAGGGGTGCTGGGGATCCCCAGGCTCTGCTGTACCTGTGCTTCCTGCCTGCTTAGCCCTTTTCAAACCATTTCCCAGCATTTTATCGGTGCCCGCAGCAGGCTCCTGCTGCAGGGGCTCGCGGGCCGCCGCACGTGGGGGTGGACGAGCCCTTCAGAGCTCTTCGTGTGGGACAAAAACCCCTCCAAAGCCCTGATCCCGCCCTGCTCTGGCTCCGAGACTCGACCAAACCTTCAGAGCCACCCGAGGCTTCTCCTGCCGCTTCAGAGCGGCCGCGGGGCTTTAAGCCACGAGGGGAAGAGCGGCGCTGGAGCACGGAGCCCCCCAGCCGTGTCGGGGAGGGAGAGGGAGCGGCCGGGGGCTGGGTTAACCTCCTCGGTCCCTGCCCCTCTCTTACCCTGTGCCATGGCAACGCGAGCAAACAGCTGCTCAGTTGCCAAGGTTTCCCGGGGATAATGGGGTCTGGCGTGCGCGGCAGGCAGTGATTACACCGATTTCTTTGCGGGAGCAGCCGCCAGAAGGGAAAAGGGGCCAGCAGGTACCGGGGAATCCTGGGGGAGGCGACGCCCTGGGAGCGGGAGAGGTAATTCCACCGGCACAGCACGGCTTGGGAATTGGGAGCTTGGCTCTAGCCAAGTGCTTCATTTTGATTTTTGTAAAATTAAGTATTAAAAAAAAAAAAAAAAAAAGTCGTCTAATTAATTTCCTATGAAAACAAATTAATCTAGGCACGAGCTGCTCAGCTGAAATAACCAGGCAAATGAAAGCTGACTGGAGGCCTCCTCGTGGGCCTGCTTAGGACTTTTTTGTCTTTACAGGGCTCCAAGGAATTGATGCTTCCTGGGCACCTGTAATGAGCCCAGCTGCAGGAGGGCTGGTGCAGGCTGTGCAGAAGGTTTTTCTGCTGCCACGAGTGCCTCGGGGTCAGTAAGACCCTTCAGTTTTAACTTTGGTGTAGTCAAGGTAAAGTCAAAATGTCTGAGGTGGAGGAGTGGGGAAGGGACTTGGTGTGGTGAGACGATGCTGAAAGAGCAAGCTGGTAAATTCGGGACAGGAAAATGTTGAGGGTGTTAAATACAGAGCTGCAGGCTGGGTCAGGCAGTGCATGATCCAGGAATCTCTGGAGGCTGGGAGGGTGTTCTGGCTAAGTACTGCTGTGTTGTGCTTTGCTCTTTTATTCTTCTCTAAGCATCTTCTCTTGCAGCTGGTGAGGTGGCAGGTATGCCCTGCTGTGTCTGTGCTCAGTTACTGAGGTAAAACACACCATGCTCATGTTGATGTTCTGCTGAGAGAACCTGGATTCTTTCTCAGAAATTCTTTGAAGAGCATCATGTCCCAGGGCTGTGTCTGCCTGCCATTGCTCCCTTCACTCAGGCCCCACTGGAAGGCTTCTCCCTCCCAGGTTGAAGTCATGTTCTCAGTTCTGGTTGCCAGAGTACAACTCTGTGGGGACAGCAGAGGCAGAGCCACGTCAGAGCTGCAGGCAGGGATGTGCTGGGTTCTGCATCCTCCAGGATGCTCCTGGCCCCACAGGAAGGGTTGGCTCTGCAGGGCAGTGCTCCTCCCCTGTGCCAAGGGCAGCCAGGTGGACTCAGATTTAATGAGGTTTTGTCTCACATGACTTCCTCCATCACAGGAAAGGAATGAACAGGTGGAGTGGTTTTAAAGCAGGTCGTAGAATATCGATAAGAGCTCCCCTTTTAATTCTGAACTCGGGCAAAAAGCAGAAGCTTGGAGTAGGAGGCTTTTCTGTGCCATGAAGTGCTCGTGCTGTGCTGCCACGCTGTGTGCAGGGCACCTGCAGGTGGGCCAGGAGTTGGGGGTTTCTCTTGCTCTCTCACCAGCAGAGACTGGCTGCTTCTACCCTTCATTAGTGTGTTGAGAGGACAGGAGGACAGGGAGGGGGTGGCTTGGTGCTAATTGGAACATTTTTGAGAGAAAATGCAAGACTGCACGAGGGGGATGTTTCACCACAGACTCCCCAGGCTGGCGTGGTTTTGCTATCTGGGTGTTTCTGATTTCCCTGCACTTCTTGTCCTGTACCGAGATAAGAGAGAAGATGCTCCACGCCTTCCACTCCTCTGGCATCATTCCCAAATGCCTCCTTTCCCTCCAGTCCTGCTTTTCCCCCAGCAGACCATGCCCTGCAGTCCCATTCCTGTTTCCTTCTTCAAGGTGAGTCCCCAGCAGGCTTTTCCCAGAGGCAAAGCTGAAACCAGCAGCTCCCATCAGAGGAGATGCCACATCCGAGAGAAAACACTCCTGCCAGTATTTCAGGGAATAATCTCTCTGAAGACTCCTTTGGGATCTGGTGGCTCTTCAGGCTGTGTTTTGTTTGCCTCCTCTCTTTGCAGATGCTGCTCAGGGCAGAGAGCATATGCTGAGTAACAAGAGGCAGAAGACCATGACATTGCTTGTTTTTGTTCAGTCACGCTGAGCAAAGCTCACTGTGCTGTGAGGCTGGAGAATGCCTTTAAGCCTCTCCTGAGAAAAATGCTCAGCTCGTGTGCTCCATTCTGCCTCGCCTTCAGCTCTGGTCGAGCAGATAAAGCTCTGCTGAGGAGGGGCAGATGCTTCCAGCACAGCTTTCCACCCTGAAAGCTCAGCTGCTGGCAAAGCAAACTCCTCTGGCCTGGCTGTGCTGTGGGGCTCATCTCCAGCTCCAGCTTTTATTCCAAAGACCCCCCAGCCACCACAGGCTGCTTGCCTGGAGCCCTGCATGGACACAGAGTGTGGGCTGTGCTATTCTTCAGGTGTTCACAAGTGGGAGGGAGGAATTCATGGTGCAGCTGAAGAGTAATTTAATATATGCATTTGTGTGGGGGGCTACATGGGCATATAATCCTGTAACCACGCATCACAGGCTTGGGAAATCTCTGGAAAATCCCGGGTCAGCCATTCTGTGTGCAACTGTAGCTTTTCTCTGCTTCTAACCCAGGCCTGAGGGTGGGAGCCTCTGTGTTCTGTCGCTGTTCATGCCTGACTGCTCCCCTGTGTGTGAGCGCTGTGGGATGTGTGTGGGGAAGGTGTTCTCGGTGTTCTCTCCTCGCCTGAGATTGTGAGGAAGATTAAAAGAGCAGGAGGTGTTCTGGGACTGAATGGAAATGCAAACCCAGTGTGTGGCACTGAGCAGAGTGGGGAGAGCAGTTGGTGCCAGGGTTCAAGGGTTCCTTCTAGAGACGGTCTCTTTCAAAAGCCAGCACTTTGACTGATGTGGTAAAGGTATAAAAAATCCTCTGTGACACTTCTGTCTGTCCTTCCTGCCTCAGCCCTGCTTCCTGCAGCTTCCCCCTCTCCTCCATGCCTCACTTTGCTGAAGTCACACTGTGCTGAGCCTTCACCTTTTTTACACACATTTCCCCTTGCACCGAAAGAAATCTGTGTGGCATTTCCCCTCTTCCCTCCTGCCTGTTGTAAGCACTGCGTTTTCAGGCTTTTCCCAGAAACTGGGATGGCCAGAGAGGAGGGAACTGGTTCATTGTCTGGGACTGGTTTGGCTCTGAGGGCTGAGGTGGGCTTTGGCAGGAGGGACCTGTGAGTTCTCTGCCACAGGTTGTTGTTTCTGTGCTGGGGGATGTGAGAGCTCAGCACAGGAGGGAGAGTTTGATGTGCACGAGCTCTGTGTGAGGGGGCCAAGGCCATCAGGCTGTGCACAGAGCTCAGTGTGGCAGCAGCAGATAGCAGGGGTGGCTACAGCACGGCTGGGGATTGAGACTGGGAAAAGTGTTTGCTTGGGAACTCCAGCTCGGCTGGCAGGTGATACACCTTGCCTGCCATTGGATCTGATTTCTGGTTGCCAACCAGCATTAAACACGTTATCTCTGCCCAGCAGGTATGGTTTCAAAGCTGGCAGTGTCTGTGCTGGGGACAAGCATTAATACCTGGGAATTTATGCATTAGGGCTTGTGAGACACTCGCTCTGCTGGAGAGCAAATCCAGCAGGTTAAAAGCTCGGTACATCAAGTCTAGTTCAGCATCCACTGAATTCTTTTGGCTGTGCCTGGCCCTCGGTGCTTTCCATTCATCTGAGCTGCTGCTAGCACTCAGAACTGCTCAGCTGCAGAGTCTCTCTGGGGATGTTTCTCCCATGGAAGTTGGTTCTTGCTGCCTCTCCTGATCAGTTCCGTGGAGTTTTCACTGAACACGAGGAACCTCTGGCGTGACCATGCCAGGGACAGGAGCCACAGCAGGAGATCTGCTGCAAGAGGTGCTGTCTTAAGCATCAGAGAATGCAAACAAGCTGCTATTGTAGGCTGGAGTTATAAATATCAGGCTATTATGGAGGCAGTTTTAATGAGGGAAATGACTTGCCACTATTCATGCTGATTGTCGCGTGGGCTTTTGTTTGTTACCCCATTAAGAGGTTAAAAAAAAGGCAACTGTAGCTTCTTTGTGTCCTTTGGAGTGGCTTTCTCTGTCAGAACTGCAGCGCTGGGGCTCTGGAGGTGGGGAGGCAGAGATTATTTTTACAGACAACGCTTTTCTCTAGTTTGAAATGAAAAATCAGGACTGACAAAGAGTGTCTGGCTTTTTCTTTTTTTTTTTCACAGTATACCATAAAATCTAAACTTCCAGCCTTGCCTTCAAGGTATCTGAAGGTATTTATTGGCTTATATTTTATGAGGAGGATGGTATGTTTTTATCACTGTCTGTGGGTGAGAGTCTGGCTGCTCCCCCTGTGTGTGATGCTGGCAGATCACTTCTGTTTGCTTTGCTGTGAGAGTGGCTGCTCTTTGCTTCTTCCAGGTGTGACCCCTGCCACCCCACCCCTCCCCAGGCTGGGGCCATGGCTGACATGATTTTTGGCAGCGGGATGGGCCCCTGGGTTTGCCCCAACGACCGGCAGCTGGCCCTGCGAGCCAAGTGAGTCCTCCCCACCCTCCTCCTCCTCCCCTTCCACCCTCAGCTCTGCCCTGACAGCTTTCCTGGTGTCTCTGTGCAGCACTGGGCTCCTGGCCTCATCCTGCATGCCTGGGAGTCCATCCCAGAGCCCTCCCCTGGGTGAAAGGAAGGGTTGGAGGCAGCCTCAGATCTCTGCAGCACCCTAAATATAATTGATCACATGCCCCAGCTGCCAGCACCCTTTTGTTTTAGGAACTTGCCATTAGTTCTCGTTTTCCCCTGAAGTTAAAATTACTGCATAACCTAAGGACTAAAAGGATGGGGATGAGTCAAGCACTAGAAGTGAATTTTTCTTGGATGCTTTCATTCCCTGGCAGCTGGGACCATGCCACCTCTGCTCTTGCCTGGACCCCTGGGCTCAGCTGCTGCTGCAGAGCGTTAGAAAATAGGGGAACACCCCATGTTTTGAGGGGGCTGCCTGGCTGGGAGCAGTGCACCCCACTGCCACTTCCCCAGCCTGCAGAAAGCCTCAGCAAGACAGTGGTGCCCAAGAGTGCCTTCTCCTCGCAGCCATAAGTTTATCCAGTGACCTCCAAACCCCTCCTGAATGGTAATTAATTAATTGAGCTGTGAAAGCTCCTGCCTGTTGCCAAGTGAGCCAAGGAGAAACATCAGCTGCTGCATGTGAGGCACCGAGGGTTTGCTGAAGTCCTCATGTGAACCTGGGCTAGACCAAGGGAGGATGTTGCCGAATTTCTATTTCTAGGCATGCCCAGCGATTTGTGTGTTTGAACTGAGGGCATTAGGGATGTGGGATCTTGGAGGGAGGAGGGTGCAGGTGATCCCTGTATTTGGGAGTTTGCTCTTGGCATTTGTGGTGCCTGGCATCAGCACCCAGCTCTGTGAGGGTATCCCCAGCAGAGGCAGCCCCAGGGGTGCTGCTTCTCTTTGTGGGCAAACAGGAATGGGGGCTTGGGGTGGCAAAACACAAACAGGACCAGAAAGGGAGGTGAGAGGGCAGGGAGAGACAGCAGAGCACTCGGTGCTGCTGGGGGTGATGTGGAAATGTGCTCAGTGAGAGGACACTCCTGCTTTGGGCTTTAGTCAGGGAACAGGCTTCCCTGATGGGAGGGGGCTGTGTGCCTGGGCAGCTTCGGCTCTGGGGCAGGGCTGGGCTTCTGTGCTTTCCTTTCCCAGCTGAGTCCTGCCCTCCACCCCCTCCCACAGGCTCCAGACGGGCTGGTCGGTGCACACATTCCAGACTGAGAAGCAGAGGAAGATGCAGGCTCTGAGCCCCAAGGAACTTGAGGTCATCCTGGGAGTCATCCGCAAGGCAGAGAGGTTGGACGTGGCGGAGCAGCAGCGCGTCGGGTACGGTCACGTCCCCGTCCCCTTCCCTGCCAGGGAAAGGTCAGCACAGGCAGGAGTGGCTCTCCCAGCTGCCTGAGCTCAGCCTCCATCCCTCAGAGCACCCCTTAGGTCAGTTATTTTCCCCTCCCATGCTGCTTGTTTGGAGGTGATGACCACTGGGGAGGATGTCATGTTTTCCTTCTCTCTGAAGTCTTCTCATGCTTGCTTTGAGCCTTGGGCATGGCTGAGGCTGCAGCCCTGACACAGTCCCTGGAAAATGCAGGCGGTGCTGAGGCAGTGGCACTGGGAGAGGCTGGGAAGATGCTGGGCTGTACCCAGGGCTGTGCAGGGATGGCTCAGGATCACTGCTGGCAGTGCAGTCAGGTTTTCCCTTGTCCGCACCAGGCCCCTGGGATTTTGCCTGGAGCAGAGAATGAGTTTATGTTCTAGTTGGCTGAGCCCTCTGGATGGGGTTTGCTAGCTTGAATTATTTAATTTACAGGCATCCTTTTGCTGCTGCAGGTTCCCATTTGCTCTCAGTCCTGCTGGAGGTCTGGCCTGAGCTCTGTCTGTGTCGTCCTACACCGACTGCCTTTAAAGCCAGGGAGCTGGGCAGCCCTGCAGCGTTTCCCGGCCGTGTTGGTGTTCATGAGACAGGAATCCCCAGGGACTCCCAGCCCGTGTCCAGCAGGCCCAGCTTCCTGCTTCCCTGCCTCCCTGCGCAGAGCTCGTTA
This sequence comes from Promerops cafer, assembly GCA_013398275.1. Classification (NCBI taxonomy): domain Eukaryota; kingdom Metazoa; phylum Chordata; class Aves; order Passeriformes; family Nectariniidae; genus Promerops; species Promerops cafer. The sequence goes on from VZSE01006660.1 coordinate 182,568, forward strand.
GCGAGGGCTAACGAGAAGTGGCAGCGATGCTCTTGTGATAAATGGCAGACCCCACAGCAGCCAGTGACCCTGAGGGCCTGACTGTTCTATGTGGCCTCTGGTGGAGCTGCAGCAAGTGCTACCCTCACGGCTCCTGTGGTGAAGCATTCTCTGAAACGCCTTTTGTTAACTCCCAGGAGTTCTTTTGTGCCAGAGTCCAAGCTGAGGATCATAAATCCACTAATGATGGCTCTCTCTGGCTGTGCGGCCTGACCTCCCCTCCACGGGCAGTACCTGTTTCAAACAGCCCTTGCCTGGCTCTCAGAAAGGCCCCGGTGGACGGGACATTAACACTAATGAGAGTGGGCTCCATGGGTGGCAGGATGGCTCTCTCCTGCAGCTGGTGCTGATAAATGGCCTGGCTGCTGCTGTCCCCCTCTGCAGATGGAGGCCTGAAGGCTGCCAAGCGGTGATCTCACGGCAGAGCAGCCTTGCTCTGCATGCTCTCCACAGCCTGCATCCTAATTGCTTATCCCGCCTTCCTCCCCTCTCCCAGCCCTGCTGCTGCAGACTTTGTGCGTGCATCCGTGCTTCCTGTCTTCCAAATGGGCTGTGGAATGGAGCAGGGAGCAGCCACTGGCGTTCCTGTGCCACAGCCAGGCTCATTTTGGTCTTCGGTCTTCAGCCCGGCCTCCCTGCTCCTAACGGGACGTGGGCAAGTCAGTGCCTGCACTGCTGCTTTCAGGAGATGGGGAATGGAGAAGGCTTGTCAGGTTTAGCTCCTTTGCCCTTTCCCAGTGCTTTTAGACTTGCCCTGGTCTGAGCACAAAGCTTTTCCTGCAGTGCTGTGACCTCTGCTCTGCCTCTTGCCCACAGGCGCCTGGTGGAGAGGCTGGAGAACATGAGGAAGAACGCCATGGGGAACGGCCTCTCGCAGTGCCTGCTCTGTGGGGAGATGCTGGGGCTGCTGGGCAGCTCCTCTGTCTTCTGCCAGGACTGCAAAAAGGTGGGTTTGCTCACACGTGCCTGTTCCTGGCAGCAGCACTCCCTAGGAAATGCCACCAGGCCCCTTGGAAGCTGGAGAGCTCTGCAGGGTTGACTTATTTTATTCTCATTGGTGCTGTCAGGCCATCGAGTTTTCTGTTGCAGCCTGGTGATAACAAGAGATTCCTCAGGATCCTCAACTGCACTCAGTGCTGGGATGGGCTGGGCCAGCCCCCTCTGCATGTCCCAGCTGGGGTTTGCAGCGTGGGACAAGGGACAGCAATGTGCAGCCATCAGACAGCTCACAACAGAGTCTGTGAGCTTTGCTGGCACTCACTGCAAGGTCTGCCCTGAGACCTTCCAAGAGGACTCAAGTCCATCCTCAAGCTCCAAACCAGTGTAAGTTTTCCAGCCCTGAGCCCCAGGGCTGCCTGTGCTGTGTGTGTTGTTGACAGGGAGAGCCCTGCTCTGCCAGCACCCCAGCGATGATTCCTGCTGCTCTTGGCTCCACAGCCGAGGGGTTAATCTGTATTGCTGTGGAGATGATGATCTCCAAGGCAACCACCTCATCCTGCCTCTGCTGGGAGGTTGGTTTTCCTGCACTTTAAGCCCATCTTCCCCTGGGGACTCCCCTCTGGGAGTTCCTTCATCTCAGCACGTCGCCTGTGGTGAGGTGAGGGCACCTGCTGGGTGCTGGGGTGTTTCTGACTGAGTAAAACCTGCTGCTTCACCACGGGCTGGTGGTTGGACCGTGGGGAACAACCTTCTGTGGCACTGGTGGCTTTTGTGGGACACAGCTCTCGTGCAGAGCAGGCTGCTGGGAGCTCTGCTGCAGAGCAGGGTCCTCCACTGGAGCTTAAAGTGATGCAGGGATTGTGCAGAAGATTCCTTCTAAGGCAGTGCCTGGGAAAGGAAACACAAACCTTGGAGCCCCTGGGTCCTAAACCATGGGGAAAGCAGCTTTTAGGGAAGGGGTGTGGAAGGAAGTGGGGAGTGAAAGGTCTGGTTTGAATGGGAGCAGCTCTGAGAGCAGCGTGCTCTCTGTGCCCTGTGGAGGGTAAAGGGCTGGGTGACAGGCAGGAGCTCCTTGGCTGTTTCCTGTGTTTCAGGCATGTGGAATAACAGGATGTGCTCTATTCCTGCCTTCTTCCCGTGGCAGTTCTGCTCTCACCTTGTCAGGAGCCAGCTAAGTCACGTTGCCGTGGGGCTTTTTGACCCATTTCCTGTGAACCCTGTACACTGTTGAGGAGGCAGAAGCTGCTTCAGACAGTTCCCAGCCCTGTCCATTTCCAGGAGTGACCCTCAGCTGGTGGGACAGTGTGAGCCTGAGGCTCTGGGAGGGCTGTGACCAGAAAACCCCAGAGAAAAGCTGGGGTTTTATTTCTTTTTTATTTTCAGTGTTTATTCCCTTTTTGTCTGGAGTCTGCTGGGCAGTTCAGCAGCATTCATATCCAGGTTGATTTAAGTGAGATTCTGCTTTTCCAGGGTGCATTTTGCAGCTGCTTTCAGACTGGCTGCACTTTTCAGCTCTGTGCTAGCCCAAGGCAATTCTTCCTGTGTGCCCTGGGCTTCTCCCCTTCTGCTTTTGAATGTTGTGAACTCAGGGAACAGCCAACCCTTCAGCAGAGCACAGAGTGAACTGCTTGTTCCCTCTTGTCCAGGGCTATCCATCACTCATGGAGTGCTGTGTGCAATAAGCAATTTGTCAGGGAATTATGGATTTTTAAAGTTCATATTTTTCTGGCAGGCACTGCTCTGTTACCGTGTCATTGCAGCACATTTAATTCAATAACAGGAATTGCAATGATGCACCTGAAAGGCAGCAAAGAATTTACCTTCAGCAAGTCCCTCCTGCTGAACAGAGGCTCTGCACTTCTGATGGATCTTCTAAGTGCCACTTCCTGCTTTGTAAAGAATGCTTTTAATATTAGTTTTTATTATCTGGGAAAGAAAGGCATCGTGGCAAGACAAAGGCAAAGCCAGATGTGCTAACAGCAGCAGGAGTGAGACAAAGCCCAGCGTGCCATTTACTGTGCAGGGGGGATTGGTGTCGTGTAAAAGGTGAAGGATGAGTGGGAGAGGAAAGTGCTTTGTCTTGTGTTTAATGAGAAATGGGGCTGCATTTAATTCCCTTGATTTTTTTGTCTTCTTCCGAGGGGTTGTGAGTGATGCTCAATTTCCCAGCTACTCTGCAGAGAAGGGGAGGAGGAAAACACAGTTTTAATATTGGGATTTTTCAGAATTCCTGGCTGGGAGTAAAATCGGTTGGGAACTTCCACTAGAGGGAGCGTTTGAATGTGCTATCCGTGTGGGGATTGGGGTTTTGGAGGGTATTTCAGGCTGAGCTGCTCCCTCGGGTTTTGGGTTGGGGGAGGGAGAGTTTGGGGTCTTTTAGGTGGTGTCTGTAATTGAATCTGCCAATCCCCCTTGGCTTGGGGAGCACCGTGTTGAGGGTTGATGCACCAGACTCAACAGGTTGTGCATTATTTCTCTGGGAGGATGAGGGTGAGGGCAGGAACAGTGGGATGGAGAAGATGAGACCTTCATCCCTGGGCACAGGAGCAGCCTGGTGTGGGGGATATGTAAATCTGGGGACACCCAATCCTCAGGTATATCCCAGCAAGCTTTTGCTCTCCTCTTCTGAGTGGCTTTTCCTCTGTGAGGATCAAAGGATTCATCCAATTTCTCATTCAAGCTGCAGGCCAGGGCTGATAGGCATCAGCTTCATTATGTGATACTGGGTGATTCAGGTTGTAAATGGCTCGGAATGCCAGCAGAGACTTGCAAGTTCCCTGCTGCAGCAAAAAGGGCTGTGCAGAACCATCAGGCACTCAGGAAATGTTTGTAACCGTGGCCATGCCCACTTGCTGGACAGCCACAGATCAAGGAGAGTGTGCTGAGATGGAGGGGAAAATGTGGGATTTAACACGTGTGTGTGTGTGTGTGTGTGTGAGAGGAGGAAGGAGAACATTTCCAATCTTGCACTTGGGCCTGGTTACAGCTGCTTTCCACACCACAGAGACTGGGGGTTAGGATTTAGAGGAATAAAGGAATAAAAAAGCCTCTCTGGAAATACACCTGAGGGTGATGGGGTGTGATTTGCCCTGTCCAGTTCTCTCCTCACCCCAGAGTGGAGGACTCTGCTGTGGATTTGCCTTTGTCTCGCGTCCTTACAGACCTGAAGCATCTTCCTGCAGTCAGTGGCTCTCCAGGAGAAACAGGCAATTTGTGCCATGGTTTAGGTTTTTAAGGAAAGCTAAACTGAGCTGTTGCTTCTCAGCCTTCTCTCCCCCAAGGGCTGTGGGGAGCTGCTAACACCACCTTTTTTTTTCTTTTTTTTGTCCTTTTTTTCTCTCTCCTTGTTTCAGAAAGTTTGCACCAAGTGTGGGATAGAAACTATTGGAGCCCAGAAACGTCCTCTGTGGTTATGCAAGATCTGCAGTGAGCAGAGAGAGGTAAAACACAGCTGTGGGGAGATGGGGCTCAGCAGCATCCACCTGCCCACCCCAAATCTGTGCAGAGCATGTGTGGGCTCTTCCCTGTGCCTTGGAAGGCAGAAAATGGGATTTGGGAGGCTTGGCTGGAGGCCAGGCAGGCTCAAACACACACAGTGGTGACAGCTTTGTTTTATGAGGGGGTGAAGGGGAAAAACCACACCTGGAGTCTGGCTTTGTGGGATTCTTCTAGCTCTGGCCATAAAGAGATTGTTCCCTTACACCCTTTCCCTCCTCACTCTGTGGCAAATAAACTTGGCTAACTGCTTTTTTTGATACAGCTTGAGAGATGTAGAGCATAACTGCAATATTTGTCCCACTAAAAATAACTAGGATTGCAGCCTTTAAATCTGTTTTCCTCCCTGCCTGCAAAATCCCATAACTTCCCAGCGTGTGAGACTTCTAATGCAGGTCCCTAAATTTTTATATCCTTCATCCTTGACTTTACACTGCAAAAAAAAAAAAAAGTAATGGGCTGCCTCAGTTCTTGTCTGCCAGCCAGCATCCACCAACATCAGGGCTCGCTGCTCTGTGCTGAAGTGAAGTCTGTGAATTTGTTCTGTGGTTGCAGATGGATTCTCACTTGTTCCCATCAATTTATTTTGGGCTTTGGCTTGTGGTCCTTGAGCATCAATCCAGTCCAGCTATTTCTGACCAGTGCACCCAACTGTGTAACCTGGGTGCTCTGCTAAATCAATTTTTGAAGTGTACTGAGAGGGTTTGTGCAGGTGGTGGAGGTGCTGATTTTTTTTTTTTTTAATTAGTTGTGGAAACTTTGCATTGCTTAGGTTTTTCATTGGAGGGATTTTTTTGTGTGGGAGCACCCACAAAGTCCATGTTCAGGTAAAATGAGGGATATGTGGATGCTGCTGGTCTTTGAATTATCAGAAGCAGTGTGGGTAGGGCAGGAGGAGAGCATTGCAGCTCCCTGGATTTTGATAACAGTTTGATACACTGAATCATCTGGGTGTTTTGCATTCCAGATAAAGATCCCAAAATAGAGAGCGAGGCAGGTGCAGATGTGCTCTGTGCTCTGCGGGGTAACGCAGGGACTAAAATTTGCTTTGTTTCTTTTATTCTGTTGCTTTTTTCAATCTCTCTGTACCACTGTGGGTCTTTTCCTGTTTCTTAAAAAATAATAAGTAACCTGGTCGCTGGACAGAGAATATTAATGTGTCCAGCACGTGTTGTGTGTGACCAGAGTGTGAGGGTATGATAACCTTCAGCACTCACTCTGTGAGTCCTGAGCTACAGCCAAAGTGCATCCCTGATGAAAATGGATGGACCTTTCCTTCTTAGACTAAATCATAGCCTCAACTTGCCTCTCAACCCTTAGCTTCTGCTTTATTTTCCAGTGCCCTTTAAGGTGGGTTCAAGTCTGTCTCCTCTCTTATTTATGCTGCTGCTGCTGCTGAACAGGAGAAGGTTGGAAGGGTCACAGTGTGGGCACAGAGACATCAAATCATACATCCCCTCTGTCTTCCCACGTGCCCTGCCTTTGTTTTGGGGGTTTGGGAACTGAGAATTAGCAGAAGCCTTGGGGCATGTCAGCCAGGGCAAGGAATTTGAGGCCAATCAGAATAAACGTGGCCCACCAGGATCTGAGGCAGGTGGGGCTGGACACCCCCATGCACCAGCTAACAGCTGCAGTGTGTGGCATTGTCCTGCTTCCATCCCTTCATTTCCCAGGTTATTATTTAGCCCTGCAGGCTGGAGTGAAGCCAGCATAAGTTTAGTGGCACGTGGTGCCCATCTCCCCCTCCTGCTGCGTGGACAGCGCCGGTGCTGGCACCGGCTGTGATTGAATAATCACCCTGCCTGGGTCAGAGCAAACCCCAGAGCAGCAAGCTGGGGCCTACATCAGTTCTCCAGTCAGAGTCCAGAGCTTGGTGGCCACAGATCCCTCTGGGAATCCCGGCCTCAGCCACTCTGCTGCTTTCTGTTTCCTTGAAAACCTCCTCTGGGAAGGCTGTGCTGCATAGCGATGAGGAGCGAGTTGCTCCGACGCCGTCTTATTTCTGGAGAGTGGAGGCGATGGATGGGCTCTGCCTGCTGCTTCCTGGGATTCTGACTGCATGCCAGGCATCCCAAACAGAGCAGCAGGGGATGGGCAGGGTGAGGCTCTGTTCTGGCAGAGCCTGCATGTTCCTGCTGGCCCAGGGAACATCCCCAAGGACCCACAGGCACCCCCGCACCAGCGGTGCATCCTGAGATAAATCAGACCTCACCTGCATCACTCCAGAGGCACCTGTCCCAGCTGTTTCCAGAGGGAGCTGTGGAAAACCCTCCTTTGTTCTTCCAGGATTCTGTGAGTGTTTTCCTTTGCAATGGCTTTGCATGGCAGTGGAATTGAGGATGGTGTGGATTGTGGTTTAGTGCTCCTGCAAGCAAGGCTAGAAGCAAATTCAGCCACGCTCACATTCACTTGGGAGGGCAGGAATCTCCCTTCCTCCTTCCCTCCTCCTTGTGCCTTTCTTGGCTTGGATCTTGCTTCACCTCTCTGCAGTCAGGGCGTGGAGGGCTGACCCCTGGGCCAGTCCTGCTCCTGCCTGCATCCCGTGGGGAGCTCAGGGATGCTGATCCCTGGCTGCAGCCAGCACTGGCTCTGGGCCTGCAGTGAAACTCCCCTGGGAATGAGATCCTAGGGCAGAAAGGGAGCAGCTCCTGCAGTGCAAAGGGCTGGTTGCAGCAGCTGCCAGCGCAGCAGGACTTGCCTGGCAGCAGTGCTGGTGGGTGAACACACAGCTGGAACGACTCCCTGCTGCCAGGCCCCTGGCACAGCAGCAGTGCCATCCTGAATTAGCTGTGCCTGGCCGAAATCTGCCTGTCACCTCCTGGCCTGAAGGGGAAAAGGGACCTGCTGGGTTTTGTCAAATCCCTGCCCAGCCCTTTGACTCTCTGCACAGCCTTATTTTGACTGATAGCACCAGATTCTGCAGAGCACCTTCCTGAATTACCCCTTTATATATATTTTATATATATATATGCATAATTAGCGATGCTATCATTGTAATTAAAATCCTCTTGGAAGCATTCATGCACATTTGCATTTGAATTGACACATCCAGAATCGTAGGGATAATGAAAGCAGTTTGGGTGGGGTGGGGGGAGAGAGCTTTTTTTTTTTTTAAAACCTCCCTCGAATATGAAAGAGACTGTCACCTACCCGAGACCTGTTAAAAGTTTTAATTTGCCCTCTCTGCTTCACTTTCCTTTTCATTCCTTCTCCTTCACTACACAGCATTTTCAAGGCTGGCTGCATTTCTCAGTTTATCACAAAAAACCACGCGAAGATTTTTGCGCAGGAGGAACGGAGTGCTCTCCTCCCCTTCTGCCCCCGGGGCTTCCCTTTTCACAGACCCACTCCTACCACTTGGAAACACTGTAAAGCAACACAGCTTGGGGTTATTCCTGCCTGGCATGACGATTTCCTGGCAAAACACCCCACGAATGGAGAGGGGTGTTTATTTTGGGTGACTCTGGATTGAATGGGAGCGATGTGCACCTGTTTGCAATTGAAAGAACTCATCAATAGCCTCTGCCGTATTATTTTGGGGGTGGCAGCGAGTAGTTAGACTCAAAATAGTGTCCTCTAGAATAGAGCCACGGGTGGGGAAAAAAAAGAGGCCTGATTGAAAGGGGGATGATAAATGGTTGAAGGCTGGCAGCCACTGCAGCTCGAGAAGCGTCGGGGTCAGGGGCGCGATGGATTTTGCTATTCCGGAAACAAAGCTCCGAATGGTAATTTCACTGCCTTTTAATTGCCTTCATCCTCAAGTGCTGAACGTGGGAGCTGACAACAGACTGCTGTAAATAATGTAATTGGAAGTCTCTGTGTTCGGGAAGAGCAGATGAATGCAAATAACGAGGCTGAGGAGCGCTCGCTCTTTCCGCGCTGCCAGCGGTGTCTGCAGCGTGCCAGGAGAGCTGGGACAAAGTGGCTCTGTGGGAATGTGCTGCAGGCAGGGGGTGCCAGCCAGGTCCTCCCAGCATGGCTGCACCTGCAGGTGCCTTTTTCTGCACCGCAGCCCACAGGAAGCTTCTTCCCCACCTTTTGGTGCTGCTGGGAAGCTCCGAGTGGTGGTTTCCTCTCACCAAGCGCAGATTGCCGGGGAGGAAAGGGCTGCAGGATGGGAGCAGCTCCTGCATGGCACGAGCAGGGGGTGGTAGAGCAAAATGTGGCTTTGCAGCAAAGATCTTTTCTCTGTTTAGGGGATGTGGTTTGGTGAGGAGGACTCTGGGGAGGCTGCAAGTGTTTGTTGTGATTCCCTCAGCTGTGATCCACCTCTTTATCAGCAAGTCCTTATGTTTTCCCTGTTCAGGAGATTGTTTTAGCACTTGTGTGCTCAGGGATGTTTGAGCAGCAGCACGAGTCTCACCAGGGCCCAGGGATTCTCTGTTAGGTCCCATTTCCAGGCTGCACTTGAAAATGCTCCATAAAATCCCCATCTGCTTCTGCATGTGTCACTCCATAGCTGCAATGATGGCTTGATGGGTCTTTAATGGGAATATTATCAGGGTTGTAAAAGGCATTTATCTGTCATGGCCACTGCTGTCCCTCTCCCTGGTGACATTCCAGCTCCACCCAAACTCAGACTGCTGTGGGGAACAAATTTCACCTTAATGTGAGCTGGTGGGGGCAACATCCTCCCTTCCTTGGCAAGAGTAAACTATCCTGCTAATGAACAGGAATTTTATTCTCAAGGCTCTGTTACAGATATATTAATTTAAAATCAAGCAAGAGCTTTGCTGTCAGGCTACTCTGGCCATCAATCAAATGCCATCAATAGCAGTCAGCAACATGGACCAGTTTTGATCCAAGGATGCTCAAACTGCCCTGGGTGCAGAGCAGGGCGTGATCCGTGGTCCTTTGGGATGGGCTGTGCTGCAAGCCTGGAGGGGCAGAGGGACTGAATCCACCCAGGGGAGAGCATCTTGCTGCAGCTACTTCAGAGCTGATTTCAAAACAATTTCGCTGCTGCCATAATAGGACCAAACTCTATCAGAAGCACCAATTTAAAGGGAATATGTATGCAGAGAATCAATTTTATAGTAGTATTACCACATCAGAGCTGGGTGTGTTATGTCACTAACTCCTTCTGTAACGACTTGCTTTGGGGTAGTGAGAAACCTGGGGGTGACCAGCCTTTGTTCCAGCCATCCGTGCTGTGTCTGATTGGTTTTATGGTGTGTCTAAATTGGAGCTCGCCTGAAGATAATAGGTCTCTCCAGTGCTTCAAATTAAATTACAGATGTTGCAAGGTCTGTTCAGAGAGTGACTGTACCAGAGGGCTGTTTCCTCCCCAGCAGTTTAGCCAGGGAAGGTGTGTGTGCACCACACTCCCAGCGTGTGTCAGGGATGGACATTTCCAACCCCATCCCTGTTCTCCTGCTGCACCCTGTGGGTGCAGCTGCTCCCAAAACCTCCAGCCTTCCTCAGGGAGAGCTGGGCTTGCCCAGCCTGAGGCTCCTGCGTGAGCCACGTGTACCTGAGCTCTGTGCAGGGATGTCTGTCCCACACAAAAATCTGTTGCATCTCCTGATGCTCAGCAACCAGAGCCTGTTCCTGCAGGGTCCCTGTGCTGCACTGCCGTGTGCTGTTTGACACACTCCTCCAACTGCTGTGCAGTCCCCACGTGCCAGCAGAAGGGACAGAAGGAGCTGTGTCAGCCTGTGCCTTGGCTGGCTGGGTCACTTTGGCACAGTGCACAGGGAGCTGCTGAGGTGTCCTGCCTGCCAAACCCCCTCTGCAGAAGAACAACTCGCAGTCTTGGGAAATTGGCTCCCCAGCTCTTTGCCTGGATGGCAGACTCACCCTGCTGCTGGGTGGCTACCAGCAGGAGCACGTTGCTGTAGCTGCAGGATGCTCTCCCCTCCTGCTTTGCAGACCCTGCTGCGATGCACGAGCCTCCCCCTCCCACGTGTGCTGGGCCACAGCAATGCTCTTCTTTCTTCTGCTGGCTGCTCTGGTTTTAAAAACCACATTACCAGCTCCCCCCCCACCCCCGGAATTCAGATCACCTGCACTTGGCTTTCAAGACCCCAAACATAGAGATCTGAGCTCTCTCTGTTGGTGGCTCTGGACTGGGAACCAGGCAGTCATGGTGCTGCTGGTGTCCTGCTTTTTGGGACAGCTCCTGAATGTCAGGTGTTGTCACTGCCCCCTGCTTTGATTAAGCTCTAAATTGCAAATGGATTGCTGCAATTAGGGATATCTGCATTTGCACCCACTGCCATCATGATGAAACGGTGTGTAAAATGCTTTGGGGACTTGGAGTGGAAACACTGATGGTCTCCTTCACTCTGAGCAGAAGTGCAAGAAATAAAAAATGATATTTTTACTATGTTAACTTATTTTTGCCCTGGCTGTGTCATTAGCTCATTATCAGGCTGCTGGAAGGCACACAAGAATTAGGTTTGTAAGAGGCCATTTCTCCTTGTCTGAGCTGCCACCCTTCTCCCTTCCCCTGGCTCACAGCAGACTTTATATTAAATATTCTTAATAGAGTGCCTTCACCACAAGCTGCATTAAAGCTAAATTGGAGAGGAGAGGCTGTTCTTACAGCAGATATTACAGTTTAGTGCCCGAGGTCCATTTCCTGCTGCAGGTTCAGGTTATTTGAGTGTTGATCTTGTCCTGGGGTTTTCAGGCTTGTTCCACGATCTGGCTTGGCCTGAATTGCTCTGGGAGATGAACACTGAGGCAGCACTTCTGCCATCACCTCCTGCTCCTCCCTCAACCTGTACCTGCTGCTTCTTTTCAGCTGGGATTTTTTATCTGCCAAGGGCTGGGGGGCAATGTGGGATCAGAGCGCGCGGCTGGGCCGAGCTTGGTGGGGAGCTCGTTTTGTGCTGGCTGTGCTCTCTTGCTGTAAGAACCCAGCTTGAGGCGTCCTCTCTGTGTCCCTGGCAGGTCTGGAAGAGGTCTGGGGCATGGTTCTACAAAGGGCTGCCCAGGTACATCACGCCTTTGAAGAGCAGCAGCAGCAGCAAACCCCTGGAGCTGCAGCCCCAGCCCTGGCAGGGCGAGGCGGCCGCGCCGGAGCCGGAGAGCACCGGGAGCAGCCGCTCCTTCACCTGGGCCAGGGGAAAAGGTTGGTTGTCCCACCTGGGAAGCAGCTGGGAGAAGGACCTGGCTTGTCCTGTTGCTGGCAGGATCCCAGCAATCAGGGGAGCTCTCTGTGCGAGGTGTCACCCCACAGGGTGTGGTGTGTTTCTGGCGCGGATGTTGGAGTTTCACGGTGTGGTGGGTTTTTTTGAGGATTCACTGGTACTTCAGTGCACGTTGGTGGCTCAGAGTAGTCCCAGTCCTCCTGGACGGCCTGTCCTTCAGTCCACCCCTGCTTTCCCCCATTTCTTGCAGCCCTCACCCCACTGTTTTTCTGGGATGGGCCATGGAACAGACAGCTGCCTGGGGTCACAGCCTGAAGAGCTGCTCCTGCTGAGCTCCAGGGACTGTGCCACTGGGGGCCATCACTGTGCAGCCAAGGCTGACCCGAGGCTGGTCCCATTCCCTCCCTCCTTGCTCCTTACTTCTGCTGCTCTGCTGGGCAGATTCCTCACATCACTGTGAGCTGAGTTAGAAATTGCTCTGCCAGCACCTGCGTGCTGCAGGATCAGAGCTGCTGCCAGCCTGCTTTGATTTCCTTTCTCTCTGTGTGGATTTGCAGAACTGTGTGGCCTCTCCCCTTCTGTTTTTTGCTGTTAGATCCCCTTGGTTGCAGGAGACCTCTCGAGTGAAGCAGCTGCATGCACTCTTCCACTTATCAGAAGTGCAGGGGGAAATAACCTTTTAATAAAGAAGCCTCAGGAGACTTGGCTTTACAAACCTTCTCTTCAGGGCCCAGCTAAGAAAGCACTCCCAGCCCTACTGTAACTTTTGTAATTAAAGACAAATTAGATCGACAATAGATGGTTGTGTTTCCCTCCAGGAGATGCTTGGAAGGAGTTGTCTTAGCAGAGGGACTGATTGATGAGGTTGTTTTTTGTTCACATGATAGAGAAAACACTAAGAGTTGAAGCTGTTGAGCCCGGGCCTGGCCTGCTGCTTAGTTCAGCTTTTCAGCTGAGTTTTGTTTTTTGGAGAAGGCTTCCCCATAAATACAGGCAGGAGCAGTGGGAGGACAGCAAAGTGACCTTTGGTAAGCTTTGATGTGGGTGGTGAGCTGCCTTTGTCCCTGCCCTCTGATGTTTGTCTGGCTGCTGTTTTATGGGCTGGGTAATATTAATTGATGGCTTTATTTTCCGGTGCTTTCTTTCCCTGTTGCCCTTCTCTGCGAGGCTGCCTGTCCTCTGGACAGCTTTTAGGGCACTGCAGGCTGTAATTCCTCTCTGGAGCTGGGAGCTTGTGCATCTCCCCCCTCCTTTTACCTCTTCTGAAGCTGCCAGTGCTGGGAGTCCTGCTGTTTGTCACCCCACAGCTCTGCAGTGTGCAGGGCAGCCTCCTTCCCCCCGCAGATGTGGATCCATGCTACTGCCTCCGTGGATCTGCAGCTGGAGCTGGGCTGAGCTCTGCAAGGCAGCCTGGTTCCCCCTGCCTGGCTGATAGTGTTTGTCAGCCCCCACTTTGTGCACCCTCAGGACCCAGACAGGTCCTTGCAGCTCCGAGCAAAGCGCCGGTGCTTGTTTGGCAGGATGTCCCTGGCAATGAGCTCTGGCACTGAACATGCCTGCCTCTCACAGGCTGCTCTCTGTGGGGCTTCCATCACCTTGGCCAGCCCTGTCCCACCCCTCTGCCGTGCTGAAGGAGCCACCTCTGAGCTCTGAAAGTCGGGGGGGGCCAGCACAGTCCTGCCCAGCCTCTGGGCATCCTCCGTGCCAGGAGCTGCCGCTCAGCAGAGATGGGACAAACTTCAAGTGTCCCTTTTTCCCCCTCAGAAGCGAGGGATCAGTGTCAGAAGCTGGGTGTTTGCTCCCACTGCAGGAGGGTGGAAGGCAGCAGGACCAAGGGAGGGCAGGAAGGTGCCTCAAGGAAGGAAAGCCAACCCCACCAGGCAGAAGTTTCATTTTTGCACGCCCGCTTTTCCTCCTGTGCTCGCTGACACTGGGATTTGCTGGTGCCTTTAGTTTTTCTGTTATAAACAAGCAGTTGCCATGGGAACCCTGCTATTAATTAAGGCACAAATGTATTGTCAGGAGGAGAATAGCAGCAATATTTCTTTTGCTGGGCAGCAGCTCTGCTCCATGTGCTGGAATGTGGGTGGGATTCTGCGCTGGGTCAGGGGGTGGGAGCAAGAGCAGCAGGGCTTTCCTTCTTCCAGGCTCTGAGTTCTGCAGGAAAAACGTGGAGAGCAGCTGGGTGGCAAACAGAAGTGTGACCCCTGAGCTGCTGCAGTGTTTGGCAGGAGGGCTGCCTGCTGGTCTCTGGGGGATTTTCCTGTTCCATCCGTGCTGCCAGGCATTGGGGTGTGCCAGAGGCACGGGAGCAGCAGCTGGGCAGGGGGATGCAGGGAGTTTGTGCTGGGTCTGTCAGCTGGAGGCCAAATCCCTGAGGGATGGAGCAGAGAGGGGTGTGCTGGGGAGTGTCTGCAGGCCACCAAGCAGGGCATCCAACTTGCCAACCTTGCAGTGACAAAGCTGCAGCTTGTGCTGCTCTTGAAAGGGACAGGGGTTGGGTCCAGGCACCTCTTCCTTCTTGGGGCAGCACTGGATGAGGTCTGGCCCAGGAGCTGCCCTCAGTGGGGCCTGGGCTGTGATAATCCTCATCTCCTCTCACTTTGCCACCTGCAGTGACCAGGAGCTGTTGCCCTCCCTGCTCCCCGTGTTTGCCAAAATATGGGTGCTGCAGGGCAGCCCTGCTCTGTGCTCCTGCTGGCTGTGCTGGGGCTGTGTTGGAGCTGAGATTCCCACGTGCTTTTGCTGGTTTTGACAGCTGCAGGACGTGCCAAGCTGAGCCCTGCCCTGCGCCGGCAGCACGAGGGAGCTGGGATGGCTCTTCCCTGCCAAAAGCACACATTTAATAGCAGATCCCAGCCCCAGCCAAGTGCTCCTTCCCCTTGGCCTCAGCACAGCCTCCCCACGTCCTGATTTGCCCCTGGGGAGAAGAGCAGCCAGCAGTGGTCCTTCCCCATTCCCCGAGGCTCTGTGTGCCTCTGCCTTGGGGATTGAACCCCGTGTGGAGGGACCCTGGGCTCTGCCAGCAGCTGCAGGGCTCCAGGCTCTCAGTGAGTGACCCAGTCCCTGTGGAAATACTGCTTTTCTAGCAAGTTTTCTCTCGGCAGATTTGATTTTATGAGCTTTTTTTCCCCAGACAGCTGGAGATAGGGATAAATCTGTTCTCTGAAAGAACAGCTGTCCAATGACTCTTATTGATATATCAGCAACTGCTGGAACACCAGATTTAATACTTCTGGGCTCTGCAAAGTGCCAGCAGAAGGTCTGGGAGCTTTGCATGAAGGATTACCTGAAAGGGAGACTTTGGTGCAATGGGTAAAATACACTCTTATTGGCAGCAGAGGAAATGAGAGCAGACAGGGCTGGTCCTGTGGTGCGAGTGCCTTCGAGTCATTAATATTTTTTTCCTCTTGTGCTGGTTCTCTCTGAGCTGCTGAATGGCAGGAGGACAGGCAGCTAAAGTCACCTCCACTGATTCACTGGGGCCTTCTCCAAATAAATCCTGGCTCCCAGCATTTTCAGAGGATTCATGGAGGGAGGAGCTGCTCTAAAGCAATGGATTTTATGAATCCAGGAGAGAAAAAAAAAAAAAAAAAAAAAAAAAAAAAAAAGATGATGACCAAGTGGAACAGGACTTCATTTTCTGAGAGAATTGAGCAATAAGATGGTCAGAATGAGTCCTGCAGCTGAGATTTGGATTGTATAGGGAAAAAAATCCTACTCTGGTACATGTGGATTGTTTTTAACAGTGTTTATATAGAACTCCCCACCTCTCCCAGGGAGTTCTGGGGCAGTAATGAAGATGATTTTTAGACAAACCTTTGCTTTGAGGTCTCTTAGCCAGCACTCAGCCCCTCAGCTTGTAAAGGGGCCTTTTCCCTCCCACAGCCCCTTTCCCTGCAGGGAGAGGCTGTGCAGGGTGTGTGTGAGGAGCTGCCTGCCAGGGCAACTTCAATAATGCTTTGCAATAACACTGGCAGCCAACTTTAATATCCTCAGAGATGTTAGCATTACTTTAGGTATTCACTTCTCTTTTTCTAAATGAAATATTTTGTGTAGTACAGATCGCTGCCTTGAATACAGCAGTGCCTGCAGAGGTGCCTGGCAGGAATATTTGACAGCTCCTGCTCTGTGCAAGGGGAAGGATTCCCATGCTCCTGCCCTGGGGGGTGCTGAGGGGTTTGGGCTGACACAGAGATGAATGACAGCCCTGTGGTTGTCACCTTGTCCCTCTGCACCCACGCCCCTCTCTGAGGCTGGGCACTGGGAGTAACACGGCGTGGGGGCAGCGTGGTTTGTTCAGTCACAGAGAAAGTCACTTCTCCCGGGGATGGGAGCTTCCAGAGACGTCCTGATGGAGCTCAAATAAATCCTTGGGGCTTCCTTTTTCTACAGGAGAGGCTGCAGGTTGCAGTGGTACCTGCTTTACATCCCTCTTGGGCCGATTTTGTACTTTTCAGCAGGAGTTGGGACCTGCTGTTTGAAGTGGCTGCTGAGCTGGTATCTGCCTGGTCAGATGGAGAAGTGCTGTAGGTGCAATCCCTCGAACAAAAACCAGATTTATTTCCCCATTGCCTTCCTCCTCAGCCCCACCATTTCTGTTCTGAGATCAAACCATCACAAAAACCCAGGAACTGGGCAAAACACCGTTCTCATTTTTTACTGAGAGCAGCTGGCAGTCGAGTTATCTTTTACACCAGTATGAGCAGGAGAGGTGTTTGCATAATTGCATGGAAAAGTGGAAAGAACCTGCCAGTTTGGGAAGCTGTGTCTGGCAAAATGAGGCTCTTTCAGCTCTTTTGGAAAATATGGGGAGTGGAAAGCATCAGGAAGAGAGCCAGGATTCAGAGGGAAGAAAAACACAGAGGACAAAAAGCAGCTTTGAAACAGAAGAGTCTCCTTGAGGAAAAGGAGTGACCCTTGCCTTTGGAGCTTTGGGGATGCTGGAGTAGCAGAGTTTGCTGATGGGGATGGTTTGATGTGCTCAGGATTTGTCTGGTGTTTTCCTCTTAGATCCTGCCACACTTGAAATGCAGCTTGGAGGGAAGCAGCCCCTCTCCCCACATTACCCAGGGCTGCAGCCAGGACCCCTCCAGCTGCAGCTGAGCAGGAACCAGCCCTGTACCACCCCTCAGAGGGTCACTTTGTGTGGGAGGCAGCTAATACCAGGAGGAGGGGGCTTGCTGGGGTGCTGGGATGGGTCAGTGGGAGCAGAGCCCCGTGCCTGGAGCAGCAAAGAGTGGCACAGGAGCACTGTGGTGCCCCGGGGTCCCAGCCAGCTTCAGGAGAGAAGCACTGGTGGTGCCTGCACCTGCTGCAGCTGCAGGGCTGTGTGCAGTAGAGTTATAAATCACCTGCAAAAAGTAAAAGCACATGGTGTTGGAGAGGAGCAGCTGTGGGGGAACTGCAGGTAGGGTCTCCTTTGGAGAGGGAGAACGTGAGCAGCGAGTTTGTTCCTGTTTTATTTGGATCCATCTGGCACCTCTTTGGGAAGTGTTGTGAACATTGTGAATAACTGTCTCTCTCCTCTCCTCCCCCTGATCTCTCCTGCAGTGGTTTCCAGTGACAGCGAGAGCGACTCGGAGCTCAGTTCCTCCAGCCTGGATGACAAACCCCTCCCTGTGGCATCAAAGGGCTCTCGAGGGAGAAAGCTCCAAGCAGGAATGGGTGAGGAGCTGCAGTTCCTCGTGGCTGGAGGGTGGGAAGTGTAAAGTGCTTGAATGTTTGGCTCTTGGCTGGGCTGCTGGCCTCCCCTCCTGCCTGTGGCTGTGCCAGGTGAGGGTCTGAGCCTTTCTTTTCTCTCTGGGATTTTTCTCCTGGCAGCACATCCCTGGCCAGCCCCTCACTCTGGGCTTTACAGCACTGGAGTCCCTGGTGTTTGCTGGGAGCAGAGCACAAGATTTGGGGGTGACCCTGCTCCCGAGGGCTCCTGGCTGGAGCTGGGATGTTCCTGCTCCTTTAGGATCCCGCTCCGTGCCCACAGCCCCTTCCCGCTCCCTCAGCAGCGTCTCTGTCCTGTCTCTGCAGCACCCTCGAGGGGACCCAGCCGGGCCGTGAGCAGAGCCCTGGGGACCCCCCAGTCCCCCCCACTGTCGGGGAGCCACAGCAGCCTGGGCAGCGAGCAGGGGGCCGAGCTCAGCCCCACGGAGAGCGACCAACCCCGGGACAGGCGCGACAGCGACGCGGGCACCAGCACCCCTGGTGAGCTGCACCCCCTCTCTGGGCACACCCCTGGCTTTTGGGGCTGAATTCCCGGGAAGCACAGCTTGCCCAGAGGCACACAAAGCCGTGGCCCTGGGGTCACTTTTCCCTGCTTCTTTTTTGTGTTGGCAGATGCTGCCACGGTGTCACACCTTCTTCCCTGAACGCAAAACCTTTTGTGCCACATGAGTAATTGTCTGGGGTGGGAGCTGCCTGCACCCACGGCCAGGAGCACTCAGAGCCTGGGGCTGTGCCCCTGCAGAGCCCTGGGGCTCCTCTCTGTCCTGCAGAGCCAGCAGAACAGACTGAGCTTCTCCTGAAGCAAAGCAGTCCAGCAGCTTTATGAGACCGAGTAACGTTTTTCCTGAAGTGAGGTTGCTCTTAAAGCCAAGCATGGCTGTTCCCAGAACTCTGCAGTGCAGAAGAAAGACACTTTTTCCCCCTCAAAAACCTCAGAACAATTAAGTGACTGGGAAAGCAGAGGCTGCTATCACACCTGAAGCAGCTGAAAGAGATGCAAATGTGTTCTCTCTGCAGCTCCCACTAACTTAGTCACTAACCCCTCAAGTTATCATCCAGCACCACTCCCTCCCCAGCATTCCTGCCCTCTGAACTGCCTCTCCTGGTGTTCCTGAGCCTGCTTGGTGCTGGGCATGCTGAGGCATAAATTGGGTTAGAGAGAGCAGGTTCATCCTTCAGTGCACCACAGAGCCGTGGTCCCCCTCCCTGTGCTTCCTGCTAGAAACAGGCAGCACAAAATTGTTCCTCTGCTCTTCCCTCCCTCCCCAGCTTCCAGGGACTTGCAGTTTTCTGTTAGTTTTTCACCAGGCAAACCAAAGAAGTGATTCTTCTGCTCTGTCCTTCCTGCCCCAGGATTAGAGTCTGCCCTGGACTGGGTGGTTTATTTTAAGCTGCCGTGGTGCAGGATTAGGGAGGGTGGATTCCTGCTGCCTGTGGAGGAGAGCTGCAGGTTGTCCTGTGGGGTTGGAATGGGTGTTGGTAGACAGCAGGTGAGCCCTTGGGTGCTGCCTCTGAGGGATGGATGGCTCCACTTCTGGACAATGTGTTTGTACTCAGCATTTTGTATCTTCTCTGCCTGCTCTTTGAGCCAACTGCTGCCTGGCCATGACAGTGCAAACACTATTTCAGAGGCCAAAAAGAAGAAAAAAACCTCTTTTTTTTCCTGCTAAAAACTCCATATGCAAAGCTTGGCACAAGGGGTCAGATCTTTCCAGCGGGGTCTCCCCGTGTAGATGGGGGAGAGCTAAAGTGACAGGCAGTGTGGGCAGATATTTAAAAAAGGAAAACTGCAGCAATCTCCTGAGCCCCGTTAAAGTTGGCCCTGAGACGTAGAGAGGATCCTGCTAAGGAAAAGGTTGAGCCAGGCTGGCTGCCTGGGGAGTTTCTGCAAAGATCTTTATTGTGTCTGGGGTCATTTATGTCTCAGTGTTCCTGCAGAAGGGGCTGCTTTGCTCAGACAAGAGCCCTGCTGCAGGGGCTCCGTGGCCTCCCACATCCAGGGGAGGGAGGCAGGAAATCAGCAGGGAGTGCTTTGGGTGCCTCTCTTTGCCAACAGAGGCTGCTCTTGCTGTTAATATATTTAAAGCATGATGGAGGTGATGGATGTCAGGGCTGGCAAAACTCTTCCCAGCACCTCCCTGCCTGTGGGACACCCCTGAGCTCTGCCCTGCCCCAAAATCTGAGCAAGGGGCAAAGATCCTTCCTCATTCCAGCTGCTGATCTCAGCTGCAGGATGGGGCTGCTAAAAGATGATTTTCCATGGTTCCTCTGAAAGGCTCTGCACCTTCAGAACGCCGTGTCAGGAGCAATTTTGGCTTCATATTTCCACCTCAGGTGCTGTTCCACCCGTGACTTTCTTTCTTTTTCTCACCTCTGCCCTAACGCCGCTCTCAGGTGCGACTCTGCAGAGCGCTTCAGCATCCTGAAATCCCAGCTCCACAACAGGGGGCTGGGGGGTGCTGCTGCAAGAGCAGCTGCTCTCACAGTCCAGGGCTCCTCCAGCCTGGAGGCCAAGCCAGCAGCAGCAGGGTGGCCAAGGGAAAACGAGGAGCTGCTGAGGAGAGGGTGGAGGTTTCCAGTGCGCTGCTCCGGCTCCGGCTGGGGTTTGCTGAGGCAGATAATGAAGCCTGGAGTTTGTCAGAAAATGACTCATTGTCAGAGCTGCGTTGGGATTTAGGCAGCCTCAGCCCGTGAGCCAAAGTTTCAGAAGAGTGGTGAGTTGAGAGGCTGCCAATTTTTTTTTTTTTTTTAAATTTTTTCTTACCACCTGCTCTCAAAGCCTTTCAAAAGCACCGTTTTCTGAGGGGCTGGTGTCTCTTCTGCTTCTGAAGCTCCAGTTCCTGGAGGTGCCTGCTCTGACGTGATAGCTTTCAAGAGGAAGGTCACACACTCATTTTCCCAAAGAATGTTTTATCCTAAAGAAAATTAAATTTGCACATATGGAAGGAGCACAATCTTTCTTTTCCCTCTTACTTGCTCCCAGCTAGGGCAGGTGACTCACCTTGTTCTGGCTGCACAGCTGATGCTGAGAGATGCCTTAAAAAAGAGCAAAATCCTCACTTGTGTTGACTATGACATTTTTATTAAGGAAGGGGAATATTAAATAGAATGAAACAAAGAAATAATCAATATCTTACAGTGGTTTTCATTAGCCCAGGGAGAGCTTTTGATGGAGGTAACAAATCCGAGCTTGGGACTGCTGCAGGGGGTAAATTAAACAAAAGTCATCTCCCCTGAGATCAGCAGCAAGTTCTGCACTGATGGCTGTCAGCTGATGGGGTTCTCAGCATCTTCTGAGGGAAGAAATGGTGAATCCTCTTGGCTGTTCCAGGAGCAGCTCGCTGTGGGGAATGCTGAACGAGCCTGGCATGGGCTGTGGGGCTGGAGGAAGCTCTGATTCCTGCTGGAATCAGGTTTGAGAGGCAGCCACGAGAGAAGCTAATGAGTGAGTGCAAATCACAGCCTCCCCATCCCTGCCTGCTTGCCAATGTGTTGTCTAAATCATTAATACTTAAAGAGTGGTGCAGCAGCTGGCACCTAAACAGAGCCACGTTAGACAGGGCTGGGGGCTGAGACGAGGGTGGCACTGCCTGGGGAGGGGTAAGAAATGTCCTGGTTTGCAATCACAGGGTGAGACCTGCTGGAAAGATCCCCAGATGTCATCAGGTCCAGCCTGATCCCTTCTCCTGCACGTCCTGGGCACCTCCTTTTAGCTGCTTTGTGCTGGGAGAGGCTGAGCAGAGCTGAGGGAGATGGGCAGGGAATGCTGCTTCCAGCTCTCTTAATTTGGGGAGATTTATGCCCTGTCTTTCAGGAACTGACTGGATTTAGAAAGGAGGTGGTGTCTCTCTGTGGGCCCAGTGCCTCCCTGGCTGGGGTAGGCATCCACTTTTGCTCATAAATATTCAAGCTGTTAATACATGAGCCAGGCAGAGCCATTCAGCATTATTTTCGTGGCAGGAAATTCGCTGGGCATCTTTGAAGTTAAAGCATTAACTTCTATTTTCCCTTCCATTCTGCTTCTCAGCTGTCTGCTTTGCTCCCTCAGGGACGATGAGGAGGTAACATTTTGCTTCAGTGGGTCTGACTACTCCATTCCATGTAGGAAGAAAAAAAATTGTCCTAACAGTAATTAGGCTCCAAATGGGGTAGTAATTTCTTTAATGACTTGCTTCATGGCAGTCTTTGGGGAGCTGACTTTTGTTTTCCTGTGCTTGGTGAGAAAGTTGCTTAAATGTTTTCAGATTTGTTCTTCGTTTGTGTGAGCCAGTGTGGACTTCCAGGGCTGGCTTTGCAGCAGGCTGGAAGAGGTGGGAAATCCCTGCTCTTCCTCCCTCTGCCTGCATTTAGGGCACAGTCTGGGAAGGGCAGAGGGATCAGATATGAAGGAAAGACCCCCACCCACACCCATCCTCTCCCATCCAAGCCTCTCCTTCCTCCACTGGCTGCCTCATCAAGTTTTGGGCACTGCTCTTCATCCCCTCCTGCTCAGAGCTTGCTGGGACTGAGTTTTCCTGCTGCCAAGGAGGAGAAGTTGTCTGTCTTCCCCAAAGTGAAAAAATTGAATTGTGCCTTCATGGCTGAGGAGCTTTGAGCTGTCTCTGCCTCCTCATATCCACAGAGCACCAAGGGGTCCTGCTGTACTTATAAATAAAACATAGCTTTGGGTAGTGGCAGCGTTAGGAAATGATTCAAGGTTTGCATTCCAGACACAGTGCATTTGTAAATATGAACCTTGGGAGAAGCCTGTGCCCCCTCCCATGTTTGAGGGAATTAAAATATTTTCATCCACGAGTGGCAGAAGCAAAACATTTTCAGCTCTTTCAAGCCCGCCTTGAAGTTAAGCGAACAAAGGCTCGAGTAACTAAAAAATAAATTACTTGCACTATTCCTGTAATTCTTTAGGGAGTTTTAAATTGAAGGCTTCTTCCTTCAAAATAGAGGGATGACAAAGATTCATTCTCTCGGCTCTTTCACTCAATATATCAGGAAACAAGTCTGCTGCTGAGGATGAAACTCCTATTTTTGTGCCTTCTTTGGCACTGCAGAGGTCTGTGCTTTGGTCTTTGATCAAACAGCCTGTCTGGCCTCCTGTCCCCACCTCCTCAGACTTATTCTCTGCCCTCTGCAACACATTTACTCCTCACGCTCCCGACCTGCCATTCAGCATTTCACACAAAGCACCAAGGGCAGGAGCTGATGTCACCTTTGCAAACAGAGCAGGAAGGAAGAGCAGTAGGATAGAAGTGGAAAGCCTGGATTTTGGACTCTTTGCAAACACACGGAGAGGTTCTGTGGCTCGGGAGGTTGTCTTTGAGCAGGGATGTCAGGCAGCAGCTGGTGGGAGGAATTTGCCTCGTGCCCTGAACGCTGTGACTGCCCTGTCCTTTCTCCAAAGGGGGAAGCAGTGTGTCCCAGCAGAGCCTGAGCTTGGCCAGGGGGCTGCAGGGATCAGCTCAGGTTTGTTCAGCCCACAGGACACCAAACCTGGAGCAGAGCAGGGCTGGCCTGTGCCCATCCCCAGCCGTGGGCAAGGGCCACATCCTGCTGTGGCTTGTGGAGAGCAGCGAGGTCTCATGGCAGATCTGCTCTGTCACCCCTCAGAGCTGAGCTTTGGCTTCCTGCCCGACCTGGGGAGCAGGTACTGAAGGACCAGTTCTAGCAGCACAACTCCTCATTTCTCCTTCTTTCCACATTTCCTTCCCCTGTCTTTTCTTCCTTTAATCAAGTCTAATGGGCCCTGACTGCTGGACTAATGATGCATAGATATTCTCTTTATTATTTTTGGGAATGGCACTGAGCACGCAAAAGCAACGTAAAATAACTTTGTGGAGCCTCCCCCCTTCGCTGCTTTCCAAACAAAACTTCTGTCCTTTGTTTATTTTGAAGGCAAACGACGAGTCCACAGCAGAACACGACTGTGATGGGGGTGAAGATGGAGCTGCTTTTTCCTGGATCCAGCACTCCCGTGCCTTAGACTCCACTCCAGACAGAACTGCTGCCAGGGGTGACTCTGGGAGAGCCCAGCAGGGAGACTGGGGCTGTGCACGTGGGGAAGGTGCTCCTTGTGCTTCCTGTCCTTGTTCTGCTCAGAGTTGGTTTGGTGGGAGCAGCAGGGGCCAGCCCGTGAGGCTGTGCTCCCGTTCCCTCCCTCTCTCTCTGCTCAGGGTGGAGGGACACTCCAAGGAGTCTGCTGTGATTTTTTCACCCCTCCTGGCTGTGCACTGGCTGGTGTGAGGGTGTGGGGTCAGGGGAGATGTGGTTGCTGCAGCTCCTGGGGGGAGCACACCCCATCCCCCGGCCCAGCTGGCTGCCTGTGAGTCCCCAGATTGGATAAAAGCTCTCAAATGACTTTATCTTGTAAAGCTCTGCAGATTCCCCTCCCACGTGCACACCTTACACGGGCAAGGGCCTTTCTTTTGCCTTTTTCCTGGAAGCCTTGAGCATCTGGCTGACTCTGGTGGTGTCATCATGAGTCAGGCTGTTGAAAACTGCTGCATGCCCTGGTCCTGCTCATCCTCTGGACGGACAATTTCCCTGCAAGGCCTGACAGATGAGAAAAATCAAATTACCTCACATCTCTGGAGCAATTAGATCTTTGAAGACCTGGACAAAACCCACACTGGGCTGGTAGGAGTCTGTGGATTTTATTAAATGCTTTGGAGCTGACCTGTCTATTATGAGGAAACAACGGATCCCAAAAAGTTCCCTCTGAAATCACGGAGTTAAAGGCAATTTGTGCCCATTAATGTCAGCCTTTCCCCTCGGTTATTACTCTTTTGTTCTGCTTTCCTTTGCACTGGGCACTTTGTGTGCATGTAGTGTGTGTTCTTACAAATGGCTGCAGTATGAAGATAAATGAGATTGGGTGCTGGAACACTCCGGCAGGAGATGGGAAATCAATCCCTGACTTGCTTTTTAAATGAACATGGCCCAACAGAGGACCATTCCCTTGCTGCTTCCCCAGTTAATGTGCTGTGGCAGGTTGCTGGTGAAATGCTTCCAGCCCTTCCTCTGTGATCTGTTCCTGCCCTTTTACAAATGAAAACAAAACCTTTGGGCCCTGTGGGCTCCCTGAGATGGCAGAAAAAGAAATCGCTGAATGTGGGGTCCACACCAGCAGTGTGGGACAGAGCAAGGGATGAGGTTGCTCTCCACTGAGGGATGTTTTATGGCATGGTCTGTGTTGTTAACCTGCCCATTAAGCTGCATCTGTGGAATGGGAAATGCCAAAACCATCAGCTGTATCTGAAAAAGTAACTCCAGCTGTCAGCTTCTGCTGAAATACCGGTGTGGTTTCAGAGCTCTTTCTTCTGAGAGCTGTAGGGTCTTCAATTTCCAATGTGTTTAGCCACCAAAAAGAGTTCTGTTTTGCCTTGAAGCTTTTGACAGTCCAAGTGAGGCTTGCCTTGCTCATTACTGCAGCTCCTCAGCCAGCCTGGCCTGCCAGCCAAAGTTAATTCTAGAGCAGAAGGAGAAGGAAAAAGACTTTTAGGAATTGACTCTATTTTCTTTAAACCTGTTACTTTCTCATCACCAGCTCTACACTGAGTTGGAAAGAGCTTTTAAAATCGGGAGTGTCATTTCTAACTCTCCTTGAGTGCCTTGTGCTTCACTCCTGGGCAGTGCAGGCAGGTCAGTCGTGTCCCCACTGCCACTCTCATTGCCCACACTGGGCTGCCAGCTCTGCCCAGGAGCCTGGGAATCCTTGCTGTGCCACTGAGAGGCATCAGCTTGATTTTTAACTGAGGCCAGCTTTTATAAAACACTCTCAGAGATAAATTTCACGTTGCTCTGGTGCCAGTGAGACTGGAAACTTTTCTTTCTTACCTCTGTATTTTAACTCCATGGGGTAATTGCACCTGAGTTCAAAGCAGAATTGTTCAATCAGCTGGGGAAAGTCTCCTCCTGAATTGAGGGAAGGATCTGGTCCTGGACAATGTGATCCAGGCACAACTGAATGAGCAACATCTGCAGCTCTGTGCACTATTTCATTTTGAAGACCACTTTTCCCTTTCTGGTGATTCTCTTGGTTGTGTTTTGCAGCTTTTGTTGGAATTTTATCCTAAACCTGTCTTTTGAGCTGGCTCAATGTGGGCAAGAAGGGCTCAGTGAACGTGCTCAGTCTGCTCTGGTCATTTGTGTTTATTATTTTCCTGTTCTCATCTCCATCCCTCACAACTTTGATGTGGTGTTTTACTACTGGAAACAATAAAGCTTTCGCTCAGTAACAACTTCTTGCCATTCGTGAAACAGTAAAGAAGTTTTTTTTGTAGGTACTCTCCAAATCCTCCAGCAAGGCAAGACAATAACCCAGCCAGTGGAACTGTGATTCCTGTGGCTGGAGTTTAATTGAATCCTGCACTTGAAAGTCACCTTTTGTCTCGTCCCCTCCTCTGTGCCTCGTGCCAGCAGTGGCACAGATTTCCTCCTCAGCCCCTCCGTGAAGGTTTTCCACACTCCAACCAAGACTCACAAAGCAGCACCAATTGTCCTTCTGTCAAGTGCTGTCCCCACAGCTCTCGAGGCTCTCTGGCAAGCAGGGTCCATTAAACCTGGCCCTCAGAGAAGCGTCTCCGTGTCTCCTCATTGTTTGCCCAGCCCGGCTCTCCTGTTCCCTCAGCATTCAGCCTCAAGGTTTCAAATAGCTTTTTAATCTGTTTTTGCTTTCCCCCCGCTCTAGAAGCGCCTCGGTAATTGCTGCTGGGATTGTTCTGCCGGGGAGCTGCCATCAGTCCAAGGATGGAGCGTGTCAAGGACTGAGCAGCTCCTGTGCTGCTGCTTCCCCTCTGCCTCGCCATGACAACAGCCAGCAGCTGGGAGGGTCGGCTGCGGGATCTCTGCGAGCCACAAACGCTGCCCGTGCCTTGCCAGGCTCCCCTGGTCGGTTCTTGCAGTTGTATTTTGGAAGGGGAGGGCAGTGCTTCCCCTGCAGAGCCGCCTGCACCTTCGGCGCAGCCAAAGCAAATGGGCCACCAGCTGCTGTCTGGGCAGCGTGGTGCTGGCCATTACTGAGCGTGGGGAGGCAGCAGGAGTGCTTGGACGGTGGCACAAACGGGCAAATAGCCTCTGGAGTTCACTGGTGAAACCAAACGTGGCAGCAGCTGCTCCCCTGCCCTCCCAGGGGCTGTTCCCTTCAAGGGGAGGGGGCTGGCAGGTGTCTCGCCAGCTCACCTCTCCCTTTTCTTCCCCCCATCACTTTGCTCCTCTCCACCCTGGGGGCTGCTCCCCCACCCTGCTTTGCGGGTGGGTGTGATGCACAGAGAGGCCAGGGGGGTTTTGGGAGGGCTGAGGCTGCACCCACAATTGAGACTTTCAGCAGGCGTGGGGTGGCAGGTGGTGGATCAGCACCTTGTGGGGAACCTTCGTCCTGAGCTGCCCACTGAGAGTCCTCCCTGACCATTCCCTCTGTCAGCAGCACCTTCAGGGAGTGCTGAAGCTGCTCAGGATGAGGATCTTGCCTCTCCTCCGTGGCAGAACAGACAGGAGCACCATGCCAGATGTCACCTCCTCCCACTTCTTATCAGGCTGGTGGCTTGCTGCTAATCAGAGCCTTATCAGGAGAGGGGTGCTGGCAGAGACACCCCCGAGTGTGACTGACTTGTGATTTCAGAGCTGACAAATCCCCACAGGACTGTGGCTGCTTTTACTTATTTGCAATTACACAAACTTCTGTTCCAGCTATGCTGTCCCCTCCCAGGGGAGCAGCCCCTGGCGTGTGGGACCTGCCCTGGCCTCGGGGTTTGGGACTGGATTTAGGAGCTGGGTGGAGAGATCACACCTCTGAGACTGGTCCTAACAACCCTGCACTGCTGCTGGGTATTTCAGAGACTCACCCTCAAAAGAATCCCCAGACTGATCCATTCCCAGCCCCTGGGACAGCAGCTGGATCACCCAGAGCAGCTGAGCCCAGCGTTCTTCATTTCTCAGCTGGTGAAGAGACCAGGAAAATCTCAGTGAACAGCTGAGCCCCGCTGGGGGGGAGCAGGGGCAGGAGGAGCAGCCAGTGAGATGCTGGCAGGACAGACCTTCATCTTCAAATGGCACTCGTGCAGAATTAAACCCCTCCAAGCAATCACACCGTGGCCGTTCAAATGGTGCCTCGGAGGAGAGAAAAACAAACTGAGAAATGCAAATTAGGGATGTAACTCTTCCAGGCTGTGTCTGGGAGGTACCTGTTTAATTAGCACCATTGAGCAGCCTTGATGTGGTAAGTGCTAAGGAGGAAACTTGCCAAATTTCCCCCATTTTGATAGCAGGTGACTTGTGTTCTGTTTGAATTTCCACCTTGTGATTGCTTTTCTGTACTTGCCGGAGTTGTTGTGCTGCCCCTAGCATGAGGAATTGGCTCTTGTGTCCCGGGCATCTTGGCATCGAATTTATTCATGTGACAAATAACAATATCCCTGCGAGGGTGTGGATTAGGGAGTTTCTGAGCCTTTGTTCCTCCCTCACCCCCGCCTGTCCCAGCGCTCTGGTGCTAATTGGTACCACATGAATATTTTGAACGCTGATAATGTTCGCGAGTCGTTGGATGCTTGGCCTGGGAATTGCAGGTGAGGCTTCCCCGAGGTGCTGCCGGGTGCCCCAGGCACTGCCCGGCCAGGTTTGCGTCCCTCGGGCAGGCTCTGGGTCGTGCTGTTTCGCAGATCACTGTCGCTGACCTGTCACCGCGGGAGATGGTGGGATTAGCATGATGGAGTGCCTGGAGAGGATAAACAATAACGATGCTGCACCCAAACAATGCCTTTCACTTCCCTCCTTTCTTTTTTCTGTCGCTTCCCCATTCAAGCTTAATAAGATCAGCGCAGATAATTTCTGTATTCGTGCAAAACATCATTTTCCCTCCTGTGCTTCGCCGGCTGCACTGCGGTCGGGAAGGCAAATTCACACTTTCTTCTGCGTGGTTATGGACGGGTGCATCTGTTCCTCGAAGATAGGGAAAGGAGGGTGAAAGGGCTGGGAAGGGAGAGAAGAAATCAGATGCAGCCTGGTACATTACCTCTGCGCGCAGGAGTCAGATTTCTGCAGCACAGGCTCAGTCCTGATGTATTTTGGAGGGGGTGAGAGCATCTGGGAGAGGCAGAAAAGGGGTTTTGCTTAATGGGGCGGCACAGCCACCCCACAGCGGGGCAGGGATGCCCCGGGGATCCGGGTCTGTGCCTGGGGCTGCTCCTGCTCCTCCCCGGCTGGAAATCACTCCTGCCTTGCTCCTGGGCTCTCTCCCCACCCTGATTCTGCACCTCCGCCAGCCCTTGCTGAGGTCCAGCCCGGGGCAGATGCGGGGCTGGGCTTTCATTTACAACTCATTAACTGAGCTTTCTTTTCTCTTTGCCGAGACAGCCCCGCTGGAGAGGCGAGGACAGGGACAGAAAGGGGGTTCATTTTCTCCTGTTATCTGCTGTGTCCAGCTGTGAGCCACGCTGGCTGGTCGAACACTCCAGTGGCCTCCATCGATATTTTCAGAGCTCTGCCCGAGCCCAGATGCCGGCAGTGATGCTCCAGCACGTTCCCCCCTCCTGCTGCCATCGTTTTGGGCTCTTGCCTCATTGCCTGTGCCATCAGGCGTTAGCAGCTGGCTTTGGCACCTGATGGGACCATCACCTGCAGCTGTTCTTCCTCCAAAGCAGGAGTTTTTCAGCCAGAAATTCTGGTGATGTCCCTCCTGTGGAGGTGAGAGTCCCCCAGACCCCTCTGCTGGGTTTGTTTCTGTTTCCCATGCGCTCTGTGAGCCCAGAAGTTTCCAGATACGGGCACAGCTTTGGAGTGAAACACAATGCACTCCGCTTAAAATAAGGATAAAAGTTTCCCAAAGGCTCTTGACATGGCTTTTACGAGTGAAAACGTGCCCATTTAACAGCCTGGGCTGCTGAAGCAGAGCTGCTAAATGCCAGGCTTTGAAGCTGTGCAGGGAGTGGAAAAGGCGGTGGGTGGGGGCCGGGCTGCCTTCCTCGCCTTCCTCGCCTTCCTTGGAGGCCCATCCCCCAGGCTTGGGTTCAGCCAGGTGAGCAGTTTCCTAATGCTCCTCTCCAGTTTCTGCGGGAGAGGAAGCAGCAGCGGGTGTGGGTCTGTTTGCCTGGGCAGACCCTGAAAACAGCGTCTGAGCTTTTACTGACGTGGCAGCATCGTTGTGTGCCCCAGAAAAGGGGATGGAGGGCTGCTCCAGCTCCCAGCATCCCGGGAAAAACTTCCCAGCAGGAATCCCTGCAGGATTTGCTGCTCCTGTTGCTGCTGATGGGTTCAGGTAGGTTTAGTCCCAAGGGCACTTCGGGGTTTTTAGCTCTGCATCTTGCAGGCCAGCACCCAGAGAGAAATCCCTGTAATTTGCAGAGCTTCCAGTGGCAGTGAGGCTTGTGGAGCCTGGATGGAAATGGTTTGGGCACCCCGGGCTGGTCCTGCTGTCAGTTTTGGAAGCCTTTGGAAGGAGCCAGCTGCAATTTTTGGGGCTGGAGATGCCTGGGAGTGAGTGTGCAGCTCCTGGTCCCTCCCAAATCCTGATTCCCGGGGTTGGGAAGGGATCTGGTGACCCCCTGAGCAGCTCTGCTGTAGGAAAGCACTCCGGGACACGCAGCCAGGCAGCTGCCACCTCTCACCCTGTAATTTTGTGGGTGGGCTGCAGGACTTTGTGCTCAGATATTACTGAACTCCTTTAATGCTGGAGCAGGTTCTGCTGTGGAGCCCAGGAGGGGAAACTGCTGCTTTCTTACAGCCCTATAAACCTGATG
The DNA here is from genome assembly GCA_013398275.1 of Promerops cafer. Taxonomy (NCBI): domain Eukaryota; kingdom Metazoa; phylum Chordata; class Aves; order Passeriformes; family Nectariniidae; genus Promerops; species Promerops cafer. The sequence continues at coordinate 212,584 of VZSE01006660.1, forward strand.
TTGCCACCAAATTGTTGTGATGCTGCTTGGAAGGGATTTTTGCCTTTCTGTGGTTGCAGAGCTAAGAAATCAAGAATCAAGTAATTGAATCTCCCTCCCCCTTCCTGTAAAATCAAGTAATTGAATCAAAGAGCACGGGATTTAAAAAGACAGAGAAAGGAGTTCATTTTGGGTTCCCTTTACTGGCCTCTTAAATTCTGAGCTTTGCAGCCTGCTGGGAGTGTTCTATCGATCCCTTTTCACAGCTGTGAGTAGGATGGACTTAACTGCCCCTTATCCTGGGACCTGGGAGCAGCAGGAGTTTGTGGGACCTGGGGAAGGGACAGGGGTGACCCCAGTGCTGAGCCGGGCGTGTTCTGACGCCACAAGGGGTATAATGGGGTGCAGCCTGTGTGAGGAACACCTTGAGGAGGGAAAATGTGGCTGTTCGTCGGCACCTGAGTGGTTTGGGGTTGTCCCTGAGAGCAGGAAATGCCCCCTGGGTGGAGCTGCCAATGGCCCGTGGCTGGTCAGCCGGGGAGCTGCTGGGGATGCAGCTTCATCGGGATGCAAATGGATGTAAATTCATGTAAACACATGTCTCCGCGCAGGTAGCAGCTCGTGCCCAAATTATGCAAATGTTCTAAGCCAATAACGCTAATGTCATGATTATCCAGCAACACGGGGTTCATTAATATGGTTCCCTGGCTCTTACACCCATCACTGTCAACGTGATTACGCTGAGGCAGAGGCTTCCAGCATCCCTGGCAGCTGGAGCCACTCTGGGGGAGGAAAGAGGCCACCCAGGGCATGGTGGCACCAGGAAGGACCCTTCACCTGTCCTGGCCGAGGTGCCACCTGGCTGCCACGCTGGCCTCGGGAGGCCCTTCCTCGCAGGAGGAGACCTGGAGCAGATTTCCCAGTTCCTGCCCCGCAGCCAAGCCAGCGTTTCTCACTCTCCGTGCTGTGATCAGATGAACAGGACTAGCAGGGCCATCTAGTGACTCCTCTGGCTGCTAAATGACCTGGGAGGTGCCCCCCTCAACCGCGATCATTTTCAAGTTTGTATTTTGAGGAATGCCACCTCTCCCTCTGTCTCCTATTTTGTCAGCTGGTGGGTATCCTTTGCTCCAAAGTTTTGTTTTATCACCACAGAGCTGGAAAATGCTTGGGCTTCCCCACAGTGGAGAGGAGCTTTGTCCTGAGCAGGGTGACATTAGGCCAGGCAGCTGAATAGCCCCTGGATCCCAGAGCACCCTGCAGGCTGGCCTGTCTGCCCCAGCCCTGCCAGGAATGCTGCCCTCCAGGCAGGAACCTGGGCTGGGGCCTCAGTTCCATCCCTGCTGACCCGCAGGTGCTGCTGTGAGTTCATCTCTGTGGTGCACATGTGAGCAGCCCTGCCTGCTTCAGGCAACCTGGGGTTGTTTGCCTCGCCAGCAGCCTGATCCCACTGTGAATCTGTGGGGTCTGCTCCTCTCCTGGCTCCTCTCCTGGCTCCTCTCCTGGCTCCTCTCCTGGCTCCTCTGTTGTTTTTTTTTAATCCTGGCGTGCTGCTGGGGTTTGTGGATGGGGCAGGAAAACGCCCTGGCATCCACGATGGATCATTCTCTCCCAGCTCATGGTTGAGCCTCGTGTTCCAGGGATGGACAGGACATCTCCCAGCCCTGGGAGGAGCAGCAGCCAGGACGGAGCTGCCCCAGAGCTGTGACAGGTACAGGGATTGCACAGGGGGGTTTGGGTAGATTGCTTTTGACAGGATGTCATTAGCCTGACGTGGATGTGGGAGAGGAGCAGCTATAAAGCTCTCTTAATGCAGCCAAATTGCTCTTTAATACTGCAAACCCAAGATGTTATTTCATGAATCCCTGGAGCTCTCTCTGCTGCTGTTATTGGTGGCATTTTTCCCTCTGCTTGCATCCAGCTCTGAATTCCTGGAGCGTGGGGTGGGAGCAGTTTTCCCCTGGCTGCTTTCTGCCCTCACTTGGCTCCTCCCGTGTCGACTCTGGGAGCTGGTGTGACTCCTGAAATGCCTCTTCCCACCAAAATGTGAGCAGAAAGTCTATCCATTTCCATGGCAACGGGGCCGGGCCCTAAATGCTGATGGGAACTCTGTTTCTGGACGTTTATGGAGTGGGAAGAGCCGGGGTGCAGCAGGCAGCAGTGCCCAGCCCCAGCACAGCTCCCCAGGGCAGCATTCATGTCCCAGCCACCACAGGATGAGTGCTGCTGCACAATTCACACCAGGCTTTGCTCCTGGCTGCCTGGAAAGTCTTGAGGAGGAATGTTGTCATCCTCCTGCAGCTGGCAGACAGTCGGGAAGGGGTAAAAGCAGGGTAAAACTCCCAAGACAAGTCAGCTGGATAACCTCAGAGGATGTTGACTCCAGCTTGGAAAGGCACTGAGAGCAGATAAAATTAGTCTAATAGGAGTTGATGCTGCACAGAAGTCTCCCCTCCCTTGAGTGCAAGGGAGTGGGTCTGCATTTATCTCACAAAGCGCCGTGTGAGAGGGTGGCTCTGCCCAGCCTGGTGATGGCAAAGCCCTGCTAAGGCTCTGGAGCTCAGAGGAACCCACAGATCAGGAGAGAAGTCTGAGAAAAAACACCTCCAGAAAGGTTCATCCCTAAGAAAATCCCCCTGAGGACTGAGCCCTTGACTGGATGCCACTCTCCTCGTGGGCACCGTTTGGGTGGGTTTTCCTGCAGCTCACCTGTGCACAGAGCCACCCTGGTGAATCCCCGGGTGCATTTATGCTGTGCTGCACAGAGCTGGGCTTTCCAGCAGCTGGTTACCCCCTCTGCTGCATTTGCAGGTGCCTGGAGTGTTGGCAGTGGGGTGTCAGGGTGCAGGAGCAGAGCAGGTCCCCTCCCCAGCGGGAGGGCAGACGTTCCACAGGACTCCAAAAAACTGAGTCCATTAAAATCACAAAAGAAAACACCAACTATTTTGGGATTCACATGGAAATGGCAACATATGCTGAACGTTAAACATCAGCCCCTACCAAAAGCAGAGCTATTCTGGGCCCACCCTGAAGATGCAGGGAGAGCTGATGCCTCCCTCCTTCCGCCTGGAAGCTCCTTTCCAGGCCCATCTGCAGGTACCAAATTGCTGGCCAGGAAGATTCCATCCACCTTTGCCAGTGGTTGGGTGTTTCATAAAGTCTCTGGGAACCTTAAGCAATATTTGGAGGGGAGAGGGCTCTTCCCTGCTGGCATTTGGCTTTCTGCGAGGGTTTGTTTGTGTCTGCGTCGTAACAGGATGTGGGTTGTATTCCACCACAGTGATTTTGTTCACAGCTGGTAATTGCTGGTTAAATCTGGTCAAATAGTGGCTGTTTGCAGGGCCTGTTGGAGCACAGATAACCTCAGATATTATCCAAGCAGAGGAGCAGTGGGGGCCGGGGTGCACCGGGATATCAGCGCTGCTGGGGAGCCGTAATCGGCACAGCCTGGAATAAGCTCCTTAGGATTATTTTTGCCAAGTTTCCCAGTTATCCTTATTATTATTATTGCTTTACTTAGCAAATGCAAAGGCTGTTTGACCAGGTAAGGAGTGCAATCCACTGGATGGGCTCAGCCAAGCCTCCCCAGCAATCGAGGGCAGGGATCTTTGAGGGGAAGCTGCCAGGAGCTGTGCGTCAGCCAGGAGACAGTGCCCTGAGCCAGCCAAGGAGCCAGGCACATGTTGCTTTTCAATTAACCCCCTTCCCGTGCACACAGCCCTGCTGGAGCTAAGCTCATTGGAAGAACTGAAAAATATGTTTCATAGCTCCCAGCCAGGGGAACTGAAGGCAGGGTCAGTCCTGAGTCCCCCCGGGGGGATGGAGGGGTCTCTTCCAGCAGTGTTGGCGTGCTCTGGCAGTGTTGAGACCCCCCAGTCCTGCCCCTGCAGCCAGATTGAGCAGCTGGTATCTGCTGGCACCCTCTCCTGCCTGCAGCTGTGGGGACTTTCAGGCTTAAAAATGGTTGGGAAAAGCAAAATTCCAGCTAGGGCTGTGCAGGCTGGTGCTGCCTGTGTCACCTCCCTGGGGACACTGACAAACCTCCCTGTCCCACCCCTCTGAGTTCAAGGAGGAGATCCAGAGCTGGTGAAGGCTTTAATTTGGCATCATCTCTTTGTGCTTTTCTCCAGCAGCCCCAGCAGAGCAGGGGGCTTCAGAGAGATTCTGAGTTGACAAGGAAATAAAGAAAGAACCAGTGGGTCAATCACTGGACCCCTGGCAGGCAGTGGGGTGTGCTGTCCTGCTGCTGTGCTTTCCATTTGGAAAGGAATTGATCAAACTGGAATCAGCCCCTGCTCTCTCACTTAAACCTGGAGCAGCAGAACTTGATGCTCAGCATTTGTAAGAAAATTGGTTGAAGTGTGTCCTGAGGACAGCCTGTGGTTTTGGGTGCATGTTTAATCCGTGTGCTGCAGTTTTGGGGGCTGTAGGAATATTCCTTCTGATTGCCCATTCTCAGGGCAGTTCCAGAGGAGGAATCTGGGCTGTGGCACAGGGAGAGTGAGTGCCACAGGCTTTTTCTGGATGTACTTAAACCTGTGCTTGTGCCCCTGTTCAGGACAACATTTAAAGTAAAACCTTGGTGTTTTCAGAGTCAGAGTGACAGCTCCTGCACCCCACATCCCAAGCACAATGCCACAGGTGCTGAGCTCAGGATCTTGTTTTCTTGGGAGATTGGATTTTGACAAATCCCAAAACATGGATTTTGACAGGGACAATTGCTCTTCCCCCTCATCCCATCCCTGCTTTGATGCTGGCTCTGTGATGGCCACCTCCCCTTCCCTGAAGGCTGTCCCCCTTTCCTACAGAGATGGATATTCCCTGACAGAGTGGCTTTGCTTCCTGCCAGGCAGAGGGTTAAAACTGGCATTTTAACATTTAAACTCTTTCTCCTCCCTCCTGGGGGGCTGGTGGGGAAGTCAAATTGCCCCTTTCAGGGCAGCAGAGGCCACGTGTGTGGGCAGAGCAGCAGCTCTGAGCGGCCCCAGCAGAGCCAGGGATCAAACCAAGTCACATTCCAGGGCATTAGACAGACGGTGGGAATTAAGAGCTTTACCTGGAAACTGGCTTTGTATCTGCAAGCCCTGCTTTTGTCTTCCAGCCCAACTTTCTATTTTTGTCCCTTTTACCTTCCGTGTTGTCGTGTGTGACACTTTTGGGGAGCCCTTGGTAAATATGGGGCTGTGCAGCCCAGGAGGAAACAGGCAGTATGGGAAGGTAGGAAAAGTGTGGTTTATCAAGACCAAGCTGCTTTGGGGCTCATTAAAAGCTAAGAAAAGGCTCCAGCTGCTTTCTGTGGACTTGGGATGGGGCAGGGACTACAAAGTCCCTTCTGGGCTCTTAGCAGTGAGTCTTGGTTTTGCTTTCTCTCAGTCTCTAAGGCTGGTGGTGGGGTCTCCCTTGGGGGCCACGCCTGCCCTGCTTCAGGGAGTTTGTCTGCTTCAATTCTGCCTTTTTTGTCCCCTTGTTGCTCTTCTGAATCCCTGGGTGAGCTGAGCATCTCTCAGTTGGTGCTGCTGGGCCCTGATCCCAGCTGTGGGCTGTGGATGCAGGAGGAAGAAGAGCTCAGAGGTTCACCTTAATTCCCAGAGCCTCGATTTTCTGTCCTGTGAAACAATCTCTGCCTATTGGGGTCTTGTGCTCTTTGAGGCAGCATTTGCAATGATGACACTTTTGTAATGGTAGTAACGGCATTAGGCTCCCACACGTAACTTGATTTTATTTATTTATTTATTTGCCCTTTCTTAGTGGAAATCGCTGCTATTTTCTGGGCATCAGGCCCAATTTCTGCTTCCTTCTGTCTGAGTCCACGCCACATCCTGGATGCTGCACCCAAAGATGGAGCCTGTGTGGATGAACACACCCAAATCCGGGGGTGCCTCCTTGTGCTTGCCGTGGTGTTTCCACCCAGCATCAGCCCACCTGTGAGATTTTCAGCCTCCACGTGCAGAGCAGGTGGCATTTCCATCTGAATTAATGTCCTGGGAGTCCTTGGATACAGGGAGGGGGTTAAACTGTCTGAGACTGGATGTGCTGTTAGACCTGCAACAGGCAGGAGCCACCCCGGAGTGAAAATCTGGCAGGGACACAGAGGAGCAGTGAGCTGTCTCCTGTTCTCCCAGGTCATTAGATCATCCTTAGATGTGCTTCACGTCTGGGTACAGAGCAGTGACAAGTTTGGGTGCTTGAGGAGAGAAGCATTCCCTTCCCTGGGAGGAGTAAATTGGGTTCGTTTGCCTGGTGTCAGTGTGTTATGACTCAAAGATGTGCATTAACATTTACCAAAATCTGAATGAAAGCTGAACTCTGCTGTAGACAGGAAGGTTGGGTGTCATTTTGTTGGGATTTGGGGGAAATCCTCTGAAGAACAGAGCTTTGGTTTTAATAGTCACCTGCGTGCCAGGCTGCAGGAGGCTGCAGCTCTGTGTGCATGGCTAAGGGATGGGTCAGGTTACCTGGTGGGCATGGTGGTGGGTGACCAGAGCATGCCAAGTGTCCTGGCCTCACACCAGACCCCCCAGAGCTGAGCCAGCAGCTCCTCTGAAATGTTTCAGACACATTTTTCCTGGGCAGGGTGAGTTAGAGGATTTTACATCATTTTCTCACAGTGTTTCTCTTCTGGCACTCCTTGCTGAAAAGTCTGCTTCCAGTAGCTTGTGAAGCCACAGATTTATTGATTAGAACACAGGGAGAAATGAGTAAAAACAGCAGCTTGAGACCAACTCCCTGAGCAAAGCTCAGCTCAGCATCTTGCAGGGAGCCTGTGGCAGGAGCCAGTCCCCGTCCTGGCTGGTGCTGGGGCCTTGGCCATGCCCAGGAAGGAGCAGGAGGGGCCACGCTGGCACTGAGCCCTGGCCCAGCCCGTCCCTCCCAGCTCCTCTGTGATGCTGTACCAGCTCCATGGCACGGCCACCGGGGCCACGGGCAGGGGACATGTGTTGCTTCAGTCCCTGCTGTGCTCCCAGTTCCAGGAGCTCTGGAAGGGACATTGCTGTGGGCTGGGGCAGCAGGGATCCGAGCCGGGGCTGTCCCTGCCCCCGTGAGCCGCGGGGAGAGGGCAGTGGTGCCACCCGTGCCCGCGGCTCAGGCTGTGGCACAGCAGGTCCCTGGCACAGCCCGGGAGGGCGTGGGCGCTGTCACGGCCCCGGGGCGCTGTCACCCTCCCTCTCCAGGATGCGACACGACAGGGCGCTGGCTCCTGACCCTGCCCGGTGACCTCAGCCCCCCGGAGGGGTCTGGCAGGGGCCGGCCCTGCTTTGGCAGGGAGGCGAATCAAAGCCCCCCTCCCCACGGCGGCTGCCCCGGGGCTGGGCAGGGGCAGGGGCAGGGGGCCGGCTGCCCACGCTGGCGGCCGTGTGGCCGGGGCGGCAGGCCGGCCACAGCCCTCATTCCTCCGCTGCTGGGTACCGCTTTGTTGCTAGCTGGTGACATCACCCGAGAGCCCACCCCCTGCCTCTTATCCGTCTCTCTGTCTCGCTCATTTATTCCCAGGCAGCGCTGGCAGGATCAGGGGCTGTGCGAGCGCCAGGGCTGGCGGCAGCAGCATGCGTGCGGCGACCGAGGCTCAGGGCGCGACAACCACGTAAGGGGCCCGCCGGAGCCTCCCTCCCCAGCTGCCTGCGCAGCCCCCGGCAGAAACTTCCCTCTCCCGCACGGTCCGGGCTTCTCCGGGGGGGCTTGGCAGCGACAGCCGCATGCATGACACTCCGAAAAGGAGAGAAAATGACCATAAGTATCCAGGAGCACATGGCCATTGACGTCTGCCCCGGCCCCATCAAACCCATCAAGCAGATCTCCGACTACTTCCCCCGCTTCCCCCGCGGGCTCCCCGCCGCCGTCGGCCGCAGCAGCAGCGCCCTGCGCCCCGCGGTCAGCCAGCCCTCGGTCAGCCCCGCCGAGGCACCCCGCGAGGATGATGAGGATGTGGACCAGCTCTTCGGAGCCCACGGAACGACGCCCGCAGAGCAGCCGGCCAAGAGCCAAGCGCCCGAGGAGGTGGTGGACCCCGAGGGCTACGAGTCCGACGATTGCAGTGAGTTCCTAAGTTTCCGTGGGAGTTTGCTGGGTGCTGAGGGCAAGGGTGGGTGGTAGGGCTGGTTGCCCATCTTGGGGCAGCCCTGCGGTCGTGCTGGCCGTCGCTGGGATCACGCTGCAGCAGTGAGAAGCCCCCGGGTGTAGCCGGGGAGGCTCTCCCGGCCCCGCTCCGGGGTGGAGGGGCCCTGGGAGTGTCCGTGCCGCAGCCAGGCTGGCTGCTGAACCCAAAGTAGGGAAGTCTCCCAAGAGCCACCAGTTGCTGTCGTGGTTGGTGCACTTCTCTGCCTCGTCCCTGCTCGGCTCCGTGCCTCCAGCCCTCCGGCTGGGCTCAGACCCTTTTAATCCAGCTCGGTGGTGCAGGCTGCTCCAGCCACCCTGCTGATGAGCTGGCGATAGCTCCAGCATCGCCCGGCTCCACAGCGGGGAGATTTGTCGGGAATGACATCCGCCCGGGAGAGCTCTGCCCTCTCCCTCGGCAAACTCTGGCGTGTCATCCCTCCATTCCTCTCCCGCCGGCTGCAGGCAGAGCCCTGCAGGAGACCGGGGGGGCCTTTGGAGCAGGAGGCTTTGGTTGTGGTGGATGCAGGTGTTTGCAGCAAGGGTTAACCCCTCCCCACCCAAAACGTCCTTCCCACCCGGCGCCGTGGAGCTGCAAGGCAGCTGCTGCCTGGCTCTGCCGGCCACGGCCACCGGGATAACCCGATTTCCCCTGGAGTTAGAGGAACCCCAAGGGCTCGATTCAGCCCAGCCTTCGGGGGCCAGATCCTGCGAGGGGCTGAGCACAAAGTTTGGAGCCGGGAGATGCCGGGGACAAGGGACTGGGTGCTGCCGGGCGCTGCTGCGTGCTCGTCCTGGGGGAAGGGGAGGCCGAGCTGGGCAGGGCCCAGCGCCGGGCAGGCGGTGGCTTTCCCTTTGCAGAATGTCACAGCCCTGCCTCGCCATCGCTGCCTCGCTGCCGGCCCCTGGGCTGCTGCCGTTTATTCCACACCCCAGAGCGTGACCCCAAGGAGGGCTCCCCAGAGGGGTGTGCTGCTGCAGGGTGGCACGGCTGTCCCTGTGTCCCCCTCTGGGCACAGCCCTGGCAGAGGCTGGTGCTGGGTGCCAGCCCCAACCCGGCACGCTCTCTCCCCATGCCGGTGCCGGGGTCACGCTCTCCGTGGAGAGGCGGCAGCGCCGGCACTGCCGGGGAGAACATCCCTGCTAAGCCGCGTTTGTCCCGGCCGGGCACTTAACGGGGACTTACCCGGCTTTGGGTCATTTGCTGCTCTAATTATCCCATCCTCTTTGCTCACCGTGGCAGTGGAAACGGGAGAAACCGGGCTGCAGGGTCAGGGGGTGTGTGGGAGCCAAAGCACCGGGGCCCCAGAGTGCAGCGTTCCCTCTGGGTGACTCGAATGGAAATTGCCCGGGGCGCTGCATTCTGCATTTATCGTCGGCAGGGCTGGATCCGGGATGGTGGATCCGGGATGGTGGATCCGGGATGCTGCATCCTGCATGATGGATCCTGGGTGATGGATCCTGGATGCTGGAAGCAGCTTGGCTCCGTGCCGGGGCCGGCGGGTGTTTCTCTCACCCAGGCTGGTGTTAGGAAGTGTTTCCTGCAGCGTAACAGGTGTCAGGCAAAACTGCTGAGGCTGTTTTGCCAGAGGTGTGGTGGGGTTTTGGCTGGCAAAGGCGGTGCCAGGAGCAGAGCAGGGAGGTGGCAGTGCTGGTGTCACATCTCTGGGGACAGCGCGGGATGGCCCAGACACCCTGAGGACACTGGTTGGCATGAATGTGCAGGATGAGACTGTCACTCCCCCGTGTTTAGCAGCCAAGTTGTAAATCCAGGCAAGAGCTGCCTGTACCCATTCCCCAGGCTGGGAGCAGGGAGGGGATCTGTGCAGCCTGACTCGAGCATCAGCTACGCTGGGGAGCCTCGCTGAGCTCCCCCACAGCTCTGGAGGGTGATTCAGGGCTGCTGCATTAGTCACCTGCACTAAACTCCCCCTGGAGAACCTGTCTGTGCCTGCACATCAGGACAGCACTGGGGTTTCGGTGGTGCCAGTCCCCTTGGGTGGCACACGGGGCTCGGGGGCTTCAGGAGGCCTTTGGGGATGGTGGTGTCGGAGTCTGGGTGCAGCACCCACAAATCGAGGTTTTTCCAGGCACATCTTGCCTCACTCCCCAGAGATGCTCCCAGCCCAGCCCCGGAGAGGTGCAGGGAGAGGGGGTTTGCTGTGGCAGGATCCATCAGGAGGAGGAGGAGGAGGAGGAAGAGGATTGAAGGGCTCCCTCCTGCTTGTCCCACCTGCCTGTGGGTTCCCCTCCTCTGATGCCAAGGCGATGCTGCTGGCTGGGTGGGAGGAGGAGAGCTGCCCCTGCCTGGAGAAATGCAGCAATTGTCTGGGTTTCCCAAGCTCTCTCCTGCCTGGAGCTACTGCTCCAGCCTGGGCGTTCTGGGGTTTATCCAGCAGGACCTGAGCTGCCATCCCAGCCCGAATCCCAGAACCCCAGCAGGGCTGTGGGGAGTGGGCAGGGCAGGTCCTGCCTGGCCCTGCTGCTGCTCACCTGGGCTGGCTGGCTGCACCCTGTTCTTTAATCCTTTGCTGAGCTGTGCTCCAGACCCCACCAGCAAAGCCTGTAGTGTCTGTGGAGCCCGTGGGAGCTGCTCCCAGCCAAGCAGGGTGGCCTGACCCAGGTGTGGCACCTGCAGGGAGCGGGGGTGTGGCAGGGGGGATGCGAGTGCGGGCGTGGAATTGGTGCTTTGGAAACCTGAGAACCCCCAGGCTGTGGGAAGCAGGTGGGATCCTCCCAGAGATGGGCAGGGACCTGGCTGAGGTGGGAGGACAGGTGGGGCCAGCCGTGGGAGGCTCAGGTTTGTGATTCTGGACACCTCTCCAGCAGCCTGTTGAATGCAGCGAGTGGCAGGGAGCAGGCAGGGCCGGGGAACCAACACAGCAGATAATGAGTGGAGACATCTGGGCTGGCTCTGGGATCCCTGGGAATTGCAGGGAGCCAGCTCTTCCCATCAGACCTGCCAGCAGTGCTGCTGTGAGGATTTGCAGGGTTGTGGGGGCACCTGCTGCCATCCCAGGGCCCTCCGGATGCCCTGGCAGAGGGATTCATCCCTGCCCTGGGCTGGACAAAGCAGGACTCTCCCTGCAGCGGGTTTGTCCCCAGCAGAACTGCTGAGGAGGTGGAAGGAATGAGGCAGGAGAAGTGGGAAATGTGTATTTGCTGCAGAAGGATGGTTTGGTGCTGTTGGACCAGTGTCTGCTGTGAGCTGAGAGGAGCAGGCAGGAGGCTGGGAAGGGGGAATTTGCTCCTGCTGCCTCGAGACACCCAGCTGTCACCTCATCTTTGGCTCCCCTGGCTGGTGCCCTGTGACAGCAGCAGGTCCCCAGCCACCAGGGATGCTTCCCACCCAGTCGGGCAGCACAGTGCCAGGGAAACTTGGTTTGCAAGGGAAATAAGCAAATGCCAGCTAGATGGCAATGTGCCACCTGTGAGGAGCTGGCTCTCGCCTCCCATCTCCACCGATGTCACCCAAATGCTGCTGCCCCTCCACTGCCTGCACCTTCCCCTGCACAGCACCAGCTGGGATTTGTACCTGAGGGATTTTTAAAGGTCTCTGAAACCCTTGCATGAGCAGAGGTAGAGACAGTCCCTGTGAGGGAGCACTGCCAGGGCTCTGGAGGAAGCAGCCATCCTTTAACAGGCAATCAAGTTTCCAGCCCTTGGAGAAATGCCCTGTTCCCTGAGCTGCTGTTTAGCTTTGGAAAGAAGCTCTGGTCACACTGGAATTCCTTCCCTCCTCCAAATGTGTTTGGCTCTGGGTTTTCAGGTGAGGAGAGAGCCTGGCAGCCACGGCTGCAGCGGGAGCTGCTCTCCCTGGAAATGCTGCCCCATCCTGCTCCTGCCAGCGCTCTGGGACTGTCCCTGTGTGCACAAACCCATCCAAGTCCACCTCATGCCCAGTTTCATTCATGGAAGAGCAGCCTCCTGAGCTCTGGAGGTGCAGCAGCATGCAAACCACTTCCCCAAAGTGCAGCTGAGAGGCCAGTCCTGGTGCGTGGCAGCTCGTGACGCCTGCAGCGCCACACAAGTTATTTAGGAAGACTCTTATTTTGAGCAAAGAAGATAATTAGGCAGGCAAGGCCATCATGGAGGTATTAATTACTGGCTGCTTGAAGACGTAAAGAAGAAGGAAGGTCTGAAGGGGTGCAGGGTTTGCAAGTCACCTGGCAGTGCTTTTGGCCAGACAGGGGGAGGCAGAGGAGACGGCGAGGAATGAGCAGGGTATTTTCTTCTGAAAAGCAGCTCCTTAGCATATGCTGCAACTGCTATTTATAAGCTTTGAATCGTCTTTTCAATCCAGATAAGGCCAAAAGAAGTATTTTTCTCGCTTTGGAAACTAAACAAACCACCACTGATTTCAGCAGAGCACGGCTTTGCCACGCAGAGCACAGCCCGGGCTGCCTGTGCTGAAGAAACGCGTGCAGGTACTGGGCAGTGTCCCAGGGAGCTTTGGGGTATCCCCTGGGGGGACTCTGGATTAGCCCCCCTCTGGTTTCCTCTGGGGTAGATGGATATCTGGGATGTGCCGGTGTGGGCGAGCTCTCACACTTCCCTGCTGATCCAGTGCAGGCTGCACATCCTGGTGCCCCGAGGAGCCTTCCAGTCCCAGGGGTTGCCCAGGGCCAGGGACACCCTGAAGTGCTGGAGGTGAACACGGGGCACCAGGAGAGGAAAGCACAGAGGGGGAGCAGGGTCTGTCTGGGCATCCCTCCTCCAACATCCACGGAAGCAGCAGATGGGCTGTGGCCTCTGGCACCTCTGCTAATGAAGGAGCCCCACAGCTGCTGGATAATGAGGTTCCCTCCTCCCACAGCCTGCCCAGCCCTTCACCTTTCCCAGTTCGGGGTGCAGGAGGAGAGACAGAACTGACACCCCTTGTTCCACCATGCTCCAGCTCAAGGGGTTCCCATCCTCTTTGTATTTAACACTGAAGGCAATTTTGGGGGGTTGTTAATTGCAATACTGTATTTCATTAAAGGAGGAGAGCAGGAGAGATTTGAAGGCCATCTCTAAATTGAAATTGCTGAAAGTCTAATTGCTGCTGACATCAGGGACCATTTAGTGCTGTAAAACATAATTGCATCTCTGAACTGTTCTGAGCAGATAAGTGTTCCTCTGAACACTCCTCCTGGAGAAGACAGAAGAGCTGATGAGCATCCATCAACCAACCTCATGAAGAAGCAGCTCCCTGCTCCAGAGCTTACCAGGGGCTGGCGCCGAGTCTCCAAAATGAAGAAATACTAATTGCTGCAGATTTTGAGTGAAAAACCCACGGACAGGCAGGGAAGAGTTGCAAGAGAGAAAAGCTGTGTTTGTTCCTTGCTCCTGACCCTACTGAGTTCAGCCACATCCGTGGATCTGCTGAGGAGGGAAGGGCTCCTGCCTGTGTGCTGCATCTGCTCCCTGCTGGGGTTTTTGGTAGGACGGGAATGTCCTGCCCTGCTGGCAGCAGCAGATCAGTGTCCTGTGATGCTGACGGGAATGTTCATGCCCCAACACGCTGTGCTGCCCCTGGGACACGTCCCAAAACCTCCCAGAGGATCTGGGTTCATGGAATAGCTGATGGTAACTCCAGCTTTCAGGCGTATCCCGCTCCCGGCTGGCGCCGAGTCCCGCGGCGATGCCGTGGCTGGAGCTTCGTGCCAGAGGTCAGTGCTGCCTCCAGGGCCTTTGCAGCCCTCAGGGCCTGCAGCTCCTTGGCTCAGCACCTTTGGGATCCATCCCTGACTGCAGAGCAGCCGCCTGCCTGGCTCTCTGCCCAGGCTGGGAATGCTGCGGGCGCCGGGCGAGCGCAGCCCCAGCTGCAGGGGTTGATGGTGCTGTTTTCCAGGGATGACCCTGAGGGTTTTCCACCCCTCGTGGAGCCAGTCCTCAAGCTCTGCCCCATCGTGTGCCACTGGACGTGGTGAGGACGCCAGGGAGGCGGGAGCACACACAGCCACCCACCAAAATGTTCTTCAGCAGCCCGGTTTGGAAGAGGCAGGAGATAATTTCTGTTCCTCCTGAGGAGTCATTTACCAACATTTTATGTGGGGCTGTAAGTGCACAGAATTACTTGCTGCCTTTCAGGACCTTTAAAATTATCTCCATTGCAAGGGAAAATTAAAGCAATGGAAGAATAGGGACCTATCTTTTATAGTGCATTAAAAAATACCCAGTCTGAAGGTTACTGAACCTGTGCTTTCTGTAAGGGAGAGCTAATCCAGACAATCCCCAGCAGTCTTTTTACTGCTCCACTCTGATCTCCCTGGCACAAAATCCGTGAGCAGATTATCTTGGGAGCAGCAATGCTGATAAGCAGGGGGACTTAAGGCTTTTGGACTTCTTTTTAATTAGTTCTACAGTGGGGCTTTTGTGTGCACACCTCAACTTCTCCTGGTGTAGAGCTTTGCTGGGCTTTCTAAAGGCAGTCACACCTGCCTTGGGAAAGTAGGGAGTGTGCTGCATCATCACTTCCAGGCTTGTCTGAAGCTTTTTCTGTGAGTATCAGTGGCCCTTCCATGTCTTGGGCTGTGAAATTTTCCTTGGAGCATCCCAGGCTAGGGAGAGGGCGGATCTGCCAGCCAGCACAGCCCTGCGAGGCCAGGGGCTGGGGAAGGGAGCAGAGCACAGATTTATCACCACATTTTGCCTCTCATCCCACAGGTATAAATAGAAGCTCCTTCAGCCCCGCCTCACCCTGGGTGCAGCCAGGAAATGTCAGCAGTGAACAAGAAATTCCTGCCGACCCCGCGGGGCTGTGCCGGGCTGCCCGCGGGCCGGCCGAGCCCACGGACACGTCTGCTGCTTCTGCTGCCCTCCAATCATTTCCTGGCCCTCTGGCTTAATCAAAACACCCGAAGGTCACTGGGACAGGAGGCCACCTTCCCGTGCAAGTCGGATTTATTTTTCCTTTTAGAGCCTGTGTTAAAAGCCAGGCCCTGGCCGGCGCCTTCCCATCAATCTCTCCCAGCTCATGGAGAGGAAGAAGGGTCAGAACCTGCTAATGAGTTCAGTTTTCCTAATGGTTATTTTATCATTGGAGCAGAATAATTGTAATAATAATGATACATCCTGCCTGCTGTCTGGAGAGCGCCGAGCTGCCTTTGTAAAGCCTGACAAAGGCATTTATTTATATTTTTTATTTGCAGCCTCTGTGATTAGAGGGCAGTGTTCAGAATAGCCCAGTCGAGTTAAATAATCCTGGTAACAGCGCTTTGAGTCTAATTGCTGCCCTTTTCTTTTTTAGGTACTTGCTCCCCTAATTAAGATCACAATCGAGCTGCATCTCGAGTGGGAGGGGGAAAGCAATTAAAGAAGGGGGATTAGGTTGCTCTGTAGAGGTTTTGGGCCCAATCCTGCCAGCTGGGGATGCAGGATTCCCAGAGCCAGGGCTGGATGTGCTGCTGGGCTTTGCAGGAGCGGGAGCAGTGAGACAGGGCTGGGCCAGCTGTGCTGACCACTGCAGGAGCACAGGGCTGGGATGGGGCTCCTGGGGGTGCACAGGGTGCTGTTGTGGGGTGCAGGGGTGGCTCCCAGCCCTGGTGTAGCTGGAGGTCTCCTGCCAGCTCCTCAGCCCTGAGCTGGAGCTCCAGCCTTGTCTGTGCCTTCACGGCAGTGCTGGGTCCATCCCTGGCTGTGCATTCCCAGAGGCTGTGGCACTGTGACCATGCCCTCAGTGTGTTCCACGAGTCCTGGGCATCTGCTGGCTCCTGGCTCTGCTGGCAGTGCTCACCTCCAGCTCCACAGCAGCACCCTGGCTGCCAAACCCCAACTCTTCCTCATCCCATTTATCAAACAGCCGCATTTTTAAGCAATTGGCACACACTGTGCTGATGTTTCCACATCCTTCTGCCCAAGGGCAGACCCTTTCTTGGGAATTGAGACTCACCATCCACAAAAAACCCCTCTCTGCTTAGAGGAAAACCCCTCCAGGACTGGAGCAGAGCCAGGGCTGGAGCCCTGCACCCCTGTCCGTGCCCTCCCACCCCTGGCAGCTCCAGGAGGAATGGGAACTGCTGGATGTTTGCTCAAGGGCTGCCAGAGCTGGGAGCTGGAGCCGAGTCCCCCACCTGCAGAACAAGCTCCTGCTGCTGTCTGAAGGTGATTTTAGGTTTTGCCTGTCTTGCTGGAGCAGGGCTCCCTGCTGCCCTCGCCCCTGGGGCAGGCTGGGGCTTTGTCAGTGTTTCCTGGCCGAACTCCTTTTGCCTGCCAAGCTTTTTAATTTGTTTTATAAATTGCCAAATCCAGCAGGCTGAACCGCGGGCCCCCTTCTGTGATAAAAATAAAATAACAGCTTGAACTCGGAGGGCCGAGCGAGCGGTGGGGCTGGCAGGAAGTGCTGATTAAAGGGCAGGTGGGAATGATGAGGCTCCCAAACCGGAGCTTTCATCTCCGCTCTTGAGTGAAAAATGCAGATCTGGGAAGTTTTGCTGACTTGGTTGGTGGAGCCTGTCACTTCTCACGCTGCCATCCTCGAGCTGCTGAGAGCACCCAGAGGTGCCAGAGCTCTGCTGGGGCTCCCTCCCTGCAGGATGTGCAGCGGGTTTAGCTGGGAATTGCTCTGGAAATGCTCATTTGAGCCCTACCCAGAGATGGTGCACAAGGTACTGTAGGTTTGGCCTCACCCCTCATCTTCCCCTGGCAGGTAAAACCCCACTGGTTTGTGACTTACCCAGACCAGGAGCTAATGTGCCATGAAATTGCTGCACAACGAGGGGGGTACGTTATCCTGGCAGAACTCTCTCTGGGTATTTACTCTGCTTTGAACTCAAGATATTTGCTTGGGAGAAATGATTTTTCCTTTTTCCAGCAGGCAAACCTGTAGCTCCTTTGCCTTTGGGCTGGGAGATCGCTGTGAAATTGCAGCAGGAAGGTTTTGGTCCCCTGAATATCCTTAAACTCCGTAGGTGCCTTGCTGCTATCAATGCTGGGGGGGAAAAAAAGACCTTATTTCCTGCCATAAAGTTTGTCCAACTCCCCCCCCAGGCAGCAAACCCTGCTTTGATATTAAGCAAAACTGTTCTGGTTTTATTTTGGATTTTTTTTTCACGTTCTGAACACAGCAGGAAGGTGCAGTTACCTTGGAAACAGCGGTGGGATGCTGTTTGGTGGCAGGGCAGCACTCAGGCAAAACTCTTTTGGGAAGGTGGGCATGGAAAAGTGGGGTGTGCTGGGTCCAGAGCCACCCTGGAAGTTCCAGGCTGGTGGCAGGTAAAGCTGAGCCAGGGGAGAGGCTGCTCCATGTCCAGGCTTTGGTGTGCAAATCAGGCCTGGGAGCCTTGGAGAAGGTTAAGCCATGTTTTTGGGAAGCTTGTCTTTTTAAGGCTTTTCCTCTGCTTTGGATTAGTGAGACATGCTCAGATCGTCCAAAGGGAAAGCATTTCTCAAATCAAAAGGACTTTTGCTGCTGAGGCTCTTCTGGCTTTGTTCTGCTCCCCTGCCCCATCCCTGTCCCATCCCAGGAGATGCTGCCGTTCCTGCGGGTGCCATAAAGGAACACGGCGCTGATTAAAAGCTGTTGGTGTTTTTCATTTTAACCAGGGAAGTATTTCCATCCTCGCTGGGTTTAATTTACAGTCTGCAGCCAGATTGGAGCTGGGAAGGGATCCCACTGGTGGCTCATTTGTTTGAAGGTGTCACTACACAAATACTCGTTCTGGGAATGCCAGCGGCGCTGGAGGGGAGGATGTGCCAACAGCAGCTCTCAGCTGTGTCCCAGCCATTCCCAAATCTTCCCGGGGGAGACCCTTCATCTCCTGGGGGACAGGGAGCTGCTGCCTGCAGCGAGGCTGCTGAGGGATGGGGATAACCCAGGTGCAAGCCCACGGAAGCAAAGGCTGTGGCTGCAGAGCTGGGCGAGCTGCATCCACTCATCCCTCTCTCCTCTCCCAGGGCTGTGCCAGCCAACCTGGGAATGGCCACCAGCCTCCCAGCACGAAGCCACGTTTCATAACAGGGCTCCCAGCAGGATGCTTTGTGTTTTATAATGTCTGCAGCCTGTCCTTTAGCATCTCCACGCACTCCTTTTGTGCTCAGAGGGAGAACAGCCCGCGTTTGCTGGGTGCTGCAGGTTAATCCCATCTCTCCTCCTTTCAGCCACGCTGGGGACGCTGGATTTCAGTTTGCTCTACGACCAGGAGAACAACGCTCTCCACTGCACCATCAACAAAGCCAAGGTACGGCTCAGCCCCGGCTGTGGGGACAGCCAGGGCTGGCAGTGCCAAGCATCCCTGGGCTCCATCGGCTTGCAGCTCCGCTTCCATCCCAGCACCTCTGCCCTCTCCTTCCCCTCCACCCCTGCCTCTCAGGGTGTTCCCAGCAGTCGGGAACCGGCTGCTCATCCCCCGTGACGAGCAGGGATTGATGCTTTTTCGAGCAGCCCGTCCCGATGTTGTTATTTACTGTGACCGGCTGTCGGGTTATAAATGGCTCTTTTAAATGCTGCTAATCACGGCCCCGAAGTGCTGCGCCTCAGCGCCTTTGCCGTCTGCGTGATTGAGGCAATTAGGGGCTTTTTGCACATTTGGGAGCAGAAACAGGGAGCTGAGGTCCTGATTGTGCCTCGGGGCCTGTGGAAGGGGCTGCTGGGTTCCTCTCAGCATCACCCAGTGGCGACCAGAGAAACGAGGGCTCCGGGTGGGCTGGGGGGAAAGACCTCAATCCCTGCAGATCCTGGGAAGGGATGGGGGGTTTTTACAGAAGGCAGGAGAAGAGGCTGTGAACTGAGCCCCAGAGGGTCAGACCACGCTGTTTGCCTTCATAGGATGCTCCTCTCCCCTCCACATCTGTTTGCAGCCCCCACGGCAGCCTTCTCCGGGTCTGGAATAGAAGCACCAAAGCTGGATTTTGGGGATGGGCGTGATGTGCCCCAGCACTCCAGGAGCTGCTGCTGGCAAGGGCAACATCTTGGTGCCAGGCAGGACGGCCAGGGCAGGGCAGGGCAGACCCGGGGCTGTGCCTCCCTCCCTGTCCCCTGTGAACCCGCCGGGTCAGGCTTCCCTCGGCGCACGCGGGAGCGGCGCCAGGGAGGAGATTTCTCATTGGGTTTGGAGTGGGTGGAAGACAGGGAGGAAGGAGAGCTCTGGGCAGCAACTGATAAATCTCACATCAGCGAGGGCACAGGCAGCGCTGACAGAGGGGAGCCCTGGTCCCTGCCGTGCCCACCCACGGGGTGTTGGGGGTACCCCAGCATCGCCCCTGCCCGCGGGGAGGGCAGAGCCCCCCGTGCCACCCTGACATTCAAGCTCTCGAGCCCTGTTCATTTCCATTCTGCTCTCATTCTGCCATTTCTCTCTTTTATTTACATTGCCATCTGCTCGCTCTCATTTCATCTCTCGCCTGGGGAAAGCTGCCAAAACTTGACTACAGAAAGGTAAGGGCCAGGACCCTGCTGGCTCCGGGGGTGTTACAAGTAGAGCTGGAGAGGAGGAGATGGGGGGAAATGCCCCAGCAGTGCTGGGATGTAATTTACCCTTGGAGCAGGTCCTGGGTCCCTGTGTCACCCTCCAGGGAAAAGACCCTCAGGATGTGCCCAGCTCCAGCAGCTCCTGGAGCCTCGGTGTCCACCAGCAGCCACTCAAACCTGGGCTATTTCAGCCACGTGAGACACGTTTTTCCTTCTCTCTGATAACCCCAAACAACCTCCCTCTCTCCCTTTATTTTGCCTCTATTTTTTTTTTTTCACCTCCAGCACTTTCACATCTGCTGCTGTTCCTCGCGGGTCCTGTGATCAGCTCCTGGGGAGCAGGCACCAGCAGCAGGTTCAGTCCAGCCTGTTGTGCTCCACCAGCAATTCCCTGCTCTGCAGCCCTCAGCTGCTGGAGGCTGGGATGGTCACTCCACGTGGGAATTCACCCTGGTGCTGTGCCTGGGAATATCTGAGGGGTTTCTGAGGGGTTTAAGTTCACAGCAGGATTTGTGAGACTCTGGCTGTCACCAGACAGGTGGAGGAAGAAAGAGGCAGGAGAAGGCAGGAACAGGCAAAAGCAGGCAGAAACAAGGAGGAACAGGCAGGAGCAGCCAGGAAAAGGCAGGAGCAGCCAGGCTGGCAGCAGCCCCCTGGAACTGATGGCTCTCAGCGCTGGCAGCAGCCCCGCCTGTCACACTTCAGGCACGGCTGAGCTCAGACACGTTGTAGCTCAGCTCAGATCAATAGGAGAATAAATCAGGGCATTGTGGAAGCTCATTCCTGGACTGCAGGAGCAGCCAGGCTGGCAGGAGGGCTCGCTCTCTCTCTGTCCCCTGCTGCCCTGCACGAGCCCTGGGATTGTGTGGATCTCTGCTGCCCTGTGTGGGACAGGGCTGGGATGTGCTGGGCATCACCCCCTCCCGGAAAACAGGATGGAAAAGGATTTGATGAATGTGCAGGCACCTGGTTTTGTGCCCTGCCATGCCATGGCTTCGTTGAGGGTCTCACTTTGTGCTCAGTCCTACAGAGCCCAGCCTGCTACAGGGGATTTATAGGGGCATGCAGCAGCACAGACACAGCAGGCTGTGCTATCCTATAGCTCCAGTGGTCTGCTTTTGGGAGAGAGGTGCCTGGGACAAGCCTCAGGGGGCTGTAGGGCAGTGGTGAAGGAGCTGCTGGCCCCAGCAGGCCATGCCAGGCAGCTGCTGCCTGTTGGAGCATCCTTGGGCTGCCCTCCCTGCACCTCTGGCCAGAGAACACCCAGGAGTTTCCACCCCACTGAGTGTTTGGCTGTTCCCTCCCTTCACAGCGAGTGCTGGAGGTCTGCACTGAGCATTACTTATGTATTGACTCATAAATATTTATCACTGCAGGGAAATTCCTCTGGGCTGTCAGGGTGGAAACACAGTTTGCCCCCTTTCAGAATGAGATGCCTCGGCCTGGGAATTGCCCAGGCTGGTTTTTGGGCAGGCAGCTCGTTGTGGGGTGAAGGATGGAATGAATCCATCTCCTGAGACTTCTGGACGCCTCTAGCGTGGCGTTAATTGGCAGCCCGATTAGCCCAAGTTGTAATTAAATCCTATTGATTAGCTAAATGTCACTGGCACGGGGAGCAGCTGGCAGAGCCTGGGGTGCAGGGAGCTGGAGGTCTCCGTAGGACTGCAGCAGAGATTTTGGGGCTGGGTAGAGGAAAAGATGGAATTTCAGGTCCATAAATCAGCGCAGCAGCAGGAATAGCTGGAGCCAGGGAGATGCCCCAGTCAGATCTGAGGGGAGACTCTGCCTCTGTGCCTGGTCCCTCCCTGCCTCTCATCCCTCTTGGGGAAGCTCCAGCCTGGTGGTCCCTCCACTCAGGGAAGCAATGTGGGGCCTCCCTGTGGGCGGGATCATCTCCCCCAGGAGCAGCCTGGCAAAGCAGAGCCCTGTTAAATTCAGCTGTTTGTGCCAAACATGTATCAAGTGACACGGGAGGGAGGTAGACGTGACATTAGGAGCCATTTTCCAGGCTCCTGTCACTCCATCTTCCATAGCACATCTATTAAAAAAGCCTTTAATAGCCTCCTCAGAAGGTAATTTAATTGAGCTGAATTGATGGGTGAATTACAGAGCTGCCTGTCATTCTCCATCCATTTTCCTGGGAATCTGCCTGCTTGGTTCTGATTTCATTTGCTGTGCAGCCCGGGCAGGTTGGGCACCTCTGACCAGGGAGGCTGGGGAGAGCACAAGTGGATTGTGCAGGCAATTCCCTCCAGAGTCTGGGGACAGTCCAGCCCCTTCCTGCCCTGCCTGCCCCTTCCTCCTCATCTCCTGGACCAGAGACATCACCCCAGAGGCTGCACTGAGAGCAGAGCCCTTTCACCTCCATTCACCGCTGATATTTTTGTCCTTTTGGCTCTGCTGTAGAAGCAAAACCCTCATTGCTGGGCACCATTTGGCCTCCCTTGCCCCAGGGCAGCAGGTTTGTCTCTGGAGCAGAGCCCTTGCTCCAAATCAGAGACACTCCCAAGGTCAGGAGCATCCTGGACAAAACAGTGCAGCTCAGAGAGGCTCCTGCGGTGCTGTGGGTCAGGCTGGGTGAGTTATTCCCTGCCTGTGAGGCATGGAAGCCATTCCCCCAGCATTTCCCTCCTCCATTTGCCCAAACCCGGGAGGATTGCACTCCTTCTGCACGCAGCCATTCCACCAGCAGCCCCTACAAATGCCTCCCTGCTGCTGGGTCCCTGGCAGCTGCACACTCTCATTATCCAGGCACTCTGCTCATCACAAAAAGAGTGTGAGGACTCTTCAGCATCCCCCAGCCCTGTCTGCATGCCCGGGATGGAGCCAGGGTTGGATGGGTACCTCTGCAGAGAAGCCCTGCTCTGATCCAGGCACAGGATTGCCTTCAGCCAGCCCGGCAAGAATTCCTGCAGGGATCCCACAGCTAGGCTGGAAACAATCCAAGGACTTCCAGCATGGAGCCACTCTCATTTCTAGTGAGGACTGGTGAAAATTAGGCTCCATTTTTCACCCTCCTGACTTGCCTCCCTGCCCTGTGGAGTTTGTTTCCATGCAGTCTGTGCAGGTGTGGCTTTGAGCTGGGTTTGTGCATCACCCCTGGGTCATTTTCGGGTGGTTTAGAAGAGGAACAGAGGCACAGCCCAAAGCAGGATCAGCTGCAGGGCATCGCTGTAACAAACCTGATCCACCTCATCCTTTAAAAGCTGTGAGGCTCTTGTAGAAAATCCATCAGGAATGGCCACAGTGAGTGTTTCCTTGGACTGGTGCTCCTGCAACCCCAGATTTCTCTGTGAACACCACAGCATTTGCCTGGCACCAGCCTCCCACTGGCCTGGAGCTGCTCTTCCTTAATAACTGGGAGTAGGTAGGTGCCATCACACCCTCTGGGAGCGCTCGGAAGTGGCACCACAACAGCAGAGGTGTGTGTTTGCTCAGGAGCAATTATCAAATGACAGAACCCTGTAATTTCAAAGCTGGGAAATCACTGTGCTGATTCTCTTCACCCCCAAATTAATCGTGATGAGGGTGGCAGAGCTGGCTGCTGGGAGGGAGGAGTGGATGGTGCCACGTGCAGGTGAGGAGCTTCCCACAGCCCCTCCTGGAATGCACAGACTGGAATGCTCAGCCTGGATCCTGCAGAATCCACTCTCCCCTCCTTCCCCAGCCCTGGGGAAACCACAGTTGCCCCATGGACCAGTGATAGCCCGGGATGGGCTCAGTGAGGCCACCCTGCCTGGCCAGCATGCCACTGTTATCCTGATTCCTGCCTTTTGCTGTTCCCTCTCCAGGGCCTGAAGCCAATGGACCACAATGGTTTGGCTGATCCTTATGTCAAGCTGCACTTGCTCCCCGGAGCCAGTAAGGTGAGAAACCTCTTCACTTCTCCTTCCTTTCCTGGGGCTGCAGCTTTTCTTGGGAAATCAGGCCTGGGAGAAGCTCCTCACCCAGGGGCTGTGGGCTGCTGCACCCAGGCCTTGAATCTCTTGAGTGAAAGGTGCTCAGACAGAGCAGGAGGTAAGAACTGGGCGTGAATCCATCCTTATAGGGATGGAAAATGCCTTTCTGGGAAAGCAGCCAGGTGCCAGCCCTGATTCCTTCCTTACCTTGGGAGCCCAGGATGGGAATGCTGCATTCCAGGAGCCCCCGGGAAGCACCGAGTGAAACAATCTCAGCTATAAACAAATCGGACACTCTCAATTTCCTTTTTTTTTTTTTTTTCCCCTGATTCTTTTGCATTTAAAACCCCTCAGAGCATAATAATACAGAGTATAAATCATAAGGGAAATATTTCCATCTCCTTAGGTTCAGTGCTTGCTGGAGAGAAGAGTAATTAAAGATATTGATGTGTGGTGAGAGCTCGGTGTAAGTGACGGCGATGTGGAATTTAAATGCTCAATGTGTGTGTTAGGAATATTAATTGTACTCTTATTCCACACAAAAGGAAAGACCTTTTTTTGGGGGGGAGGTGTATTTATTTGTTCCAGTCCAGTTGCAGTAATTCCTAACGCTCAGGGTGGCAGAGGGAGTTTTTAACCACGTTCTGAGTTTCCGCTGCAAACGGAGCCGGGAGCGCTTTCATCAGCAATGCTATCAGTCATTTCCACGTTTTGTAAATCCATTGATTAGCATTTCTGCTGGAGCTGGTGGAGGCTGCAGGGGCAGGAGGGGAGGGGACACAGGAGCTGCAGATGCCCAAGCCATGGGGGGACCCTCTCCTTGCCCCCTCTGCCCCGGACTGCTCCATCCCTGTTTTGTTCCAAAGAGCACCGCCCGGATCTGCCCTGGGGCAGGGGAGCAGCTCTGGGGGGATTGTGGATTTCTCTTGGGCTAGTTGTTCCTGCAGCAGGACAGTCCCTGAGTCCCTCGGGTGCTTCTGTCCCAGATTTGGGATCTCAGGCACCTGTGGGTGTGGGAAGCCGGGCTGGATTCATTCCCCATGCAGAGCTGGCTGCTGACTCCTGCGTCATTCCAGATGGGAGGCAAAGGCACTCCCGGGGCTCAGGTCCCCTGATCTCACTCGTGTCCCTTCCTAGGGCAGCTTTAGCAGCTGGGTGATGTTCATCATCTCATGCCCTTGGCTAAACCCACTGTCCTTCCCAATCCCTGCAGCCCCAGGGATTAGGATCTGGTACCTGCAGGTCTGAGCAGGCTGTGGGTGCCATCGGGGTGCTTTCCCTGCTGTCCTTGTCACCCAGGGCTCGTGAATCCAAGGTGGGGAATGCAGCAGCTTCCCATAAAGATCCACAAGACAACTTGGGGGTGTTGATGTGCTGAGAGTTTCTTATGCCCAGCAGCAGCTGAGGCAGGGACTGAGTTGTCTTGACACCTAATTAGAGGGAAAATTGCTGCTCTGCCAGGCTGTGCCAGGCTGGGAGCCTGATGGAGAAGCCCAGTCTGCAGCCTCAGCCTCTTTTCACTGCTCTCCCCAGAAGTGAGAGGGGCTCAGGGAGTAAGGAGATCCATGAGCTGGGGAGTGGCTGTGTGCCAGGATGTCCCATCCATGCAGGGGACACAAGCCCTGCTGTCCCCATCCTGCTCAGCTGGGCTGCTGGTGCTGACAAAATGCCTGTCAAGGAAGTTGTTTGGAGTCAGGCAGGACCAAGAGCTGTGCTGGGAGCAGAAGTGCAAACAAACAGCCAGAACAGCAAATCAGCATTTTTTTATTTAATCCAAAAAGAATTTTTTCCCCTCCCTTCCTCTCTCCTACTGCTTAACTGAAAGCCCTGTCCGTGCTCTGCCAAGGTTCCCGTTTTGCTGGCTGTTTCCAGGATGCAGGATGTGGGGTGGGGCTGGTTTGGAAACCAGTTGCTGTGTCCCTGCCCCTCTGCTTTTTGCTGGATTAGGGGTGGATTTGG
This sequence comes from Promerops cafer, assembly GCA_013398275.1. NCBI lineage: Eukaryota > Metazoa > Chordata > Aves > Passeriformes > Nectariniidae > Promerops > Promerops cafer. Next base: position 237,901 of record VZSE01006660.1, read on the forward strand.
GCCGCCCCATCGAGGGTTACGGCACTGGGGCAGAAGAGTGACAGCACCCATTGCCCCTTCATCTCCAAACTGGGCTTCCTCTCCTGCCCAAGGAGCCTCCTGGGGCCGACCCCACTGACCCCCACCTCCTTTGCTTTTCCAGGCAAACAAGCTGAGAACCAAAACGCTGCGCAACACCCTGAACCCCACGTGGAACGAGACCCTCACCTACTACGGCATCACCGACGAGGACATGATCCGCAAGACGCTGCGGTAGGGCCCGACTCCAGGGGGACACGGGTCCCCTCCCCTCCCTCAGCACCCTGCCAGCTGTCCCTGCCCGCCCCAGGGACAATTTCACACGGGGACCCCCGTGCCCAGCCCCACAGGAGGGTCCTGGAGCTGCTCACAGCAGAGCAGGGCAGCGCTGTCCCCCAGCACAGCCGAGAGTTGGTGCATCCATCACCTCCACTGACACCTGATTTACAGGCAGCCTGGGCTGGGGTAGCCACTGAGGAGCCTGTTCCTGCTGCATCATTGACTTCAGAACTCTCTGGCTGGCTCCTGCCTGCAGAGGTGGTGTGGTTTGGGTTTAACCTCTTCGTGCCAGCTCTCACGGGCACGCGTTGAGGCTTTGCGGTCGTGTCTTGCTGAGAAAATCTCCTCAGGGAAGTTCTGGGCCCCTTTCAGAGCTGAGCTTTTTGTGAGAAAGCTGGAGGCATCTGTGAATTATTGTCCAACTAGACAAAGAGTGTAAGTTTTTATTTTATTATTTTATTTTGTTGGTTCAGTCTGTGCATTCAGCATCTCCCAGGGGCTGCGGGGGGATTGTGTGAGGATGGAGGTGAGCGGGGGCAGAGCTTGGAATGATGCTCTGCAGGGAGCAGACAGCTGTGAATGCAAAGATTTTTCATGTTTTGGCCTCTGTCCCACCTGGATGAGGGCAGGAATTGTGGGCAGCCTCGGCTGCTCCATCACCACACTGATCTGGGGCCGTGCTGCAGGATTTGCTCTAAGATCCACTGCCAAAGAAAGGATTTTGCATCCTTCTCCAAGGACTCAGGGCTTTGCCAGCTCCGTGGCTGGAATCCCACCCTCCTCATTTGCAGGTTCCCTGGGAGTTTGTGATTTTCCTCAGCTCAAAGCTGCCCTGTGAAAGGTCCTGCTCAGAGGTGAAGCAGGGCAGAGCTCACCTGTTGTCTGCAGTGTGCAGGGTGATGGGAAATTCAGCACCGTGGATTATTATTTCACTTGGAAAACATTAGTCATGCTGGAAGTGCTGCAGGCTGGTGGGGCTGGGAAGCCTCCAGTTTGTTGTTATTATTGGTGGGTATTTTTTCACTGCAGGCTTTGAAGTTTGCAGCCTCCTGAAGCGTGGAAATGGGTTTGTAAGGAGATGTTGGCCAAGCTGTTTGCTGGAAGGAGACAGGGAGAAGGAGGGCTCGACCCCCGCTCTTCCAGGGCTCTGGGAGCTGCTTCTCCCTTGGGAAGGGCTGTTTATCCTCGAGGCAGCAGGGATCTGTGGGATGGGGGATGCACCTAAATATGTGCAGGGCTGGATTTGCCTTCCTCCCCACAGAAATCCTGCACTGCCCCATCCCATTCCTGCCTGCCAGCCTGGGTGCTGTGGAGCTCCTTGTGCCCTCCCCAGAGCTCAAAACTGTGCATGGACCCCTGTAGCCCACCTGGGACCCCTCAGTCCACAGGAGAATGTGGCTGGATGAACTTTAAGGATCATCTCATTTGGGCAGGGACACCTCCCACTGTCCCAGGCTGCTCCAAGCCCTGTCTAGCCTGGCCTTGGCCACTTCCAGGGATCCAGGGGCAGCCACAGCTGCTCTGGGCACCTGTGCAAGGGCCTGCCCAGCCTCCCAGGGAAGGATCCCTTCCCAATATCCCATCTGAACTGGCCATCTGCCTGTGTTTTGGAGTGGCTGGAGCTGTTTCTCTGCTATGAGCTGGCCCTTTGCTCTCCCAGTGCCGCTTCCCGCAGGAAACGTCTCCATGCCCTGTCCTGCCTTGGGTGCTTTGCCTCACCCATCCATCTTCTCCTCAAAATATTTCCTTTTCCACGAGGAAAAGCCAACTCCAAAGCCAGGAGGACTCTGGTTTTCCCTGTGCTAATCAGGAGAGGCTCCTGCCAGGCAGCTGGTGCTGCTTGAAAGAGCATCGGTGATGCTCCCGTCGGTCTGGGTGGCCACCATTCCCTGGGAGCCTCCCTGGTGCTGGGCTGGGCAGGGAATGCAATTCCAAAGTCTCTTTAATGTAAAAATAAAGGCAGAGATCAAAGCTGCCGCCAGCCTTCGCCTCCCTGCAGCCTGGAGATGCGTCAGGGGAGCTGGAAAAGCACCCAGAAATCTTCCCTTCCCCACCAGCATGGATTGGTGGGGTGCTGCTGGCACGGGGCACTCTGCCAGTGCCTGCAGCCTTTTTGGAGGGGACAGGTGGCATTTGTCAGAGCAGCTGGAGTAGGGACGTGCCAGGGAGCTGGGTATTGGAGCCCCTCCTGCCCAAGCCCCCTGAACCCATATCACACCCAGACAGGTTCTCCCTCATCCCTGCGTGGCCTTGCCCAAACTGGTGGAGTGACTTTGCTGTCACAGCCCCCAGGAGCCTTCAGGGTTCACCTCCCCAGGGTGAAGGAGAGGTGAAGGCAGCCCAGCTAATTGCACTGGCAAGCAGGATTTTGTTAATGAACCAACCCCCTCAAAAGGCAGCAGATATTTGGGATTTGGTGGAGCGCAGCAGGTGGGAGGATCTCGAAAGGTCTCATCCATTCATTGAATTAAATATCCCTGAGTGTAGCCCGAGGCTTAGCAGGGATGAAACCACCCACCAGCCTGGGAAAAGGCAGGTTCAGAGCCCTGCAAAACACAGATGGATGGGACTGGGGACAGATTCCCTGCCAGCACCAGGGGGGAAATCCCACCCTGGAACCCCAATCCCCACCTGGACCCCGACCACAGGGTACAGTGTCAGGGGGAGGCAGAGAAATGCTGCAGGGGAAACTGGAAGAGGCAGAATACAATTGCCTCCATTTAAATAATACATGTAATATACAATAAATAAATTGCATTCATAATAAATACCCGAGCTGGCCAGATACTGGATACAATTATTCATATCCAGATATATTGGCGAGGTGATGCATTATTCATGGGGTACTCAGCTAGCCCACGAATGCCAGGAATTCTTTGTTTAATCATGTGTTTGACAAACATCATGACTCATTAAATGTATTATTCAGAAAATAGTATTTGATCAGGACTAATAGGGGGAGTGCAGCCACTTCAAGGTCTGGGGTCCCAAATTGCTTTACTCTGGATGGATGAGGTTTGCTTGGAATTGCAGGTGCACTTGTAATTACAGCTGGCTTCTGCTGTGGTTTCTGTGCTCAGACTCGGAGGCATTTTGTGATGGAGCCCATGATGGAATCCTCCTTTTGTTTTCTGGAGAACTGGGCTTCCCCAGGATGTTATTTTGTCTCCTTGCCTGGTGTTGCCTGTCCTTAAACCAAGCCGGCATCACCTGCTCCTCATGGAGAGCTTCCCCTGTTGCCATAAGTGTTCTTAGACCCAGGGGATGATCTCGGGCTCTTCTCTGTGTGTTTTTGTGGAGAAAGGGTCCTTGCTGACCCCCATTCCCCCTTTCCACGGTGGGAAGGAGGCCGAGGAACTCGTGTGAGGGAGCAGAAGCCGTGAGTCAGCTGCTGGAGCTGTGCAGTGAGTCAGGGCTCTAACCCAGGAGCCCGGGCTGAGTAGGAGGGAGAAGTTTAATGAGCAGTGATTGTTCATTTGCTGCTTTGTTTCCTTCCAAGGTGGTTTTCACAGCCCTTAAGGTAAAGATCAGGACCCCACAGTGAGGACATCAAATGAAACTCCGGGCTGGGGGGATTGGGATTCATCAGGAGGGGTGAGAAGGGAGTGAAGCTCCAGTTAGAGGCTGGGGATGGAAGGCGAACGAGGCTGCCAGAGGCACCTCGTGCTGTTTGTCATGGGGCTGATTTTCTAACCCAAGGCATAAAAATTCCATCCCATCGACTCCTCGTAACAAATCCAAGCTGGTGTGATTGCATTGTGCCTCTTCCCCAGGGGAGTGCTGGGGCTGGAGCTTCCTGCTCATCTCACTCCAAGCTCACTGCCCTCACTGATGGGCCAGGGCACTGCAGTGCTGGAAATCCCATTCCAGTGGGGGTGAACTGCAGCTGGGAAGAGGAACTGGGACTGGAGGCTGAGCCAGAGGCACTGGGAGAGCTGACACAAAACCCCTCTGGGCATCACACACAGGTGGGCACAAAATGGGGGCACCCACCTGGGAGGTGGCACAGGGAAAACAGGGCTGGGAGAGACCTGCAGGTGTGTCCAGCTCCACGGTGCTGCTCAGGGCAGTGCCACGCCCTGCAGATGGGCCAAAATCCACTTCCCAAGGGACTTCCCATGTCCCTGAGGGCACTGGAACAGGGCCCAGTGGGGTCTTTCCCAGCGTGACACTGGAAATGCTGCCACCACCACTGGAGTTTTCCATGTTTCCTTCCTGGGCTTTTGCCCATCCTGAGGCTCCTGAGTCTTCACAGCAAGCAGGACGTTGTGTTTGGGATCTTGCTGTGCTTCTGGGGTGTACCTGGACATTGTCAGGAGAATTGTAACTCACGTTTTTAAGAGGTAAACCATCCCAAACCCTGCCTCCCTGAGTGCCCGGGAGCTGGCACCACTCCACAGCTGCTGGGTGCACACACAGATCCTGGGCTGCCAGCTCCCTGGGAGGCCCTGTCCCCTCCTGTCCCCTCCTGTCCCCACCCAGCTCTGCCCAAAGGGACAGGGTTCCACACGCCTGCTAAGTGCACTGCTGGCTCTGGAGCTGCTGCTGCTTTGCTGGTTTTGTTCTTTACAAGAAAGAGGAGAGGAAATGGGGAATATTGTGCCTGCATTTGAGATTCTCTTTGAGGATTTCACCGTTGTGGTGGGGTGGTTTTTTCCGTGGGTATCTATAGTAACGCTGCATCCAGCCACAGTTTTCTGGAGAGCAGCATTCCCTGTTTTCCTGCTCTCATCCTTTTTTTCCCAAACCCCATTTCCCTGCTGCTCCCCAGCCCTGGTGATCCTTGTGCTGTGGCACTGAGACATCCCCGTGGCTTCCTTGCTTCCTTGTTGCTCATTTGTGAGCATGAGGGTGGTGAAACCATCCTTGGACAAGGCACTAAACCACCCACAGCTAAATCATCCATGGATAACCCATCCATGGATAACCCATCCATGGATAACCCATCCAGATGCTGAGCAGGCCAGTGGTGTGGTGTGCAGTTAGTTACCCTCAGGTGGGATCACAGGGCATTATTTATCTTTAATTACTTTTCCCCCTTCCCCTTTGGTCCCTGGGGGCAGAAGTGGAGATGGACACCAAAGGGAGTGGGTGGAAAAGAAAACAATCAGGTACCCAAAAGGTGAGAAGACACTGTGAGAACTTTTTTTTTAAAAAATGAGAAAGGATGTAAGGGAAGGGTAAAGAAATGCTTTTCCTTCATGGGCAGGGAGCCCAGCCAGCCCCTGCACGGCTGCGGGGGGGATGCAGGGTGCTCCCTTTGGAGGGGGGTGGGATGGCTTTCCCCATTGCCAGCACTGCTGGGGAACAGCTGCTCCCTCAAGGCACCCTTCTGCCCCCCTGGGATTTTGGGAGCTGCAAGCAGAGGCTCCCTGCAAGCACTGCCTTTGCTCCTCTGTCGTCTCTGGTGACGCCCAGAAGCAGCAGAGGAGTGACTCATTAGCTGCCAGCTCAGGGAAAGGCATTTTTAGCTTTTCCATGGAAAACAGCCTGGGCTCAGCACCACGGCACTGCCCTGGACACAGCTGCACCACTGGGATGCACCCCAGGACCCCAGCAGGGCTGGGAGAGCTTCCCCTGCCCAGGGTGTGATGTTTGCCATGGCCTGGGTGTGGGAATCACTCGTGGCCCTGCCTGTTTGCCGGGACAGGAGGTGGCAGACCCGCTGTGTGTCCCAGCAGTGCCCGAGCTCCTCGGGAAGGAGGGAAGGAGCTGTGTGGGAAGCAGGCTTCTCCCAGGCACACAGTCCAAGGGAGGGACGAGGAAGAGCCCCCATGGCTGGGCAAAATGCAGCTCCAAGCAACTCCAAATAATTTTGCTTTAGTCACGGATGACTCTGATGTTTTAATGGAAGAGTCATTAGGATGGTTGAGGCTCCAGCTTGCTTTTCCAACAGTGCCTGGGCTGGGATGTGTGTTTAGACCCAGAGACTCACGCCATGAGCTGCCCTGGCCGGGCTGGGCCAGCAGCTGGATGCATTCCAGCTGCATTCCAGCTGTTTTCCAGCTGCCTGCAGAGGAGGTGCCCCATCCACGGCCGGGGGCAGGGTGACCTCAGCTGCTCCCTGACGGGGGGGACCTGCAGTGCAGGGGGCAGCCCCTCCCCTCTCCCCAGTGCCCCCACTCAGCCCGTGCCCGTTGCAGGATCTCGGTGTGCGACGAGGACAAGTTCCGCCACAACGAGTTCATCGGGGAGACGCGCATCCCGCTGAAGAAACTGAAGCCCAACCAGACCAAAAACTTCAACATCTGCCTGGAGAAGCAGCTGCCGGTGAGTGAAGGGGGTTCAGAGCCTCACCCCACCTGGGAACCACACATACAGCAGCTTCTCCCTGTGGCACGTGGGGGCACAGAGCTGTTTGGCCCCCCAGACATAATCAGGGATGTGGGGAAGAGCATCCCTTGGCTGGGGAGGCGTCTGGCTGTGGCTGTGCCCCGGTACAGCCCCCAGACTGGGTGCGTTCCCTCCCCAGATAGATAAAACAGAGGACAAGTCTCTGGAGGAGCGTGGCAGGATCCTCATCTCCCTCAAGTACAGCTCGCAGAAGCAGGGGCTGCAGGTGGGCATCATGCGCTGCGCCCACCTGGCCGCCATGGACGCCAACGGCTACTCCGACCCCTACGTCAAAATGTGAGTGTCACCCGTCAGTGTCACCTGCCAAACTGTGAGTGTCACCCACCAAACTGAGTGTCACCTGCCCAAATGTGTGTCACCCGTCAAAATGTGTGTCACCCACCAAACTGAGTGTCACCTGCCAAACTGAGTGTCACCCATCAAAATGTGTCACCCACCAAACTGTGAGTGTCACCCATCAAACTGTGTCACCCATCAAAATGTGTCACCCACCAGAATGAGTGTCACCTGCCAAACTGAGTGTCACCCATCAAAATGTGTGTCACCCGTCAAAATGTGTGTCACCTGCCAAACTGAGTGTCACCCATCAAAATGTGTCACCCACCAAACTGTGTCACCTGCCCAAATGTGTTACCCATCAAAATGTGTCACCCACCAAAATGAGTGTCACCTGCCAAACTGAGTGTCACCCATCAAAATGTGAGTGTCACCCACCAAACTGTGAGTGTCACCCATCGAAATGTGAGTGTCACCCACCAAAATGTGAGTGTCACCTGCCAAACTGAGTGTCACCCCTCAAACTGTGTCACCCGCCAAACTGTGAGTGTCAGTGTCACCCGCAGCCCTGCTGGCCCCTCCCGCCTCTCCCCGCAGCGGGAGTTAATTGCTCTCATTAGGAGATGCAAATGAGGCCGTCAGGCAGCAGCTTGCCTCGCCTGGAGCGTTATTCCCCGGCGATTTTTCCGTACTCGGTGCTGTGGGGTTGTCCCCGCTGGGGCCCTGGCTCAGCACAGCTCCTGGTTTTTGGGGGGTGGTGTTTTTCAAATTCACTCTCTGCAAAGAAGGGGTGAGGCAAGGAAGGACCCTGTGCCTGTCCTACCTCCTTGTCCCTGTCACTGTGCTGACTCGAATTTGGGCACTTTTAGGGGTGGTATTTGCTAAGGCAGAGCTACTGGGAGGAACCACAGGTGGGAGACCCAGTAATGGAGTTTATCAGCAGCACACTTTCACCTTTCATTGTTTTGTTTCACCTTTAGTTTAATTATTTAATTGTTTTTTAGGGGTGGAGGTTGTTTGTATAAAAATCCCCTCTTGCTTTTTTAGATGCCCATGGCAGGCTGAGTCCCTGAGCAGCACAATTGCCACAGCACCCAGCCAGTTCTGGGTGTCCCCTGTGCCATCCACAGGAGATTGCATCTGCAGGGCTGGGATCAGAGCAGATAGAAAAGTGATGCTTCTCGGTACAAGCCCTCATTTTTTAATTATGAGCAAGATCTGGAATGTGTAGCAAGGAAGCAGAACTGATGTTTAAAGGCGCAGCACCAGCACAAAACCATGATGGATTGACTTTGGCCTGGCCCACATTTCAGGTCCCCTCTCTGCCTGATGAGGCTTTAATCTTGTTTGCTGTCCAGCTCTGGTGCTGTGCTGCAGAATATCTGCAGGGAACAGCTCCAAGCTGCTCGTTCCTGCTCCCTTTTCCACGCTGCACGTGGGTCCTGTCTCCTGCATGAGCAGACTGCCACACAGTCCCGAGTCTGGACTGGTCCTGGGCTGGGAGTGCTGGGTTTGGGGAGCATCTGTGCAGTGCCAGTGTCCCCTAGGGACTGGAGATGGGATAATCGGTGCTCTCTGGTTGCAGCTTGGTTCTAAGGTGGGGAAGTGCTGCCTCCTCCCAGCCATCCCCAGCATTTTGGCAGGGCAGAGCACGGGAGGAGGATCTGGAGGTTCAGGGGGCTGAGCCACCCACCTCAGCCTGGCTCTGCTCAGGAGCTGATCCTGCAGCCACAGATGTCCCCACCCGTGGTCTCCTGCCCTCCTCACTGGGACCCACGGGGCTGCTTTGGTCTCGTTGCAGTTACTTGAAACCAGATGAGGACAAGAAATCCAAGCACAAGACAGCGGTGAAGAAGAAAACGCTGAACCCCGAGTTCAATGAGGTGGGTTTGGGGTGGGCGTGGTTCTCACCCCGAGGGCTTTTCTCAACCTCAGACTTAAAAGATAAAGAAACACCACCGTAGTCACTGTGTGAGGGATTAGGGTTGGGCTCCTCACGGGCAGCAAAGCCTGAGGAGGAGGATGGGCAGCCCCAGCCCCTGTTTCATCCTGCCTCTGCTCCTCCACAGGAGTTTTTCTATGAGATCAAGCACGGTGACCTGGCAAAGAAGACCTTAGAAGTCACAGTGTGGGACTATGATATCGGGAAATCCAACGATTTCATAGGTGAGCGGCACACTCCAGAAGGTCTCCTTGGCCTCTTTTTTATTTATCTCCACTGTCTGTGCCTCTCATTTCTCCTGCACTCCTCCAGCCTCCCCGTTTGCTCTCCATGCCCACATTCATCCTCACTGAGTTTCGGTTCTGCTTTTATCCCTCTCCTGCACCTGAGCCTCTCAAGGAGCATCCAAGCAGGGGCAAAATGCATCTGCCTCTCCCCTTCTGTTTTCAGATGTTTTCCTCTGAGTGAAAAACAGGTTAAACAGGGAGGTTTCATTTATCTCTGTTGGATGCCTGGGCTTGTTGTGATTTTGTTGCTGGTCACTGTGATTTATCACTCACGAGTGCCTGGTACCTCCGACAGCCGCTGTGATTGCAGCGAGCCCTTGGCACGAGGGACAGGGGCACTGCCTGGGACAGGGGCACTGCCTGGGACAGGTCCCACATCACAGCCGTGAGGGGGTGGGGAATTTGGGCTGGATTTCACATCAGGCTGGATGCTGCGAGGATGCTGAATCACCTGGCTCCCTCCAGCATCCCCTGGTGTCCCGCAGCATCTCTCAGCATCCCTTGCAGAGCTGATGCTGTCCCCCACACCTCTCCCTCTCTCTGTCTCCCTCCCAAGGCGGGGTCGTGTTGGGAATTAATGCCAAAGGGGAGCGGCTGAAGCACTGGTTCGACTGCCTGAAGAACAAGGACAAGAAAATCGAGCGCTGGCACACGCTGACCAACGAGCTGCCGGGCGCCGTGCTCAGCGACTGAGCCCCGCGGGGCCACAGCTCCACAGCCTTTGGGCTCCTCCCAGCTTTGGGTACGGGGGACCCCGGGACAGCCAGGACAGCAGGACACCCCCCAGCAGGGCCTGGCTGCAGGGAAGCCCTTCCCAGGGAAGAAGGCACAGGCGGTTTGCTCTGGCGGCCGCTCCCGGCTCCCAAGGCTTTTCCGAAACGCCTCTTCGCGCCCTGCCACACTCACAGCCCCACTCTCGAGCATGCACGTGCACACTCACACTCACACTCACACAGGTGTGCACCCCTGCATGCACTGCAGTCCAGCTCCTCTCCCAAATCCTGGCTGTACTCAGTTACCTTCTCGCTGCCTCGCAAGTCAGTGGCAAAAATGAATGCGTCCGTCCGCGTCCGTGTGTCCGGCATCGGCAAAAGGCGTCCCTAAAAACACACAAAACCCAGAACTGCCTCCTCCAGGCAGCTTGTGCCATATCTCTGGTGGTTTGTCAGTCTCTGTGGTTTGGGCCTAAACAGTCTTTTATGCATTTAAAGCTCCTCCGTTGGAATGATTGTGTCCCTGGTGAACCTGGAAAGAGTGTTTGCTTTCCTTCCAGGAGTGTTGTGCTCGTCCTCTCCAGCAACTCACGTGAAGGCAGCAGAGCTGTGCAGACCACAGTTTTCCTCCTGGGATCAGGCAGCTTCACTTTTGGGAGGCAAAATGAAAAGCTCCCTGGAGCAGCCTGGCTGTTCCTGCTCCCCAGGCAGCAGCCGCTCTCCTAATGACAGCATGCCATGCAGCAGCACGGCTGTTTTTCCAGCAAAGCCAGCTTTCAGGCTGAATTTTTCTATCATTTTTCCCTTTTTCATCCCTTTCCAGTTCATCCATTAAATAATGAAGATGCTGAGCCTCGGAGCTGAGCTGGAATTGTGTTTATAGTTCGGCATGGCCGTGAGGTTGATTCATTTTCTGCCTCTAACAGCGTCCAAACCAAATAAATTTCTGTGTATGGCACAGTAATATTAATACAGCACAGTAATAATAGATTAATATTACAATAATCCCAGGTATAATCCTCTGTGATCCACCTTGGCTGGTCTCCTCATCCTCATCCCACCAGACATCCAGTGGGATAAGCTAAAACTTTCTAGGAAATGCTGCACCATTCCTGAAATTTTTTTAACAATTATTTCTTAGGAAGAGCTGCTCTTTCCCCACAGGCCTCAGTTACCCTCAGCTTCCAAGCCTTGGGCACATATTGCCAACATCTTTTTTTTTTTCTTGGGAAGCAATGGAATCTCTGGAAACCTGCATTTACTTTTCCAACACCTTGTTACACTTTGTTTGATATTGGGGGCGGGGGAGATAAAAGAGAAAAACCAACATTCACAGGGGTTTTTTTCTAATAACTTAATATTTGTAATGCATCCTGCAGATATGCATGGATTTTATTTGAATGCTGGCAGCCTGTCAAGATGTTCCCACTAATCCTTTCTGGTCCTTAAAACCTGGTTGGGGTCTGAGCTTCCAGGGAAGCTCCAGGAGCACCAGGTTGGCTGTGCCTCCCTTTTCTGGCAAAGTTCCTTTCAATCCATGCTTTGTTCCAGCCTTTGAAACTGGTTGATGCCTGAGGTGGAGTAGGACAGGTGTGTGTGGGTTCCTTCACTTTGTACCCCAGTCTTTTCTAAGTGGACACTGTCCCTCATCCCAGCTGCATGCAGAGTTGGTGGTTGTCATGCCAGGCCTCGTGAAATGTTTGATACCAATGTTTTGCTACCATGTGAAGGCTGCAGAAACTGTCCTTACCTGCATCCTGAGAGACTTTTGTATTTCAGTATTACCTATCTGTGTACTTTTGGTCAGATTTGTTAATATTTATAATGAGAACCGAACATAAAAAAGGTTAAAAAATAAAAATCAAGGAAAAAAGAAAAAAAGGTTGATGCTGGTGGTGCAGCTTTTGAATTTGGGGGATGGCAAGGATTTGGGAAGAGATGGTTTTAATCCATAGTATTGGGGGCTGCTTGGCCCAATATATTATTAATATATACATGTACTTATAAGTATTTATAAATATATATATGGGGATATATATGGAGAGAGAAAATACATATATATGGCCCAACTAAGTATATGTACTACATGTATATTTATATTTATTTATGTTTAATATGTATTTAGTAGCCTTGAAGCTCAGCAAACCCAGGGCACAGGGAATGATGTCCAGCCCAAGGTGCCAAGGCCGGGCTTACAGGAAAATCCAGCTGGAAAGCAGGAGGAAAATAATATTTACTCAATTAAATGATGCTCTGTTCAGTCATCAGATTTTTGTTCAAGTCACTCTTTATCCCCTTGGGAGCAAAGAGCTGATTATAAAAAGCAGGAGGGAGGACAAACCCTTCAGATTAAAATAAAGCTTAAGGTATTTGAATGCCAAGCTGCTCTGGGGCACGTCAGCCCCTCCTGCTCTATAAAGAGGCTCTGCTTTTGGGGAAGCTCACCTGCCCCAGGTGCTGCTGCTCCATGGACAGCTCCCCGGAGCCCCCAAACAACGGCACCCCGGGGCCTTTCGATGGCCCCCAGTGGCCCCACCAGGCCCCCCGGGCCATGTACCTGGCGGTGGCCGTGCTCATGGGGCTCGTGGTGGCCTCGGCCTCGGTGCTCAACGGCCTGGTCATCGTGGTGTCCATCAGGCACAAGAAGCTCCGCTCGCCCCTCAACTACATCCTGGTGAACCTGGCCGTGGCCAACCTGCTGGTGACGCTCTGCGGCAGCTCCGTCAGCCTCTCCAACAACATCAGCGGCTTCTTCGTGTTTGGGAAACGGCTCTGCGAGCTGGAGGGCTTCATGGTGTCCCTGACAGGTAAGGAGATGGATTCCAGACCTGCCTTGGGCTTTGGTTGATGCTTTTGGGTTCAGCAGAGCGGCTTTGGGGATGTTTCACCACGTAAAGTCGACACTTCCACGTTGTGGAGCTCGTGTCCTTCAGCCCTTCGTTAGCACGGGGAAGGTTGGGGAGATGGTTGGCTGTGCCTGGTCACCACACGTCCAGTCTTGGTCTCGACAGAGTGGGAGGTGCCATGTGGGGACATGGGGAATCCTTGTCTGGGATACGTTTCATGGCTGCTGTGCCAGCACACCTGGGGCTGGCTGTGCACAGGGACAGGGAATTGCACAGAACCTCTCCTTGAGGACACTCTGTCGTTGTAACCACGAGGTGTCACAGCCACCCATTGCCAACTTCATTTCTGAGGGCCAAATACCACAGCTGTCCCTGCTGTGAGAGAAGCAGTGCCAAAATCAGTTTTTAACAGCCAAATATCACAGCTCTCCCTGCTGTGAGAAAAAAACATCCGACTTCTTGTTCAAACAATATTTACTTGGACTAAACCATCATCCACCACGTCCCAGCACAGGCAGCAGAGCCTGTTCCTGAGACAGCCCCTCGCTGTCTCCCCAGGCATCGTGGGGCTGTGGTCCCTGGCCATCCTGGCCTTGGAGAGGTACCTGGTGGTCTGCAGACCCCTGGGAGATTTTCGGTTCCAGCACCAGCACGCTGCCAGTGGCTGTGCCTTCACCTGGGGCTGGTCCCTGCTCTGGACAACCCCACCACTCCTGGGCTGGAGCAGCTATGTGCCTGAAGGTAGGGGAGATGTGCATCAGACTCCACTGTGTTGTCTTCTTGCACCTTGTTTTCTAGCCTGGGGTAGCTGGAGAGTGTCTGTGCTGGAGTTTAAGGGGTTAATCTCTCCTGTTAATATCTCCTGCTTGCTCAGCCAGTAATCCTCTCCTGGAGGCTGTTCTTTGGAAGGTCCCCACCACAGGACACTCTGAGGCTGTTGTTACTGGAGCCAGGAGCTGCTGTGGCTGCTGGAGCAGCTCCCAGCACGCACCCAGCCCAAACCCACCCTTGTAGGGGCCTGGCACAGCTCCACAAGAAACCACAGAGGGCATCTGGCCAGCCAAAACCCCCCAGTGGCTGAGCTCCAGGCCCTTGGGGATGGAAACGTGAGAGGTGCTTGGGTGGCACGGCTCTTCTGGAGCCCATTCCTGAGCCCTCATCCAGGCCTAACTGCTTTAGGCTCATTCCCAGCCTTTATTCCAGGCCTGAGAACCTCCTGCGGGCCCAACTGGTACACGGGCGGCGGCAACAACAGCAGCTACATCCTGGCCTTGTTTGTCACCTGCTTCGTGATGCCCCTGAGCCTGATCCTCTTCTCCTACACCAACCTGCTGCTGACCCTGCGGGCGGTGAGTGCGCCCAGCTCCGCTGAGCCCGCGCGGCTCCGCTCCCGAAGCGTCGCCACCGCGATGAGGAGCCTCAGGGCAGGTTTTGGGGCCAGCCAAAGGGGCTGGCTCGTCCTGGCGCTGCCCTCAGGGCTCCCAAGGGCTGGGGGTGCTGTTCCAAGCTGCTGACAGGCATCTCCCTCTCTCCCAAATGCCCCGCAGGCCGCGGCGCAGCAGCGGGAGTCGGACACGACGCAGCAGGCGGAGAGGGAGGTGACGCGCATGGTGGTGGCCATGGTGGTGGCCTTCCTCACCTGCTGGCTGCCCTACACCACCTTTGCCCTGGTGGTGGCCACCAGCAAGGACATCGTCATCCAGCCAGCCCTGGCATCCCTGCCCTCCTACTTCTCCAAGACGGCCACGGTTTACAACCCCATCATCTACGTCTTCATGAACAAACAGGTGAGAGAGAAAGCTCCAAACAAACCAGCCAGCCACGGCTTCACTGGGGCTGCTGGAGAACACCTTGACAGGCTCAAAACTCCTGGAGGAACCTCTATCCTATCTGGAAGGGTGGTCACAGGCTCCATCCCGGGGTTGCTGTGTAAGCAGCAAGGATTTGGGGAATAAAATGGAAAGGGAGGGAGCAGCCTGCGAGCCCGAACAAGAGCTCATTTTCCGCTTCCGTGGTTTTATGGGGTCAGGCAACTTAATGCTGGATCACAAGCTGCTCGTTGAAGGCACAAAGCAAACAGAATGAAACTTTTATTGCCCATAAACCACAAAGAGTTGGGCTGGGAATAGACAGGGATCTTTCCCAAAATAAAAGCAGCGTCCAACCTGCCGAGTCTCCAGGTGCCGCTGGATTTCTGCTGCCACGAATAACCTGCCCCTTCCTTCCCTGCCCAGTTCCAGAGCTGCCTGCTGGGAATGCTGTGCTGTGGTTACCACCCCCGGGGGATGGGGAAAACCTCTCCAGCTGCCCCCAGTCCCCAGGTCGCTGCAGAGGGGCCGAGGAACAAGGTGACACCATCCCACCCCGTGTGACAGCTGCCACATCCTGCCTGCACCAGTGCCAGCTCCAGGATCTGCCTGTGCCACCCACAGCAGCACAGAGGGGCTCGGGGTGGAGCTGATGGGGAGCTCTCAGAGGCTGGGAGGTCCCCAACAAAAAAAAAAAAGACATGACAGTGTCTTCTTGCAGGCAAGGAGCCATCCCATCATGGGAGAAACTGCAGATTTTCCCTATTTCACTCTCCTAAGGAACCCCCTCCCTCCCAGCCCCTCACCTTTGAGCCTTTCGAGAGCACCAAATACAAAATGAACACTAATTTTTCCTCAGTGCACAACATCCCAGGTTGCTGTTTGGCCCCGAGTCAGGTGGAATATGATCTGTCACCAGCCCCAGACAGACCCAAGCCCTGTCTGCAATGCCTGGTCCTGCTGTGAAGTCCAGGGAGATGCTGTAAGTCTGGCATAAATCCAGCAGGAATGTTTAAGAGCCAACTGTGTTAATAAACACTAATAAATACTGAGCAGTTCATCTGTTTTATTGGCTGATAGAGGGTTTGACAGAAAACACATCCCCTCCTGCCACCAGAGCTGGCACATCCCTCGTGGCAAGTGCCACAAAAATCGCTACAGAACGCCAGAAAAAAAAAAAAAAAAAACCAAACCAGACACGAAGTTAATGAATTTTTTTTAGAGTTGAGGCAATAAGGAAAGGTCTGAACCCACTGATTTCCCAGCAAGGGTGAAAACACAAGGGGTAACAGGCCCCAAGGCACAGCAGAGGCACCACAGCCCACCAGCAGCAAACAAAAGATGCCGGAGCCTGTGAGGATAAAATAAAAGATAAAAAACCTCCACAGGCTCCGCAGCTTCACACCTCATCTTAAATCTCAAATCACAGTGTTTATCTACCCCAGCTGCAATCACACTTCTGTTTTTGGAGGCAGATTCTGTCATTCAGGAGCCCAGGAAAGGCTTCTAAAGGCGATATTGAAGACAGCAAGTCGCTCAAAGTGGGTTTCACCCAATTCCTCTATCTCTAAAAAAGCCTGCCTGCCTTCAGAGTTGTCTCACAGATTTGTGATCCTGAACCCTTGAATTGCTTTCAAAATGAGGTGATCCACAGCCAGCCACCCCAGCAATTTGCACTGCCATGGAGGATGATGAGATCTGGGAGACTGAGGGTTTGGTTTTTTTTTTTTCACCATCTGAGATTCTCTGCTTGGAACCAAAAATAAAACAAAAATCCCCAAACCAGCCCAGTACAAAGGAATGAAACATGTTGGAGCAACCTGGTCTAGTGGAAGGTAGCAGAGGGGTTCAACTAAATCATATTTATGGTACTTTCCAACCCAAACCATTCCATGATTCCGTGACCTGGTGTGGGGACACAGGACACCCATCCCTGTGTCTCAGCCTCCCTCTCTCCTGCTGTGCACAACAGCTCAGCTCACACAGCTCAGAGAGGAATTAGAACAGCTCAGTATCACTGTTTTAATTTAATTAATTGGGCTTTCATTCTCGGGGAAGCTGAAAAGCAGCATTAGATGGGCCCTTCTGATCTCCTCTGCTGTCTTGCACCAGTCCTTGTTTAATTGCTGCTGTTAATTACAGCTTTTGTGCCCATGCTTTATGTTGTCCATGCTAAACTTAAATCTGGGAAAGTACAAACAGCTGAGAAACTGAAATCTCTGTTGTGTTCTGGCCCCGATAAGGAGATCAGACAGGCTGTGGGGCTACTTGAAAGGCCCTGCACCAACAGAAATAAAAATTCTCCACATAAAGATTAAAAAAAGATAGGGAAACGGTTCACAGTCTGCTCACCATTTGGTCCCACAGATAAAACAGAACAAGAAATGCAGGAAGCTGAGATTTCACATGCTGCAGTGCTGGATAATTCTGTGCATGTGAGAACACTCCTGTGCTGCTCTGCACCACGCTGCTGCAGCCCCACGAGCTTCAGCTGCTTTTTATTTCATGGAACAAGCCTGAAACACAACAAAAACACTGCCCAAAGTGAGAGGGAATGACCCTCAGTTTTGAGTCACGAGCCACCAAGGACAGGATCACGCAATAAAAATTTGCAATTTAACTTTTGCACTGTCTATCCCTGCTGGTAACACAGCCCCAGGGCCATGGGGAGCAGCTCCTACCAGGAATAAAAATCCTTCTGCCTGCAGCACAAAAGTCCCACACAGAGAATCCAGGTTGGTACAAGCCTGGGTTAGAAAATATTAAAGCTTTTTTTGGACAGAATTGTGTCACAGCCCGGGGCGAGGCCTGTTCTAGGCCTGAGGCGCTTCTGCTCCAGCTCTGTCACTGCCACCACAGGACAAACACATGAAAGATTTTTATTTTCTCTTGATCTTCCCTCAGAAAGCTCCCTCACCTCTGCAGCATCCTCCCTGGAGCAGCTCTATCAGTGCCTGGTTGTATCATGGTCTGGTGATGGGAAGCAGAGTTAAAAACAAGTGAAAACCCCAACAAAACAACCCCAAAAATGAACCTCCAAGCCAGAAAAAGAACCACATGGCAGCACAAAAACCTTGGAAACTTTTATTAATGTTGTTAAACCAAATTAACAGGTACAGAATTGGGGCATTTCCTTGCAAAAACAGGAATAAAGATGCAAAACTTGACACATCCAGATGTGCAAAACCAGCTCAAACCCCTGTGTCTGTCAGGGAACAGGACAGCCTTCACTCCTGCACCTTGAACTGTATTAATCATAAAAGAGTTAAATATGAAATTGCTGTGCCCATCAAAATTCGAATCCAATCTCAATTATATCCAGAGATCTTGGTGGTTTTTTGGATGAGGCCTGCCAAAAATGTGGTTGAGTTAAACACCAGGTATCTTCAGAACAACCACGTTTTTTTCACATTCTTGTCTGATGCTGGCAGGGAACACATTGCTGCACTTGCAATCTCTGGAGAACATTGCCTTTTCCTCATTAGCTTTTTGCACAGCAATTAATCCCTTTAATCAGTCAAATCAGTTCAACACTAGATCACAAAAGCACTAAGTAAAGAGAAAACAAGAAATTACCTTGTTAAATTTAATGAGCAAGGAAAAACAGACACTACATGGGCTGTAACACTCCAGCATGGAAACATTTCAGTGCCTGAGCAGCACCAGCAGCCCACAGAATTACAATCATTTTGTCTTTAATCTGAAAACTGCATAATGCAACAGAGCAAGAAACTCTTTAGCTTATGAAAATGTGCACGTGCAGAATGAAAACCAGTTTCATGAGGATGTGACAGTAAAAAACAGTTCACTTCTGCAACAGTGACACTGCCTGTGCATGCAACAATGGCATCAAACCAGTACAAACCATATCAGAACACAGAGCATTGGATTTTCTTCTGTACTTGCTGCTGCTGTCAAAGGAACTCTGAGCTTTACAGGTGTTTATGTGGCCAAAAAGAGCTGTAAATTCACAGACTAAACACTGTGCAAGCAGCAGGAAGCAGGTGATGTGTAGAAGCTGTTCACTCTGTGTTTTAATCACGGAGAGAGCTCTCATCCAAAACAATTATCCTGCAGGGGACAAAAAAAAAGGAGGAAAAAACGGTTATGCAGTTGTTTTTTCTCATATAACTACAGGATGAAGGGAATGGGATTTCCTCTTTCTCATGGAGAACAGGAACGCAGCTCCTGCCACAGATAAATTTCTACCACAATTCCAGTTTAACTCACAGGGAGTCTCACCTGAAGGGTGGAGCTGGAGCCAGCTGCTGCTGGGGGTGGGATTTCTGATCCTTGGGGTGCTTGTCTGAAAAAACAGGGAGATTCAGCTCAGGCCATGAAAGCCACACAGCACTCCAGAGACAGCAGGTGAATCAAGTGCCACAGGTCTCCCTGCTTGATTCATTCAGCCACATGTGGAACCAGAAGCCAGTCCCTGCTCTGCTGCTCCTGGTGCATCCCCCAGGACCCTCGTGGTGATCAGAAACCAATCCTGATCTCAATCCCTGAAGCCCAATCCCAGCTCAGCTGTGGAGCTCTGACAGAAAACAGGGGCACAGCTGTGCAATAACAAGCACAGTGATGTCACCCCCAGGCTTCTACGTTTAAAAATTACCATCAATATTTCCAAAAGTAACCAGAGATTTGGGACATTGCAAACTTTGGGTGCATCCAGCAGCTCTACACACAAAGGGCACCTGCTGAAGTCTCTGCACAGCCTCCTGGTGCTCTGCCTCCAGCCCAGGCTCTGCTCTCCTCTACTCCATTCTTCCCTCCAACATCTTCTGGATCCTGCAGGCTGGCAGCCCTTGAATGACAGAGTTTTGTGTATCATCCTCTTTTTTTTTTTTTTTTTTTTTTTTTTACCAGGATGAAACAGAAAATTCTGGTGCCAAACATGAGAATGTCTCAAGTCCCTCAGTGAGACAGAAGTTAGGGACGACTTATGAGCACCCTCTGTGCAGCTGTTCAGAGTTACTGGGCTCTGATCTTTAGCTCTAAGAGGAAAAAAACATTATTTGGGATATGAATCTTTTCCTTAAAGTGATGTTTAAATGACTTCTGCCATGTTCTTCAAATTTCCTAATATACTGCCATGACAGCACAACCATTTTCACAAACTCTTCTTTATAAAGAGCTTTCATGACTCTGCTCTCTTAATGCACATTTTCTCTGTCTCAAAAAATTCCCCCATTCTGTCAAATTATCTCTGATTTCTGTGAAGACCAAGCACTGCCTTCCAAGCCTGTTGAAGTATTTGCTTTCCACCTACAGGAAATTTGTATTAACAAAACATTCTCTTCCCTCTCAGTTCAGTAGCAGAGTTCACACTGATGTCTCCAGGCAAGTTCCCTGACACTCCACTCCCTGAGGAGTCACAGCCCATTTTCTGCAAAGTCCTGCCCAGATCTGTACACACCACACAAAATAAACCCTTGAATGCAAACACAGATTATCAGCTCACCCAAGAGCGTGTCCCTGAGGTTGTTCTTGGATCTCCTCATCCCCAGGAACTGCATGGAGCATTCTTTCCAAAATATCATCGAGACTGGAGTGAGCCCTGTTAAATAAAAGATTTCAGAGTGATGGTGACAAGGTTCATGCTGCAAATTTCCAAATAAAACAGGCATTAGGGTATTTAAAGTTTTCTGTAAGCATCGAATCTTGTTAAAATTCTCAATCTTTGTAACTCAAAGCCAAACATGCCTTCCCATCCTTTTTCATACCTTTCAGTATCCTCTGCTAGATTAAATGACTCCTTAGTCCATAAACTCTGATTTGTCTTCTCATTTCTCTCAGATTCTCTTCCTGACTCCCTGTTTTCCATTTTAACTTGATCAAGAGCTATTCACATAAACAGCAAGATTTTAGTATCAGAGGAAGATAAAAAAGACATTAAAATGTTGTTTTCTTTGCTGCACTTGGGCAATTTCCAGTTTCCCACTTCTCAATCACCCTTTCCTCAGTGGCCTGATTTTCTACCAGATGAACAAATTCCCATTATCTGCAGTCAAAGGTGGCCAGCAGCAAGGCCCAGATAAATATTTCCCTCCAACACATTTCCAGATTCACAGGACTCAACATTTTGTTTCCCACTGAAATGAAAAATGCATGTGGAAATGAATCTTTAATCCTTCCCCTTCCAATCCCAGATATGGGAGAGAAATCCAAGGGAAACCTGGGGATGTCAGCTTGGTTTGCCTATTTATCAAAATCCAGGGATTTCCCCTCAAAGACTTATCAGCAAGTTCTGCTCCCCACAGAAATCAGGGTTAGGGCTGAGGGAGTGAAAGACTCCAGGAGCACTGGGGCTGGGAAGGGCATCCCATGGTGAATTTTCTGATCTGGAAATTCATGGTGATGGGGTTAAACTTAGGTTTAGGCTAATGGGGAATATTTCAGCCCCTTCTGCTGGGCTGTGATAAGCAGGAAGCTGCCACAAGAAATGGAGTCTGAAATAGCTGTGCTTTATGCAAATACAAGAAAACCACAGTGATTGAGCAGCCAGCAATAGCCTGCTGCAGATCTCTCCCCCTAAAAACAAGAAGCTCCAATGAACTTCCATCCCTCAGGAAAAGATTTAACAAAGCTGTAGGATAACCAAACATGTGCCAGCATCATTCTCAAGTGACTGTGCTATTTAGCTTTTTACAGACTTAACTCATGTTCTGCCTTTTCCTTTTTTTCTTTCTTTGCCTTTTTTTGTCTGCTTTTTTTTTTTTTTTAACTGCTGCTCACTTTGTGACTCACTGGAGGGGAAAAAAAAGCACAGCCTATAAACATTTAGGTTTTCTGCTCCTCTGACACGACTTGTTGTACATCTAAAAATGATTCCCACTTAGCACCATTTGCATTTGCAGCAGCACAAAGATTGTCTTTGTAACAGAGCAGGAAATACAATATTCATTACCCCAGTGGAAGCTATTTTCCTCCTCTGTGAAATCAGAGGCATTATTTCATGCTGGAGAATTAGGAACATTAACAGGTAGGGTGGACTGGCCACTTTCTGAACTGAATCACCCTCCCAGAATGGAAACTTCAATGGATTTGACATCACCTGCCCACCACCTCTGCTCCTGTGGGTGCTGTCACCTGTGTTTGAACACAGCACAAGCTACAGTGGCATCATAAAAGCAGAAAATTAATTCTCATGGTTAGACCTGCCAACCTCCCACAGCAGCTCCCCGTGGACTTCAGAGGGAACACACAGGCAAAGGCAGCAAACATTGGTGGGGGCACCAAGCTAAAAATTGCAGTTTATTGTTACAGCTGAACACACAGTGGTGAGGACTGAGGCATTCAGCAGCAGGGCAAGGGGAATTTTCTATTTTTGACCTCCACATTGGCACTGCTAGCAACGAACCGTTCACTTGCACTCTGGGGTCCTGCGGTCCCATCCCTTCCAAGTCTGGAGTGATGGAATCTTGCTGCTTTAAGTGTTCTGTTAAAAACAGCATTGTTTCCATATTGATCTAGGTTGACTGCACACTAAAGTACCATGTAACTTTACCCATCCAACCCTAGAGGAAAACCTGCACATGATTTATGATTATTTCATATATTAACCTACAAAGTGCCCCCGAACATCATTAATGGCATCACTGATGATGCCAATCTCCACAGGTTCTTGTTTTGGTGAATGAAGGAACAAGGTCAGGATGGACATTTTAATTATCCCAGTGTCTGGTGTTAATTTAGGAAGAGCTTAATGATGGATAAGCAAAGCAAACTCTTCCCCAACGCCCTCCCAGTGAAAACCACGCAGAGTTTTTTCACTTTCTGACTGGAGATGTGTGAACACAAGGAGAAATGCAAATCACTGAGCTCTGCACAGACACCTGGGGGGTGCAGCTGCCTCCTCTAATGGGGAACAGAAATTGCTCCAGGACACCTTTGAAAAATTCAGTGTACACCAAGTTCCTGTCTGTGTTAAAGTCCACCTGCACTCAGTGTGCTGTCAGCAGCAGCAAGGAGCCACTCAGAGAAATGCAGAGGCTTCAAGAACTGCCAGTTATTTAAGCTGTTGATGCCCAGCTTCCTAATCACTGACTGCAACTAATTTGGAAGCTCCAGTGTATTCTGGCAGTGAATGGTTTGGGAGAAAGCCTGACTGAGCACAGCTGGAAAGCCTCCCACATTTTGGGGTGAAGTGCCTCTTACCAATTTCATCCAGCAGCTCTTGGGCTGGTGGAGGCAGCTCATCAGTGGAGGGGGGAGATGCCTCTGAGAGTGCTGAGACAGATAAAAAAAAATTCTAGTTAATTAGCAGTGATTAAACCTTAATAACTGTGACATAGGCTTACACTCTGATAGCATCTTGCTTACATATTTCATTTAACACCCTGCACGAGCCTGCCTCATTCATATTTTATCAAATTTCCCTAAATAAGCCCATAATGGAAAAATCATTCTGAGCCAGACGTGCACATCCAGCTCTGGATGCTGTATCAAAAATTTGAGGCCAGTAATATTTACACTTCAAACAGAGGTTGATTTAGAGGTCAGAGTTCTCAGTCTGCAGGTGCAAACACAAAATCCATAACCTAATTAGCACCAGCAGTGCATGGCTGAGTGCAAAGCTATTTATGCCTCTAAAAAGAGACATCCAGGAGCAAAAAAAGAAGGGGAAAAAAGGAAAGAAATTAACAGACTGCTAAATTTCCTTTCAAATCCATTTCTCTGTTTATTGAACCATTTATTTTGGCTGGGATAAAAGACTTACCAGGTGCCTGCCTGGTGTTTCTCAGAGATGAAGCAACTGGTGGCAACCCAACCTGTGTGAGATCAAACAGAATGAAACACAAGAAGGTAAATTGAAAAACTGCTGATCTTCAATCCTCCTCTTCAACGTCCTAAATCCAAAATGAGGTGGAACCTCCAATTAAAGCCTGAGCTGACCATTAAATTTTAACTAAGCTTTTCAATCAGTTCAGAATATGAAAATAGAGTAAGACTGATGTGTCAAAAATTTTGCTTAGGCTGCTGTGCACTCATATTTTAGCTGTGAGATACCATCAGCTACATAATCTTTATTTCAACACTCTGAAAGGACAATTGGATGGGAATTTTCTGACTGGACAGTTCCAAGATTTCCTCAGTTCCCATTCCCTGCTTGGAATCTTTCATTACTAAAGCCAGGCACATCTGTTCATCAAAAGAGCCCCTCCAAATTAAGAATTTGTAAGCAGAGGCAAATCCCCACTGCCCTCAAAATGGAAACAGGCACTTAATTCTAGAGTAAGATTTTGGACAAGAAGTGACAGCATCAGCAGAGCCAGTGTAAATGAATTCAGTGAATTGCAAGTGCTGTGGCACAGGAGCAGCACGACACAGACCCGTGTCAGGTCAGCCACACAATGAGCTGGCCTGCCTGAGCAAACTCTTGAGTCCAGCTTTAAACCACAAAGCCAGCACTGGAAATAATGAGAAAGGTGAAAAGGCAACTATTTGATACAAAAACTGTCTGCAAAGATGATTGGAGAGGCTGCTGTGGCTGGGGAACGCCTCCAGTGCCAGGAAGATCCCTGGAAATGGCTGCAGTGCCCTTGGAAACTCTGCTCTGCACAGGGAGGGGTCTGGGCAGAACAGGGCTGAGGGGACTGGGCACATTTCATGTGAGAAAAAGGACAAAGCCCTGATCCTTGGCTCCTGACCCCAAACTTTCTGCAGGCTTTTACCACTGCGGTGCTCCGGGATCCCAAAGGCTGGGAAATGGGAATTCCTCACAGCCAGACAAGGGATGGAGGGCAGGGAAGGGCCACTTGGAGAGAGGCCAGTGTTCCCAAGCAAGAGGAGCCCAAATCTTTGTATAAAAGTGGCAAAACTGCCTCAAAATCAAGCAGGACTTTTGCCACTTTATCAACAGAGCCACGATTCCAAAACACTCACAAAGACCTACAAGCATTTCTCTACTTGCATTTGTTTTTAGGAAAAGTATTGTCAAAAATATTTGTAAGGAACATTAAAAGAACATTTAAGGAAACTCCTGGCATAAGTTATTTTCTCACTTACAGGCTCTTTCAGTCCAAATGGGCAAACTCTTGGAGCCACCACTGGAATTTCCATGCTCCTCTCCCCTTCACAGGCTGTGGTGAAAGTCCTGAACACTGTGGAGGAGGTCTCTTGAGAGCCACAAAAGGAAGAATCTGAATAAAATTCATGGCAGTGTTTGTATTTCTCAAAGGCTAATGGAAATTTTTCCTCTAGAATTAAAAAAAAAAAGGGGGGGGGGGGGAAAGACAGCAAAGCTGGAGAATGATTTTTGGAATTTTTGTATCTTTATCACATTTCAACAGAAGCAGAAAAAAGTTTAAAGGGAACAGGCACCTGCACAAGAAACTCTTGAGGAATTGTTACCCATAAAAAACCAAACTGATCACCCAGGAGTTCCACCTCAGACAAAACTTTGCCAACTGAGAAATTCCAGCCACTGTGTTACACCAAATTAATGAAGCATAAAGCAAATGTTAATTAATTACTCTTAAGCACTCCAGCAGTTCAACAAACATTTATGATATTATTTAACTTGTTATCAACACTCAAACCATACTGAGTGCTTATTAAATTGCCTTTAAAATGCCAAAATCCACATGTACCAGTTCAAATTTAAATGACTTAATTTCTGATTTACAAAGGCTGCCAGTATCTTCCAGACACCTTTCAGGCAGTGACTTTCTCAGCTGTGTCACTGTAAATTCTCCTTTAATTCTTTGGAATTCTCCTTTATGCCTCTGGACAATGAGATTTCAAACAACAGGAGCAGCAGCATTTCCTGTGGTTACTCAGTGCCAGCCTGACTTTTCTGCACAGTGTCAGTGGAGCTTCCACGACTCACCCTGATGGTTTTTACACCAAAAAAATCCTGGCAGAAAGGCCTGGCTGGCACAGAGAGGAGAATTCATTGCCTGTGAATCCTCTTTTCCCCCTCCCTGCATTACCTGAGCCCAGGGGGGTGCTGACACTGGTGGGAGCGTGGCTCAGCCGAGGTGTTTTACACTCCACACCCCTCTGGAAGTTCTGCTCACAGGGGATGCTGGACAAATCCTGAATATCTGCCACTGATCTGAATTATTGAGAGATGTTCTGACAGTTAGAATAGCCACTTCCTGCACCTGTGAATCACCAGATCCTGCTATTTTCAGCGTCTTGAAATTTTAATTTCGTGCAGTCTTATCGAGTTCACTGGAATGGAGGGAGATGTTCCCTTTGAAACTTCCCACAGGAATCCTGGAAGGCCCAAAATCACCATCCTCAGGAATGTTGAAGAGGCAGAAAAGGTTAATTATTTGCTTCCCCTTCCTTTCCAGGATTTCCTAAATAATCCTCCTATAAAAGCAGCTCAGGAAGCTGCTTCCAGAAAGGGCAGGAACTCCAAATCTGAACCAAAAGGTGGAAAAGAAATTCCCCAAAGCCAAGGGAAAACCTCAAGGGTTAACAAGAATTAATGAGCCATTAATTAAGACTAAATTGAGGTCTTGGGAGCGTTTAAAAGAATGATAACCTGACACTGCTGAAGATCTGCACAGGTACTGACACACCCCCAAGTGAAAAAAGTGAAATCCAAATTGATCAAATTTTGGGGAGATACACCCTGGATTACACTGTCCTCAAAGGCCATGAAAAGAACAGACACCTCCTGTAAATTTTATGCAAATCTCCCATTAGCTGTAAAAATAAATTAACTTCATTAGCTGAGTCACAAACGTACTCTGCTGATTTTTTTTCCCCCTGAAAATCACAGGACTATTTCTGTAATAAAATTTATTTGGCTCCACACGAACCATTTGCTCTTTAAAGTGATTTTATTTCCCCTGTGCCATATGGAGAGAAGAAACGAGGAATCCTCACACTTTAATGGGAAGAAGCACACCCAGATTAACACCAAGTTAATTACTTCTGAATATGAAAATATTTCCAGCTAAGGACAATTCTTTTACACCAATCTCACAACTTTTCAGAGGAAAATACTCTCTCAGTACTCTGGGGAGTTTTCTCTTGGTCTGTCTCATCTCCCTGTCTTGCACCAACACAAAATTTTGTAGTTAATGACCAATTTGCTGAAGTTTTGCTATAAAATGTGGTTCTTACACATCTTTTTCTTGGCACTCTTCCTGTGGCTCCCACAGCATCACTTCTCGTGCTGCATCCACACTGAAATGAGGGAGGAAAGATCATATTCACCCTCAGAAAATTATGGAAATAGGAAGATTTGGTTTCCTTTCTCTCGGGAAGTTTAAGCACTACCTTCCCTCTGAGGGAGACTGCAGCTCACAAACACTTTCTGCTTAAAACCTGAGAAGGTGGAGACTGGTAGGAGAAAAATGTCATTTTAAAGAGATTAAGGATTTGTTAAAACTTCTAACTGACACCTGCAGCTTCGGAACAAAACCGGAATTAAATAAAAGAATTCAAGACCTAGGAACACACACCACTCCATTGTTCCATCATCCTTTGACCTGTCCCACATTGTGACAAACCCACTCCAGGTCAAAGAGGATCAGGCAGATGCTCAGAGAGCACCATCCCCTCTGTCCTGCTGCCAGAAGTTCCTAAGTGAAGGGAGCAACCAAAACCATTCTTGTTTTTATCCTAAAGCCAAGTGATTCCCACTGCTGGTGCCTCCCTTTGGCCCAGAGCTCCTGTGTGGGGAGGAGGGAGCCCAGCCCTGAGAGTCACAGGGCTCCAGCCAGCTCCTCCCCATGCTGGTAAAATACAAAATTAAATAATGTAAAACAATATAAAACCCTCCTGCTTTTCAGAGGAGACAGCCCAACCTCCAGGATCTCAGGGCCTGCCAAATCTGATGCTACCCCCAGGCAAGATCCAGTGAGCATTTCTGCACTGGGCTGATCCTGTGGGACTGGAAAAGGCAGGATCTTCCTGGCACTTGAGCTCCACAGCCAAAGCTCAACAAAATTAAAGCAGATGACTGAAGCCTTAATTTGAATTATCCTTGCTCTGTTTCAGGCTGTGGTTTATCAGTGGAAAAGAAATTGTGATATGTACACGGTGCTTTTTTTTCCTATTTTAGCTCCCTCATTAAGGCAAAAAAAAAACCCCACCAAACTCTGCAAAAGACAAAACCTCTTGAGACCTGTGCAAAGCCCTTTTTGTATTTTCTTAGCAAGAAGCTGAGTTATGTAGATAATCATTAAAAATCACCACTGGCATCTTATTTGAATATTAGATATATAAGCAGAATTAATGAAGAGAGTACACTTTAAAAACTAATTTATGCCTGAAGGAACAATGGAAATGAGTTTCTCTACCTGGCTCCAGGCATTTGGCTCAGCTGATTCACTCCCAGCTTGTTCCTGCCACAGCTCTGTGGTGCTGTGCTGCAAAATAGTATTTTTCCTCCTGAATACAAATAACAAATGTTCCCTGTTATTGGCCTTTGCAAGTACAAAAGAAAACAACCCAACTCATTGAACAGGAAATTGTGATGTTATTAAATTTTTTTAAAATTTTTTTTTTTTTGTCTGAGTTCTTGTGACCTTTGTTGTTATGGAGAGACAAATGTGTTTTTAAGATGCATTTTCATAAACATGGCACAGCTGCCAGACAGGCACTGAAGCACTGGGGAATATCACAACATTTACAAATTTTTAGCTAAAAGAGACAACAGAGTAAGGAAAGAATGATTCTCCCATTATTCTGCACACGCACTCTGTCAGCTCTCACTGTTTTTAAACCCAAGATCCTCCCAGCAATGAGAATATTAATGTGTAAATACAACTCTAATTCAGTTTCCAGCACCACAGCAAGTTGCATAAAAAGATTAAACTTAGCCCCAGGGTAAAAATAAAAAGGTTTCAAACAAGTTTTTGTTTTGGCTTTTTAACTGAAACACAGCAAGTTCATAAACACTGCATCTGAAATTATTTCAGGCACTGAAATGCCCAAACCAAAATCCTAAGTGCCCTGAACTCTCCCAAAAATAATAACTTTGGAATAAGAGGAATAAAAGATCAGTTGAGCCTGAAGAATGAAGGTCCAGCCTTGTGACAGGAGATCTGCTGGCAAAAATCTCAATGCAACAACTCCGTGTCCCTGACTCAGAAGTGCTTAAAAAAGGATATTTACCTGGAGCCTGAATTCCTGATGCTGCATCTCCAGGTAATTGCTGTAAAAATCCTGCACAAACATCTTCTGCTTTGCCCTCAGCGTTTGAGGTCTGAAAAGGGGAAAAAAGAAATTAATTCAGTTTTTCACAGAGCAGCTGCAAAGGGCAGGACAACCCTCCCAGGATGATGCTCCCAATAATGAGAGTGGAGAGAGAAACTTTTCAGGAGCTCATCAGCAAACAGCCCAGACTGGATTTAACACTAAAATAGAAAAGTTTTGCATCTTCCAGAAATTAATGAAGATTAATTTGCTTACTCTTATCTAAATCTTTATTTGCAGGTACTGTTTCAAAAGAAAAGAATAATGAAAAAAAAAATCTCCCATTTTCCACAGCTCTCTTCAAATCAAATGGGAGCACAATTAAACCCCATGTTGTATAGCTTTTGTCCAAAAAATGTTATTTTTACCTCTAGTTCTGACCTTCCCTCAAGAGCAGGAGGAAGGAAATAATCAGGAGTGAAGAATTCTTCAGTCACATCAGGAGGTGAATTAAGGGAACAATGTAATTCCCTTGAACATCCCTGTGAAAGACATCATCACCTGAGATGATTCCACTCTCTATTAATGAAAAATACGTATTTCAGCCAATAAAAATCACTGAAATTCTGAAATTCTATTTAATTGTTCACTGACTTTCAACCCACTTCCTGCTCCTTGCATTGCCTTGGTGGTTTATAAAACAAAATAACAAAAAAAAAGGAGGAAGGAGGAGGGGAATTGTTACTCAGACCAGCTCAGGATGCAACACCAGGCTAAACTTTTCCACGGATAAGCAGCTGCCACTAAATTCCTTGGATTTCTGTACATACTCTAGAGAGATTCTCAGCTTGCTGAGGAAGGACTGAACTCTTAGGAATGGCTATTCCAGACTCTGCTTGCTCATCTGGTGCTGGGGCCTGGCAGCTCCTCCCTAGGATGTCAGAATGGAATAAAATTATTAAGCAAAAAAAAAAAAAAAAAAACCAACCCAAAAAAAGATGTGACTTGAGTGGTCTGAGGCACTGCTGGAATATCAATGAGAGCAGACAGTGACACTAATTGTCTGTCAGGAACACGGAGAAATAATGACATTTAAATGCTCACCTCGTTAATTAATCTAAGCAGGGGAACCTTGCCCTGCTCCTTTGTCCAGAACTTTTTCAAAAGCTTTACCCACTGAGCTGCTCCAGAAAAGGCAGCTGTGTGGTGAGACTGGAAGGAATGAAAGTGTGAAAGCACACTCAAGGGTCTGAAAGCTTTGGGTTTCTCATGCTGATAAGCATTAATCAGTGATGATGAAGGTCTCCAAGCTCATTCCCTCCACCCATTAACACCTAACACTTATCTCTATTTATGCCCATCAGGGAGTGACTGACTTGCTCTGAGGGCAGAACTCTGGAAGACAAAACGGATAATTCTTGTAAAAAAAAACACAGAATCTGAAATCTGACTGGAAGTGGAAGGAGACAAAAAGAGAACAGAGCATTTCATTCCTCAGCCTCACCTGCAGAACTGCTGAGTGCAGGCTCCAGATCACTGTCCCCAGACTCAGTTCTGTCCTCACTGCCCAGGGGCCAGGGCTCAGCACCCTCCCCTGCCTGCCACCCACACCTCTGCTGCTCCTGCCCTCCTGGGGCTCTGGCAGGGACATGCTGGGGGGGTTCCTTGGCACTTTCTGCTTCACTTTCAGACGTGCATTCACTGGCAGGGTATGGACAGCTGAGCCCCAGCCGGCCTGAGGCTGCTCTTCTGGCCAATTGCTTGACTTCAGCTACAGGAAAAGAACAGAATTATCACTTCACACCACAGAATCTGGACTTTCAAAGCATCCCCTGTGCTCCATGGTGCCTGCAGACTTGGAAATGCTGGGGTTAGAGCTGGTAGCACGACAGCCTTTGTCATGAAAAGAGCTGAACACTTCCATTTCAAACAAAGCTTAAAACCTGCACGAATTGATATGGACAAGTCCCTACAGGAACGGGTTTTGTTAGTTGGATTCTCTATTATCCAAGCCCGTGCTGCCATCCACTGGGCACTGCCATCCCTGCCCTTCCTGAATCCACACACTGTCCAAAACCAGGCTAGAAACTCCTTCAGCTCCATGAACCAAACCACCTCGGCGTGCCTGGGATTATTTTATGCCCAGAATGTGCAAGTCAGGGGATCCCACTCACTTGGACTCCATCCAAGAACAACCTCACAGAGCTTCAGCAATGAAAGCACAGAGGCATTTCCTTGTGTGTTGAGTTCATTGCACTGCACTGCAGCAAGATTTCTGGTATTAATGCTGAGTTAACACTGGTTTAACACTGATTTAACACTGGTTTAACACTGGTTTACTCACTCCTCCATCCCGACTGCATCACCCTCCTCTTCTCACTGTTTTTTTTGCTGCAGAATTCAGCCTTTGGTTTTGAATGGCACCTGCAACAAATGATTATGAAATGCACAAACTATTTTAGAGCATGAGCATATTGTCTCAAGTATTCCCCAGCCAGGAAAAGGCTCCAAGTTGTTTTAGCATTAATTGGAGCACGTGTGCTCTCAGCCTTTTAACAACCCGGCAGAACCAGCAGATTGAGCTGCCAGAAGCTTGGAAAGCACTGACAATTATTTAGGTCTATTCTAGATTAACCAGACAAGCTGTACATTCAACTCTGCATCTCAGAGCTGTCAGATGCCTTCAGATGCTGCAGCTCCAAAGAACACACCATGGATGATGTGGAGATTGTTTTATTGAGGTGATCACAATTTCAGACCTGACATTTTTGGACAATGACTCTCCCACCAGAGTTCACTCCCTGACCTTCACTGGCCATGTCAGCCCCTGGAATATTTCTGTCCTAACCTTTACCAACAGGTCTTTCTGACCCAAATGGATCATGGATTAATTTTAAAACTGCAACAGTTTTCCTGATTTGACCAAACACTGAAAGAAGTGTCTGTCCACCCCTTTCCAACATGAACCTGCTCAAGTTTTGCCAGGTAATTTCAACAGGTGCTTTCCATTCCTGCTTCAAAACACCAAGAGGTGACATTAAAAGTTTTTCTACTGGGAATTGAAGGAGGCTGTGCCCGGAGAGGAGAACCACCTTTATTAATATCTTCCCAGATTGCTCTCCTTAGGCACTGGGACAGTTTTGGACCACTGACCTCCATCCCAGAGGCATGTGAAATCTTTTTTAACACCACTCTTTAACACAAAGTGCCCTGTCACAGCAGCTCTGCAGCTGCCAGTGACTCACAGCAGGCTCCTCTCTGTACAGATGCCTTCTGCCTTACTGAGAAACATTTAATGCCAGCCTTGATCCTGACGTGCCTCCTTCTGCCAGCGTCTCTCTCCAGATGAATCTGTCAGAATTAACTCTCTGATGAATAAGATCAGAACTCACCACTTCTCCTCTTCCCCTCCTGCTGCAGGATGTGAATCAGCTCCTCTCTGACACCGCGAGCTGAACTTCTGCTGGCATCTCGCAGACACGTGTGGGAGGAAATGCTGAAATGAGTCCAACAAGCCATGATTCAGCACACGCTGGGCACTCTGCTAATTACTGCCTGAGCTGGCTGTGACGTAGCCTAAGAACAGGGCAGCACTGACTTTATTCCCTGAGTTACATTTTAGCTGCTCTGCTCGGGAGAAAGGATGACAGCTCCAGGCCTCGGCCTAGCAAAGACTCTGCAAAAACCTGGATTTATAGCATGTTTCAGGTGCAGGCAGGCAATCAAAACATGCACCTTCCAGGGGGGTGAGTGGACCTGAATGACTCAAGATTATCCCCACAGGAGATATGTACTTGAATTCCTCTTTCTCTTTGGTCCATGTATTTAATAATGAAAGTGATCCAGAAGCCCTTCCCAATAACAGCTTAGGCCTCAACACAAACAAAAATATTTCTCCACTGGCCTCTTCCCTGAGAGTCCCATCTCCATTTTAGTGCAGGATTTGGATTTTAACCCCACCCTGAGCCACTGGATCAGTTTTGTCCTGGGAGGACTGGAGAGAAAGAGGAAATAATACAAATGCACTGCTGAGCTGTTTTCATTCCTGTATATAATGCACATGGACACATTTTAAAGGACAGATTCATCCCTCCTCTTGGACACCACCCATCCCTGCATCTCTTTGCCTGCAAAGGGACACAGAAATGATAACCAGAGCCCTGCTCAACACTTTACCTCCTGGTTTGGGCTCACTTCACCATCCAGGCCTTTGCCCACGCTGCAGCCCGGATCACGATGGGCGGTTGCAATTTTGCTCTTCCACTTCTCATTTTGAATTGCCTCTCTTTCCTTGGCTGTCTTGGGAACAGCCTGGAAGCTTTCTCTACGTGGTGCCTGACACGTGATGAGTGGTGGAATGTAGTCCCTGGATGGTGGAGCTACAGCCTTGTGTAAAAAAATATCAACTCCAGAAAAAGCCTGATCGGTATTCTGGGAAGTAGCATCAGACCCATTCCAGTGTCTTCCTTGAGAACTCTCCTTAGGAAGCAGATTCCTCCTGACTTCCTGGAGCAGCTTCTTCTGCATTGCCATGGCCTTCAGCCTGTCCAGTTTCTCCTCTGTCCTGCTCAGGGAATCTCCTGCTTGCTGCAGCATGCTCTGCATGATCTTGAGGTTAAGGGCGCATTTGCTGATGTGCTGCTCGCTTTGGGAAGGGCTGCTCAGCCTCCTGCCAGCCTCTCCTCTCACCTGGGACAGGGCAGAGGCTTCTCTCACCCCTTCCTCTTCTTCCTCCTCCTCCTCTCCAGTGAAGCCCGTGCTGGACCCCGAGGATTCCCCTTCCTCCTCACCCTCCCACTGGCTCTGATCCCCTTCCTTGTGCTGCCTTTCTGCATCCTTTAGAGCCTGGCCTAACCCAGGTCCTCCTTCCAGGAAGTCTTGGGCACCTTCAGGACAACTGGCTAGGATTTCATTCATCTCAAAGCTGCACAGGCTCCCATCCACATCACTGCCACTGGAGTGAGAAGCTCCTGTGTGGAGCTCAGAGGAGACATCGACACTTCTGTCCTGTGCAGCTGGCTCTGCACTGCCTGCTGCCTCCTGCACCACCCAAGCACTGCTCTCCCTGGGGAAAGCAGAGTCCTTGGGGGCATAAAAACCACCTGAAAAATGCAATTTGAAACATTAAATCATTTCTCCAGAACTCTGAGAGCCATGCTGCTTTTGCACATTGAGCAGTTAATTTTGGAAATTGAGAAATTCCACGAGCAGCATGTGACCCCTCTGCTGAAAACTGTGCCTGGACAAAACAGATTGAAAGTCTTGAGTTTACATTAACAATTCAGTGGTAGCTAAAATCCAAAGCCAACTGCCTCCTATTTTCAACCTACATCATAAAATCTCAGTGCCCCCATTTTAATTTTTTTTTGTCAGATTGTTGTGGACAGAGAAACACATGAAGGACACCTTGCTCCAAGAAACTCACCAGCATTGCTTATCTCTTTTTCCTGGAATTCCACTGTTCTCTTCTGGAAGCTAAAAGCTGATGCCCAACAGATGTTCACATCTGCAAGAACAGCAGATCTCTGTGCTTTGGGTACTCCACCACTTTCAGACTTAACCAAGTCCTGTAAAACAAAAAAAAACAAACAAAACAAAAGGAAAAAGAAAAAGAATAAAATACAATTGTATTTGACAGTTCTGTGTCTCTGCCTGCTCTTCTGAGGGGGTTCAGCTCCACGAGCAGAACACTGAGTGTTGGATCACTTCCTCCAGATTTAAGCAGAACAACTTGAATCTGAATGGACACAGCATATCCACCAAAGATTAGAATGCTGGAAATCACCTTTAAGTCATTTTTCAGGATATACTGAATATCCTGAAGTTTCATGGAGCGGTTCCTCTGTTTGGGTTCCAGCCCTGACTTGACAACATCATAATAGAGCTGGGGGAGCCTGACATCTGCTTCCAGCTGCTCCCCTGACAGGATGAGCTGCTGGACAGCCAAGTCTTCCACACCTTTCCAGGGAGGGCTCTCTGCAAGACACAAGCACAGAGTTTATGTCACCAGCTGTATTTCAATGTTAGTGGAAATTAAAAAAAAAAAAAAAAATCAAATTATCCCCTGTCCATTCCCTAATTTACAACTAAAAATAAGCACTGGCATCTCCTCCCTGTCTTATTCCAACACTGGATGCTTTCAAGGGAGCTGACAGAAATATCCAGAGGAGAGTGACACTGCAAACAACCCTGCTCTGGATTCTTCATTGGGATTAATTTTTAGGGTAATTGTTTATCCCATTTCACTGTCAGAACAGTCAGAGTGAATACAGAACAGACACTCTCTGTAATAACAGCAACAATACATTATAACAATAGAGTAACAATAACTTATCTCTAAGTTATCACAGAGATCAAAAACATAAAAGCTGCAGGAGCTTGTTCTGAACACTGAGAAGACTTAATTGAATGTTTTGCTGTGCTGGTAGGAAGAAGAAAAATAAACAGCAGAAAACCACTGTATCTCTCCAATATCCACCATTAACTTTATCCTTTAGCCACACAATTTTGAGTTTTCTGATCACATTTTACAGGAGTTCCCAATAATCTTTGCTATTGTCATTAATTTTTGGGGTGTTTTGCCTGGTTTATTTTTTTAAGTTAAGCCAGCCCAGCACAAAGCTGTGCATTCACCTGTCAAGGCCTCCTGCAGCACTGCACAGAAGCTGTAAACATCTGATTTGACTGTCCCAGGTTTCTCCAGGATTATTTCAGGGGAGCACCAGCGGAACAGCTGGGCTGGGACAGGAATTCGGGTCAGATCACTGTGCTCCCCACTGTCCTTGCTGCAAAAAGGGAAAAAATTCTAAATTAGAACATTCAACACATCCAGTTTAATTTGGGAATTAAACACCTGAGTGTGCTACAGCTTTTAGTTTAATACATAAAAGGTTCAGGGCATGTCTGCAAACAGAAATGTGCAGTACATGTCTTTTGGCAAGGATTTTATGGGGAAAACAACACTTCCTTTAATAACTTTACAATAAAAAGAACTAAAAAAAAGCTGAACTTTCCCCAACAGGAGCTCTACAAACAACCCTTGAGCTCTGACCATGGATAAAACACAGCAAGCCTGTAAAAAAATTTTTATTTTTCAACGTGCCTAGGGCATAATCTCAGTAATAATTTACCGAGATGAAAAGAAATAACTCTTTGCCTCACTGGTGGCACTTAATTGAGGTTTTGGACGTTCAACCCCCCCCCATTTCACAGCAATTGGAGCAAGTTTTTCACCTCTCTATCATGTACTCCAGGTTGCAGAGCTTGCCCTCCCCAGAGGACACAATTTGGATGGCAAAGGAGGAGAGGGAGCGGTGGATAAAGCCCCGGGAGTGCAGGAAACGCAGAGCGTCGATGATCTGGAGCAAAACGTGCAAAATGGTCTCTGTCTGCAGCACTGGGAATTCTGCACGCTGAGGAAAAAACCCCAAAAGCACCAAATTTGCATGGCAGGTCTTTAGGCTTGGTGTGAGAGAAAGTTATTCTTATTTATTATGGTTATTATTTGCTGCAGAAGGCAGCAAGCGTGAAATTTATTGGAGGAAATTCATTATTTTGTTCCCAATACTAAACCAAGTAACAACACCTTAAAAAGAAGAGAAAGATATCAAATGACAAGAATAAAACACAGATAAATTGATTTAAAAAATAAGAAGAAGAACCAGCAACTCAGATGCAGACTGAGGATTTTGTCTTCTTGAGGAAAGATGTTGAAGGTAGTCACCAAACTTCTGATTAATTATTATTTGAAATTCAAGCTCTGCAGTTACCCTTTCGTGGAGGATGCTGTAGAGAGAGCCAAAGTGAACCCTCTCATAGACCAAACGAGTTTTCTCCAGGTCACAGGACAGACAGACAGACATCAGCTGCAGCAAGTGAGGGTGGCGGAGTTTGCTGCAAAGGGAGGGGAAAAAGCAAATTTGCAAGGCAAATCTGAGATGAAAAGAAGGAAAGTCCTGGCCTGCTCAGTGTTTTTATCAATATGATACAAATGTTGGGTTTTCACTGGGAGATATTTCAGTGTAAATGTATTTTTTAAGTGAAATACTCAATTTTAAAAGACCCGGGGTGGGAAGAAAACTGCATTTCTCACCGGGGGAAGAAGTGCAACCCCAGCCTAACACTCCTGAGGTAAATCCCATTCCTCCCGAGGTAAATCCCACTCCTCCCATCCCTGGAGAGCCCAAAGGCCAGCTCCTGTCCCACCTGCTGTGCTCCTGCTCTGCCAGGAGGAGATCAGCCAGGCGCAGCTTCCAGCTGTTCTGCAGGGGCTGGAAGCTCAGCTCCTTCACTGTCACTCTGCTGCCTCCCCACATCAAGCTGCAACAAGAGCAAGTTGGGCCAGATGCTTCCAGCAGTGTTCTCCCTCTTTTTCCCAGTTGTGTGGTTATTTAGCAAGAGTTTTGTGGTGCTCTGGTGCTGCCTCCCACTGTCAGGAATTTGAATTTGAGGGTCCTGCTCTTTCACACTGACAATAAACTCGTCCTGCTAAAGGCTGATGGAGCAGGAAAGGGTCACTGCCCAAAATCCCACCCCTTCCACAAGGAATTCCCTTCACCAAAGGCCATCAGTGACACAAATCAGAGTTCTGGGGAGATTAAATCAACAATTTGTCAGTTCTCTGGCTGCCTCTGAGACACAACTGCCTGTTCAACACACAAGAATTAGACAATACCATATTATTGTAATTATTACCAATAATTACAACAGTTACATGATACCAAAGGTTTTAAATAAATGCTCAGCCTGCCCTTGCAACTCTCATTTCACCACAGGAGGATATCCAGAGGATATCCTGGACTAAGGTTTACAGGGATTAAATGCTGAATGACACAATCTGTGCAACTCTAAACATATTTCCCACCACAAAGGGATCAATACTGAAACACTGCCACCAGTGATTGGCCATAATTGGGTTAAAATTGCTTGTGTGGGTTGTTCTTGGCCTCTCAGACACCAGTCTGACTCAGAGGTTAATCAATGAACAGCAGAAAACAAGGTGCAAGCAGGAAACAAGGAATAAATACAGAAACAAACACGGAAAATGACCCAAACAAAGCACTGGCACAACAATTTGCTGTGTGACTGTAACAGACACAAAGAGGGGCTAAAAAATCTCTTTAATTCCACTTACTTGGTCATGATCATGTAGGGCCCCACGTGGTAAGAAAATGCTGGCTCATCATCAGCCTGAACCACATCCTTCTCCCCAATAATTGGGAGAGAGGCCAGGTAGCCCAGGTGGCCACTGCCTGCGAGGTAGAACTGAAACAGGGCATCACCAAAAGGAAAATCCAACAGCCCCCAAAAGCCAGCAAGCTCACTGACAACCTGAGTGCAATCACTGCGAGGGCAGCACCAGCTCAAACATCACCATGAAATCTGAAAAGTCAGTGCCAAAATCTGAATTTCCCAGGGAGGCTGGAACAGGGAAAGCAGAGCCAGTCCTGAGGAACTCCCACAGGTGATATTTAACAGGAATTTCTGGGCCTGTCAACCACCAAAGGCCTGAGTATTTGTGCTCTTCATGGGGTTTTTTCCCCATTTTTCAGCAGAAATAGGAATACACTAAAAGTTAAAAATAGCACAGGTGGGATAATTACTGTTAGGAACAGGAGATTCTGGAAAAAATGTTCTAATATCATTAGAAAATCCCTACCCACAGCATCTTACCTTCCCAAAACCAAAGCTGTAAATGTTCTTGGCCACACTGGGTTGTCCTTTCAGTAATTTACCCAGAGCACTCTCAGCATTTCTAAACACCAAAACCAAAAGCAATAAGAGTGACTTATTTACTCCAAGGCTTAGATACAGAGAGAGAGGGAAAAAAAAGCAGAATTTCTGCCAGAACTCTGCATTTGACTGGTCCCACACATACAATGTGGATGTTAAAATTCCAAATTATTGTGCAGCTCATTAAAACATTTTAGATGCACTTTAATGATATGTATTTATTTAAAGCAAGATAACCAATAAATATACATATAAACACACTGTATATCCTGCACTGCTTTTTTGTTCACAAGTCTGTATTTTCCCCAACATGTATCTGACACAAAAACTCCTGAAACAGTTGGGAACACCCCCCAAAAAGATCTGCAGTGACCTTAAAAAGTCAAAAACCAAACTACTTCATGCTACCACTTTAATGCTACTAAAATCCAGTGTTTTTAATGATTTCAAGAGTTTAATTAATAAAGTTTCTCTTAATATACATGTATTTACAACTACCAAGTTTCTATTTAGAACTGTCACAACAGAAATAAAATTAATCACAGTGGGCTTAAATCTGCTATTGTCAACAAGATGTGAGAACCTGCTGATTTTAAAATAACAGAAAATGGAAGTAAAATCTCTTGTTACCCTTGGACAAGGCCACCAAACCTCGAGGGGCTGCAGATGAAGGCCTTTGAGGAGCCAACTTTCCTGAGCAGGTCAGAGGGAAGATTCCAAATGGCAGCCTGCATGTGCAGTGTGCACTGCTGCATAAATTCCAGCATCTGGGCAGGAGGGAAAAACAATAAAAGCAGGGCTTCAGAAGTAGAGAAACAGCTTCAAAATAGTAAATCAGGACTGTTGGAAAAATAACTGGTTACTTGCAAAATCGAAATGGGCATTTTGAGAAAGGCATTAACAGAAAAAACTCGAAGAAAATCAATTACATGAAAATGGAAGAAAAGCTGACTTCAAACGGGCGACAAAATTTGAAACTTCACCCACAGCAAATTGTAATTTCAGGTTTCTTTTTAAGAGCAGAGCTGTGGTAAGAGGGAAGAGGAGTTGTAAATCAATATTGCAGTCAAGAATCAGCTCTCCACACAAATACCTGAGCACTGCTTTCCTTCCTGGCTGACAAAGCCCAGGCCTG
This sequence comes from Promerops cafer, assembly GCA_013398275.1. Classification (NCBI taxonomy): domain Eukaryota; kingdom Metazoa; phylum Chordata; class Aves; order Passeriformes; family Nectariniidae; genus Promerops; species Promerops cafer. Next base: position 277,397 of record VZSE01006660.1, read on the forward strand.
GGGAGTTCTCCCCTCCTTGTCGTGGACTCTGAGATCTCCTCCTTCGTCCAGTAACTTGCTGAGGATCCACTGGTTTCCCGAAAAAGCAGCTGCATGCACTGGGGTGCTCCCATCGTAGCAGCGACTGGAACAGCAGAAAATGTTCAGCAGGGGGAAAAACAGCATTCCTGGAATGTTTGTGTGCTCCCAGATAGCAGAATAAACCATGAAAAAAAGGAAAATTATTTCTCTGTTTACCTCCGAGGAGCTTTGGCTAAAACACCATCGTGCATCTTAAGTGCTTCTTCATTTATGCCCAGTGAATATCACACTGACTAAACCCACCCCAAGATTAATTTTTATTTAAAAAAAAAAATAGATGTTTGACACTTAACTGATTGGCATCCGAGCCATATTCCAGCAGCACATCCACTATTTTACCCAGCCCCAGCAGCGCAGCACTGAAGAGACAGGTTTGGCCCATGGAATTCACAGCATCAACAAAAATTCCTGCAAGGAAAGCGAAGATTCTGAGGTGGTGCTTGTTTTTATAAAAGCTGGAGGTTCATCACCACTAAACTGACTGCTCTGAGCTGCTGCAGACACAAAAATCCAGCAGCACAAATTGAGGAAAAAAAAGGGAGAAAATGATACCTTTTGTGACTTTCTGTAAGAATTGTAAAGCACTGCTTGTCCACGAGGATTTTTAATAAAGGATGTGTAAGTAACAAATGGTACTTTTATGTGTTGTGTAAGGAATGAGTAAGGACTTATATGTACTGTTTAAATTAGAGAGATGAATATATAAATATATATATGGAAATATAGATATGTATATATGGATATATATATGTGTATATGGAAATATGTGTATATGGCAATATATACATCCATCATCTGTGTAAATACAAATGATGGATATATAAGTAGAGATGGATGAGCACAAATAACACAGGAGGACAGAATTTTTAAAAAATTGTTAATAAAGAATTATAATAATTAATAAATAATTATGCTATAATAATTATATATAAACAATTCTACTTTAATAAATAATTATTTCCTAAAAAAGTAATTATTTAAATGACTATACAATGGTTTCTAAGTAATTGGTCAGAGCACGGTGCTGATAACGCCAAGGTCGTGGGTTCGATCCCTGCATGGGCCATTTGCTTAAGGGATGAACTCCACGATGCTTGTGGGTCCTTCTCCAGTCAGAACCCTTTGTGATGTCCAATATTGGGTTACTTTGATTTTATTCAATCTAATTAATCATTAATTCCGATCAGGANGCCCCGGGAGCGCCCGCGCCCCGCGGAACGGCCGCGCGTGGCGGCGCGCGGGACACGCCCCCTTGATCTGCATGTTCTGGCCCCGCTGGCCAATCAGATGCGCGCCCGCGCGGCTCCGCCCCTTCCCCGCCTTCCCGACAGCCGCCGCCGCCGCGCGGGGCCCAGGACGCGTCACGGGAGGCGGAATCGCCACCGGGTCCTCCCGTGACCCTTGTCACTCGCTGACGGGCACGAGGTCACAAGAACCCCCTGCAACGCTACAGGCTCTGGCAAGAGTCGCTCGAAAGCTGCATGGAGGAAAAGGACCTGGGGATGCCACTCGATAGTGGGTGCACAAGAGCGGGCAGTGTGCCCAGGTGGCCAAGAAGGCTAACGGAGCGTGGCTTGTATCGGCAATAGTGTGACCAGCAGGACCAGGGCAGTGACCGTCCTCTGTACGCGGCACTGGTGAGGCCGCACCTCGAATCCTGGGTCCAGTTTTGGCCCCAGCACAAACAGAAGAACGTTGAGGGGCCGGAGCGTGTCCGGGGAAGGGAACAGACTTCGGGAAGGGTCACAGGTCTGATGAGGAGCAGCTGAGGGAGCTGGGGGGGCTCAGCCTGGAGAGAAGGNGGGCAGTGTGCCCAGGTGGCCAAGAAGGCTAACGGAGCGTGGCTTGTATCGGCAATAGTGTGACCAGCAGGACCGTCCTCTGTACGCGGCACTGGTGAGGCCGCACCTCGAATCCTGGGTCCAGTTTTGGCCCCAGCACAAACAGAAGAACGTTGAGGGGCCGGAGCGTGTCCGGGGAAGGGGACAGACTTCGGGAAGGGTCACAGGTCTGATGAGGAGCAGCTGAGGGAGCTGGGGGGGCTCAGCCTGGAGAGAAGGAGCCTCAGGGGCGACCTTCACCCTCCTGACAACTGCCTGGAAGGAGGATGTAGGCAGGTGGGGTCTGTCTCTCCTGCACGGAACAAGAGACAGGATGAGAGGAAACGGCCTCAGGTTGCACCAGCGGAGGCTGCGGTTTGATATTGGGGAAAATTTACTCACTGGAAGGGTTCTCAAGTGCTGGCACAGTTGGCCATGGCAGTGGCTGAGTCCTCAGCCCTGGAGGGATTTATAAAAAGTGGTTGTGGCGCTTGGGGTCAGGGTTCAGGACGCAGCGAGAGGCAGCCAATGCCAAGCTCGCAGGGCTGAGCCCCACTCCCCCGTGAACTCTGTTCTTTAACCATAAAAAAAAGGGCCACAAACCACTCAGCCCGTGTTCTCTCCCTCCCGAGCCCCACCACGAGGGCCGGGAACGGTCATCAATGGCGAGCGGCTCCTGCACAAGCAGCTCCGCTCG
>VZSE01006660.1:281260-306380 GCA_013398275.1 Promerops cafer
GAGCGCCCCGGGAGCGCCCGCGCCCCGCGGAACGGCCGCGCGTGGCGGCGCGCGGGACACGCCCCCTTGATCTGCATGTTCTGGCCCCGCTGGCCAATCAGATGCGCGCCCGCGCGGAAGAGCCGGCCCCGCCCAGCCCCGCCCTGGGAACGCGCAGTTCTGGATCAGCGCAACCCACTGAGATCCGTGATCCTAAAAACGAAACAGAACTGCGCCGAGTGTTTGGTTTCGTGTACAAAATACCTTGTTCCTATGTGGCCACAAATCTGGTTGTCAAAACGCTCAAGGTCTAAACCGTACCTTAAGCATTTGGCAATCCAAACTAAAACCCCAGTTAAAGAGAATATTCCCACAGCTGACTTTCAGAATTTTAGTTTGACAATACCTCAATCATGTCCTTAGGAGCACTTTACTAATAAAACATTATTTTTCTTTTCAATTAACTTATTTTAATACATTTTTTTGATTCGAGAACTATTCCAAATTAACAGAAAAGGGCAGCTATAAATTATTTTGTTAATATATTTCACTCAGAAAAGTGGATTCTGCAAGCAGTATGCTGACTACTTTCTACCAGGAATAAAAGAATGTAGGAAATTAAATATTTTCTGCCAGTACTTGTCTAAACTTAGCTTTTACCTTTTTTCAGAAGCTTCTTCACTTTCACATAGTTCCCTTCCCTGACATAATCATGCAGGTCAGCTTCCAGGGAGTCTCCTTTTATACTTCCAAGCTTGACTGGGCATGGAAATGGGAGAGGGATGGGATGAGCCATCTTCTTTCCTGAACAGAATTGGGAACAGGTTGGAAACTTCATCAAGCTGCAAAGCACCTCAGCATAAAGAACTTATTTCTGACTTAAAAACCTGCAGTAGCTTGAAGTTATGTCTGCTCCCTGCAGAAATATCCAGAGATGGAAGGGGAACACAGCCTCCTGCCCTCCCTAGCAGTGCCCTCTGGGACCGGCCGGTGCGGGAGCACAGCGGGGACGGGAGAGGCGGCAACCGGGAGATGACAGAACGATGCCAGAGGCAGCGGCCTCTCCGCGGGCACACGGGCGGGACGCAGCCAGCAGCATTCCCGGTGGGGAATGCCCGCTCCAGCCCCTTCCCGGAGCCCACGGGCGCCCGCGGCCCAGCGGCGCCGCTCACCCGCCGCCCGAACGGCCCCGACACGCGGGAACGGCAGCGCGCATGCGCGGCGGCNCCGGAGCGTGTCCGGAGCGACCCGGGGCGTGCCCGGTGCCGGTGCGTCCCGGCCCCGGTGCCGCCATGCAGCGGGAGGTGGGCACGCTGCCGCTGGCCCCCGCCTTGCGCGCACGCCTCGCCGCCGCCGGCTTCCAGACGGCGCAGGAGCTGCTGGACACCGGGCCCTGCGGCCTGAGCAAAGGTACCGGTGGCCTTCGGCCCCGCGGAACCTCCCCGGCATCTTCCGGGCCCTTCCCCCTTCCCCGACCCGGCCCCTGGGACGCCCCAGTGAGGCCTCCGGGAAATGGGCACAGTGAATAATAAAAAGAAAGACGATTCTGGTAAAAGATCAGCTGACACTGATGGATGTAAATGGGATGCAGGAAAACGAAGGGATTCTGTTAGGCTCATCCCTCCTCTTTCCCCAGCTTCCCTCTTCGCTTTACTATGTGATTTAAGCAAAACAAGCCTATTTGAAGTTAGAAAATTGCTTTTTTGAAGGAGTGTGTAGTGATTCCTCCCTGGGAGGGTGGGCAGGCCCTGGCACGGGGTGCCCAGAGCAGCTGTGGCTGCCCCTGGATCCCTGGAAGTGGCCAAGGCCAGGCTGGATGAAGCTTGGAGCAACCTGGGACAGTGGAAGGTGCCCCTGCCCATGGCAGGGGTGGAACTGGGTTGTCTTTACAGCCCCTTCCAACCCAAACCAGTCTGGGATTTTGATTCTCAATAGTTTTATTATCTATGACAATAAAACTTTGAAAATCACATCATTAGTGCCAGGGCTGTCTGCATGTTGTCCTGAGAGGGTGAATATGGATCATTTTGTGTCACGCTGCGGAATCAGTCACTGCTTATAAAATAAAGGTGGTGTTCTGTGATTTTGGCTTCTCTAGAAATTGGAATCTCCAGGGAGGAGGCGCTGGAAGCGCTGCAGGTGGTGAGGCGGGAATGTCACGGGAATGCAGCAAGGACAGCTGGGGGATCAGGTGCCACCAGGAAGTGCACAGCCCTGGAGCTTCTGGAGGAAGAGCAAACCCAGGGCTTCATCATCACCTTCTGTTCAGCACTGGACAACATCCTGGGAGGTGGAGTGCAGCTGACAAAAATCACCGAGATCTGCGGAGCACCCGGTGTTGGCAAAACACAGCTGTGGTATTTCACTGTCCCATCACTTGTGTGCAGCCAAGAATCACTTTTTGTTTAACTCAGCTATGAAATGAGTCCATTTTTCCTGTTGTCGTGACTGCAATCTCTGATTCTTCTCCAGCACTATAAATATAATAATGGTTGTACTGCTCCCTGTCCCGTGTGTTCCTCAGCAGGAATATCACTCCAGGAGTGAGCAGGGACAGCTCTGGGGTGCAAATACTGATCTCTGTTTCTGCTTCCCATGGCAGCATGCAGCTGGCAGTGGATGTCCAGATCCCAGAGTGCTTCGGGGGCGTTGCTGGAGAAGCCGTGTTCATCGACACTGAGGGGAGTTTTATGGTGGACAGAGTGGTGGACATTGCAGCTGCCTGTGTGCAGCACTGCCACCTTATTGCTGAGGCTCAGCAGGAAGAGGGTACGTTGCCAAGTCATTTCTTTCTGGATGGAGTGAAACAAGTGTCTCATAGGCTGCAGTGTTACTTTTGGAGTGTTTGCTGACAGCTTTTTATTTCCACCTCTGTGTATCAAACCCTGAACCACATCTGTGTCTGGAGCAGACTGAGCTGGGCTACTTAGAAAATAATTATTTTTCTACACAGTGATTTTGTGAACATTTTGATATTGGGGGTTTTGGTGTTTGCCCTTCGTCCTTTCCTCTTTTCTTTCCTTCCTTCCAATTTTTTAGCACCTTAATGATCATATTTGCAGCACCTTATTGATCATATTTGCACCTGCTGAGCAAAACTGAGTGTTTGGTTTCAAAACACAGGAAGAGGTGGGGAAAGAAAAGAGGAACAGCAGAATTTTATGAGGCAGTGTTGCTGCTGAAGGCCCACAGAGTAAAACCACAGCTGGAATTCAGCTCCTCCATAAAGTCAATATAGCTAGGCTGCTTTTAATAAGAGTTTTAGTCTCTAAGTCATCAGTCTCTTGGGGATAAGGACACAACTTCTGTGTTACTCATGGAGAATTTATGCACCAAACTTCTCTTTGAATTGAAGTAAAAAGACACTGTATTAAATGAGTTACTGCCTGTATATTAAACGAGGGATGATTAATAGTCCCTGATTTCCTCTGGTGGTGTTCTGGCTTGAAAATGATTTACTGGAGAAGTTCTTGCTTCAGAAATAAATTTTTCATTGTTGGAGGCCTCCCTTGGAGGCTCCGGTGTGTCTGTGTGCAAATGCTGGGATAGCATCTGCTCACCACCTTCCTGACTTTCAAGCCAGATGGAAAATATGTTTCCCCACTCCTTACCTTGCCTGTTCTGTTTCTGGGGGCTTTGCTGTTGCTATGTGTGGAGGGCAGGGTTTGGTGGGATGATGAAAGTAACAATATGCTCGTACAGACTTCTGACTCATTTACTCATCTGTTTGTTTTGTTCTCAGATCATCGGAAAGCTTTGGAGACTTTCTCTCTGGAAAATATCCTCTCTCACATCTATTACTTCCGTTGTCGTGACTACACAGAGCTGCTGGCCCAGGTCTACCTCCTGCCAGAATTCCTGTCAGAGCATTCCAAGGTAAGGGTTCTTGCAGGCTTGTCAGGAGGTGTCACTCATCTTCACGCCGGAGATTTTTTGTCTGCTGTAGTAACAGGAGTAAACACCTTGGTACCTCGTCAGCTTGGCAGTAAAATATTGGCTGATAGCAGAGTACAAATGTAAAGCCTTCTGCTTGTTTGCCTTTTTGTTCCCATCCCAATTACTCTCAAGAGTAATTTGCTTTTGCCGTCCTCCTGAATTTCCACTCTGAGTTGAGGACACTGGGTCTGTGCTGCCACATGTTCCATTTCTGTGAGCACTGAGCTGTGAATCAGCACTGAACTGCTCCACACAAGAGCCTCAGAGCTGGGGGGTGTGTGGTGACCATGAGGGTGGCATCAGAAAGGCTTGGTGCCACTTTTTTTGCCCTAAAAGATCACTGAGGACCAGAAATATCCTGCACCATCCAAGTGACTCTTCTTCTTTTCAGTGCATCTTCTGTTGCTACAAGCAACCAGAGCCTGCAGCTTGACTCTTGGGTGGACTGCAGCCAGAAAGTTTCTTAGTACCTAATGTCTTAGAGAAATGCTATTGTAAGGCAGATTTTCACCACCTCCCCTCCAGATTTCTGGGTTCTGCACTGCAGATCCCTCTCTGTCAGGATCTGGGAAACATGACTGTGCCTTGTTCTATCAGAGCACAAATCAGTGTTGGATTAGAATGTCTTTTGCATATATTCCAAAATTTTTCAGTTATGGGAGCTGTCGTGTTCTCAAAAACACAGATGGGAGCCTCACTTTTGCTTGGAGTAGTCTGGTGTTTCCCTTTCCCTGCCAGGTACTAACGGTGCCCTGTTGTGTTTGCTCTTGTGGAAAGTACATGGCTTCATTAGCACAGTTCCACTGGGCTGCAGCTCCCTGGAACCATCTGTGCAGATTAGCTGGGCTTGGCCTGCAGCCTGAAGTGCTGAAGGTTGCAGGAGAACCACAAGACCTTCTGCTGATTCCTTGGACAGGCTAGAAGTGACTTGACAGATTGCTCATTGCAGTCCAGCTCTCATTAAAATTAGTCTGATCCCTCTGGAGCCGAGTCTGGGACCACAGGAAGCCTCCAGATTTTAGGGTTTTTAGGAGACAGAAAATGTTGTAGAGGTTTAGGGATAAGAAAGATGTAGAGTTAGAGCTCTAAATGTGCCATTTGGAAATATGAGTTAGTTTGACATCTTGTTAATAATATGAGAAAGACTGTTAGAAAATATTCTTGTTGTAAAAAACCTAATTCTTTAAGGTCTGCTAGAGCCAAGCTGGTATGGACAAGGCAGGTGTTACCAAGCTCTCTTTACACTTTAAATACTTTAAGTTTTCCTGTCTGCTATCTGGAAAAAATTGAACTAAATTGCATCCTACCTGGACATATTTGTGATAGCCAAGTTATATAACCATGTATACATTCCTGTCTAGCATGAGTCATGTTTATGCTGTTAAACTGATTGTTCTGCAAGAAGTGATACATGAGGAAGATGTACAGATTCGTGGAAGAGAATTTGTAGGAAGGAGGGAAAATGAGAATATGATGAATGTCTTCTTTTAATCCCAACTATTTAATCTTCTTTGGCAAATTAAGGGGTTTTTTTTAAGTTGGAGCCCCAGGACCATTTAACAGTGATGTCTGTGCAGGCTTGTATGTTCCAGTCATAAAGAGACTTCCCAGTAATGAGTTAAATCAATAATGCAGAAAATCAGGATTTTTCTGTTGTTTCCACTTTGTTATCTTGTGCAGTAATGCAAGAACTTGTAGACACCAAGGATTTGAGTGACATCTGAACATGCAGGCACTGTAAGACCATCCATCTCCCTCCTGTATTTCAGACTTGGGTCATCAAAACAGCCACAACAAATGAAGTTAGAATAAATCAAAATCCCAGACTAATGTTTATACAGTGTCTTGAGGGTGATGAGCCAGCAGCTGCAGCGTGCTCTGACTTCAGCTAATGATTGCTACAAAAGAAATAATTCAGCAAAGCAAACATCTTGAGGTAAGATAGATCCTCAGCTCCAGTGCAGTGTGCCTGGAATATCTTCAGGCATCTGTTAAACTCCGTGTTTCCAAGACAGATTACTGATAACAGCTGAGTTATCTCAGCACTGGCTCCAGAGAGCCTGAATTCTGATTTGGATTTAGTTTTTGAGGGAGAAGGTGAATTAATTGCTGGTTGTGGAGAGTTGACTGAAGTACAGTTCTGCTGTTTAATGATTATTTTCTCCAGCTTCTCCTCTGGAAGGCTTTACGTCCAGCTTTGCTGGTCGTGTTCACCTAAGGATGAAATAAAACATTCCAGTGCACTTAAAAACAGGTCTTACTGGTTTTTGCCATTTTTTCTAGGATGGCAATGGCAGTTTTTTATCTTTTCTCCTGCACTTAGGTCCGGCTGGTGGTGATTGATGGAATTGCCTTTCCCTTTCGCCACGACTTTGAGGACCTGTCCCTGCGCACGAGGCTGCTCAACGGGCTGGCACAGCAGCTCATCATCATAGCCAACGACCATAAATCAGCTGTGAGTCCAGGGCAGGCTTCAAAAGATGCTGCTTTTTTTTTTTTAGAAAGAATTAAGGATATGTGATTTGCTCTTGTCTCTAAAAAGCAAAGTAAAACTGCAGTAATACCCACTGCATTCACTCTTGCTAGTTTAGTTGGTAAATATAGAGGGATCACAAGGGCTAAACACCTAAAAGGTGGGAAAGTCCTAGACTTGCCAAAATAAGTAAAATCTGCATCAACAGCATCCTGTGGATCTTAATTAAGTGGTAGCATGGCATTTCTAATGCTGTTTGCCATCATCTCCAATGATTTGGTTGGACAAGGAATGGTCTTCTGGTCACTTTACCTACAAATATACCTCGGAGCATTCGGCAGTTCCAGCAAAACTTTCCACTCTCTGTTTAAAAATAAACTGTGGCTTTAGCGTTCCTAGGGAGGAAAACCACTTTATCTGCTGGATTGGCCTTCTCTTCTGGCATCCATGGAAACCCAGAGCCTCCTTCCTGGGCATTGTTCCTACGTCACTGACGGTCTGGAGGCAGCAGACCCGCAGCCAGCAGATGGCACTGGGAAGCTGCAGCTGTTCCAGAAGTTGTTTTGGAAGTCTCTGGCAGCTCAGAGAAGCATTGTTCAGGAACTGGAGCTTCCCCAGCCCTCAAAATGGTGCTTGTGCCTCTAAGTGTCCAGGTGACTTGTGACCTTGTCACCCACAACTCTCTGGCGCAGCTGGCTTTTGTTCCGAGCTGCTAAAAATAAAAACTCCTCTTGTGCTTCCTCTGGGAGCTGTGGGAAGGGAAGAGCCCAGCATTCCCAAAGTGTCCTGACATGAGCTGTGGAGCTCCTTGCTGCTCTGGGCACCAGGGAGATGATGTTCCAGGGTCTGCACAGCCTCAGGTTTCCTGAGTGCTTTCCCCCACAGCTTGGTACCTGGTGACCTTGAACAGCAGCTGCTGTCATTGGACAATGTTTTTCTTTGGTCAAGGATAAAATACATGAATCGTGTCTTCTGAACCATGCAGTTTAGTACAAAGTTGCTAAATAAACTCTTGCTAAAGAACTCAGAGCTTCAGGAGTGGTTTTGCTTGGATTGTCCCTCTTGTTAGTGGTGTCTGAGTTAGTTCCATGAGCTGTGAGCAGGCTAAATCCAGCCTGCATGCCAGGGATTGCTTCTCAGGCAGCTCTGGATGCTCTAATATGGTAGGAAGTCAGATCCTAAAGCTGGACTCAGAGTGAGGATGCCCATCCCTTCTCCAGCAGGGAGATGAGGAGGCTATTTGGGGCTGTTACCATGCACTTGTGATGAGTTGCTTCTCTAAAATGTGCAATATCTGTGCTGGGCTCTCAGCTGTGTGACTGTTTTGGGGTGTGCTCAGTGGAACTGTTTGCTCTCACACACTTTTCTGAACTGCTCCAGCAAGAATCCTCTGAGCATGTCAAACAATGGAACTCTCTAGGGTCTTAGATGGGTACAATTTTTCATTTTTAATGAACTTTGTCATTAATATTCCTGGCTCTTTCTGTCTCACCCACCCCCATTTTTACCAGGGATCTAACCTAGACTGTCTGTGAGCCTCCCACAAGTGACTGGGGCTGTGAAAACACTCCCCCGCTCTGTCTGTTCACTTCCATTCTGCTTTGTGTTGTACCCACTTGTGCATTTTTAGACTACAAGGCACAGAAATTCAGTTAATCACCAGGCTAATGCACATTGTGAGCAGCACTACCAAGTTCATTTACCCCAGGGACTGAGAGCTGGCTCCTCATGGAGGGCCAGTGCAAGTCACCTGCAGCTAAACACAGATCCAAACAGCATTTAGGACAAATGTTGTGGGATAAATAAGTTGTGTGGAGCTTGCCTCCCTTGGGGAGGGAGAAACTGAGATTTTTTTAAAGTCTCGAATGAAAGAAATCTTCCATTCAAACTAAAAATACATTTTTCAGGGTTCTCTTAATTTGTTTTGATAAGATGAGGCACCTTTACAGTTTCTCCTCATCACAGTTGCCAAGAGTTTTTTGCCTGAGTAACTGCTTCATCAGTAAAAGCTTTTTTGAAAATTCCCTCTCTTCCCTCCCACCAGTAAGCTGATTTCCAGGAGATTTTCTTATTTCTTTGCTTCTGTTTCCTCTTTCAGGTAGTTCTGACAAACCAAATGACAACAAGGATAGGACAAAGCCAGTCCACATTGGTACCTGCTTTAGGTAAGTGTTTAGCTTTGAGCTGAAAATTGATATATGAGTTCCTTTCCTTTGGCTTTATGTACAAAGAAAAATAATCCAAAAAATGTACCTGTGAGCAGCAAACCTCTAGCAGGCACGTGGTGAGGAGAAGGTTAAATCACTCAAAAAAGAACCCAGCTTAATGGTTGCATACCCCAAACTAAGCTGCAATTTCCTAAATTCCCCAAGAACCATTCACTGCCTCTCCCAAACAGTTTAAATTGTTTATTTTCCCATTACCCTTGAACATGTCCCATTAATTATTTGCAAAGGCATTTCATATTTGCTGTATCATTGGAATTCTCTGCAGTTATGATGTGGAGGGAAGTTCTGTGTGGGATCCTCAGGCACAGCCTGCCCTGAGCCAGGTTAAAGATTTTTTTTCCAGGCTGCTCAATTTTGCCCTGTAATGAGCAGATATCTCATCCACGCCTTTCTGCTGCAGTCACAGGGGAAAATAAAACAGTTCTGAAGTGGAGATTTCTACAAATTAAGGAAAAGTTCAGCATTTAAATCTTATTTCAGGCTGTAGCATTGCATTTTATGATTCACTTAAAGGGCACAAATTCTTCAGTTTCTGTGAGCTAAGTAATGATTCCCTTGCTCTGGAGAGGAGAGAGAAGGGGACACTACAAAGGCAAAGATGTTCCCAGAATCTGTACAGGCACCAAACCATTTGGCAGAGATATGGGGTAAAATGAACAAACACAGCCCATCTCCTGCAGGAATGTGAAGAATGTGGAATTTGGAGCTGTGCAGGCAGACCCAGCTCCCAGGGTCTGACCCTTTTTGTCAGTTTTGCCTCTTGCTCTCTGATGGATTGTTTTTGGCAGCCTTTCTGGCTACAAACTCAATTAAAGCTAATAGAGTCTGTCTTTTTTCACTGGCCAGCATTGTTTGGGAGCTGTTGTGTTTATTGAGTCATGGGGACAGTAAAGAATGTGAAGACATTCAGGGGAGGTTATAATTCCCAGATATCCTGCCTTGCCTTGTGCATATTTTCTTTCACAAACAATTAATTTGACATGACCTCCTGTGGAGCTGACTGTGACTCTCTCCAGCATGTGTGACCACAGTATTGTTAAACTGAGCAGTGTGAACTCTCCAAAAATGCAGCTTGGTACCAGTTGGGAAATATTTAACCAAGTGGTTTTGATGCCCTGCTCTGAAGAGATGGTGTTTCAAAACTCTCATCATAAAGGCTAAAGGACCTCCCACTCCTCCCTGGTTTGGTGTAGCCAAAGGAACTGTTGAGGGAAGCAGCAAACCCCCAAGTAAAATCACTACATTGGATTTTTCCCCCCATTGATTGGTAAGCCTGAGAAACAGCTTTTTCATGAAAGCATTAATCTCTAAACTCTTATTCAGCTCCTGAGCAGAAGGGAAGATCTTAATTATGAGAGGAAAAAAAAAAGAAAGAAAAAAGCACAGATGCTGCAAGGTATTAAGTAGGAGCTTTATGAAGGGGACAGCTTTCTTTTCCACTAGTGATAGCTAAGCTGGGTGTTCCTAGACATTTCTACTAAATATATTTAGAAAGGAGGTCAAATATTAATCTACAGGCAGTTCAACTCAGAAATACCTCATTTTACAGTAGCATTTTTCACTCATATTCAATGCAGTTGGAAATGTGCTGGTGTGGAATTTGTAGCCATTGTAAAATGTGTTTTGATCTCTGCTGTTTCTGAGAGCCAAAATCTTTCATCTCAACTCAGATATAGTGGAGCAAGGTCTGGCAAGATGCCCAAAGGGTCTAGGTCTTCATTACAGTGGGATCATTTTTTCTTCCTTCTCTGTGCTCTAATAAATACCAGAGCACAGGGGGCACGAGGGGCTTCGGATGTGGGGGAGACCAGGGAGGGGTGGACAGGAAAGAGCAGGTGGACAGGGGAGACTTGACTGGTTTAAAATGCAATCCATCTTTGGAGGGATAAACAGAGGAAAAAGCACCCAATAAAGATGTCTGTACATTGACTTGTGGTCAGGTGTGAGCTGAAACACTGGGACTGAGCTCCTGGAACAGGATAAAAATCCAAACTTCCTTCTCTCTTTCCACCACACCTCCCTGCTCCTTGCTTTTGCTTGTGTTATTTTGCATTTTGCTGTCAGAAGCAGAAGACTGCTTCAGGGGCCCTTAATACTTTAATAATCGTTGACTTTCTCCCAAAGCTGGTATCCCAAAGGGACTGATGTTTGCTCATAATTATGCCTGAGAGACAGAATATTGCAGTTCTGAAGTAGGATTTAGACCTCCTCACCAGCCTTCTTCAGTAGTAATTAGACAAATCTCCTCTTCAAGCTGCCTGTTTTCAAGACTTGTCTAGTACCTGTCCTTTATTAGGCATCCATAAAATTTTTCTACAAATGTGGAAGTATTGCATCAAGATCTCTGTAAAACCCACGGACTACAGAGGTTATTCCTTGTCTCAGTGTATTTGTTGTGAAATCCTTGCAAGTATTAAAAAGATGTGATGCATCACTGCAAGAAAGGCATATTTTGTTTTAATCATGGGGGGTTTTTGAAGATTAATTTCATTTCAGCTTGCTGATGGTGGCAGTGTAAGAGATAGTGATCTGTCATTTTGTGTTCTCAGGAGAGAGCTGGGGACACGCTGCCACCGTCCGTTTAATCTTCCACTGGGACAACAGTCAGAGGTGAGGGAAAATGTGAGTAAAATCCATACCAGTACAAGTATGGCACTGGAGAATCTTTCAAACTGGCCAAGCAGGGGTTTGAATTTGGCTCCTGGCCTTGCTCTGCCACACACCAGGCTCCTGAGGCTCAGGAATTTTCTCTTCCAGGCTGGGACAGCGTGGGCTGAACTGTCAGGCTGCTCCTCCCCACCGTGCTGGGTTCTCCCTGACAAGATGCCATGGTTTATAAAAGTGTAACATCCTAATGGCAGTTGTTCAGACACAAGGATTTAGGATCTGGTGGTTGAATAGAAAATTTCTTTTACTATCTGCATTTTGCAAGATAGGGGTGGGTTGTTTTTTTTTTTTGAACAAAACTCTTCTCATTTTAATGTGAATTTTTGCCATAGACTCAGTGCAAGTATTGAGCTGGTGGGTTACAAGGTGATTTTTATGCCCCACTCTGAAGAGGTGCAATTTCAACAGTCTCATTATAAAGAACCTCCCACTCCTCCATGGTTGGTTGTAGCCACCATCATTTCTTTAAGAAGAATTTTTTTGCTTCAGTGTTTTCATGCCCAGTCAGTCCAAAGCCAGAGATGCCAAAGAAGGCTTTAAAGCCACCTAGCCAGTGACCCTCAGGACAGGCTGCTGACCCTGAGCTTCAGGGGCTGAACCTTCTACAAACAGTGTGAAATTCTGTTTGTGGCAATGAGATCTCTGTTTCCTGGTTCTTTTTCCCCTCTTTATATTGCAAGGTCATTTCTCTTTCCTGGTCAGTTAAATTTGTCCTGTATAAAATATCACCATGCAGCAGCTTGAGATTAAGGAGGCGTGCTGCAATTCCCTAATCTTGTGCAAACAGTGAGCAAAAATGGTGCTAGAATGTTGTTGTGCAGAGTTTTGCTTGTTGAATTTGAAAGAAAAATGTAGTGACACTTTCTTGGGGAGTTTTGTTTTTAAATTCTAAGTTTGAAGGCAACGCAGGATGATTACAGCAGGCTGTTTAATTTGGAATTAAATTAACATCACTGATTAGTTAACAGTCTTTTTAGGACAAGTTGCATCAACATAATGATTACAGAGTGAACAAAAGTTAATTTTATATATGAAAAGAACTTTTTTTCTTCTGCAACAGAGCTAGGAAGGCTGCAGATAGAAGTTCCAGAAAACAAGCCAAGGAGAGACAAACCTGGCTTATTTACTGATGTAAATCTGCAGCTAGCATGGAGTGGGGCCTGCAGAAAGAGCAGTTCTGGATACAACTGTAAAAGCAGAAATAGCTCAGTGCTGTCTTACTTTTGCACAGGCTGCCTGTAGCTGATGATCCATTGTGGTTTTGTTGTTTTTATATCAGGTTATTGAGGCACAAAGAACGTTTGAGAATCCTTTTGCCTTTTTAAAAATATTTTTAAAATGTGCTTTGGCCAACTCTGATACCTGTCTCCTCCTTTCTCTCTACTACTGAAAATGTCAGAGCTTAATTCTAAGGGTTCTCTTTGCTGGGAGGAAAGATCCTGTTGAGTCAGAGGCTCCAGCTGAGCTCTTGTGAAAGCCTGGCTTCTGCAGCTCCAGATTTGGGCAATTTTGTCAAGTATAACCCAGCATTTGAGTGTTCTGAGGAATTCCCTGTGTAGCTAACATGAAGTGGCAGTGTTCCTCAGGCTGTAATTACGTGCTCTCTAATAGAATGGCACCTCAGGGAGGAAAAAACCCCCCGAAAATAATTAACAGGATTTTTGGCAGGGTGTCTTGCTACAGAGAGCAGAACACTTTCTAGATTGGCTTATGTAAGTGTGAGTTTTGGGGAGGTGGGCATGGTGCAGCCCTGACAAGGGTTGAAAACCCCTCTGCTTTTGAGCTGCTGTGCAATTTTCTCTCTGTATTATGCAAGCATTTACTGTAGAACACAAATCAAGGTGTATTGCTTAGAGTCTAAATGCAGCAAATCAGGGAAGTGTCAGAGGAGAAGTAAAAGGGAAACTATTTTCTCAAGGTTGTGCTGTGTGTCAGTGGCAAGGGCAGGCTTAGAAATAGAACATCTCCAGCCTCTGGGTTATATTGACAGGCTTGTGAAATCTCTGGAAAAAGCCTCCCTAGAAGTACTGGAATTCTTGAAGGTCTCTCAAAGTTTTCAGAGGTCAAAGAACAAGTGATTAATGGAGTGGGGAAGAGTTGTGCTCAAAACCTTTTTTGTTTGCATTTTAAGAAAGTGACATTTGGAATTAATTCATGACGAATATTGTTCCAAAAATGTCATCAAATACTGTGATGAAACAAGGCTAATTAATCATTCACTCTTTTTAGTAGGTCTAGATTGTGTTTGAGTTGACAGGTCATCTAAGGATGGGAATCCACAGTTTGAATGACCTAAATGAAAATACATCCCTAAGAATTCCACTGGTACTGCAGGAAAACTTGGGTCTGGTCACTGGGCTATTTGGAATTTTTATTACTCTATTAATTAATCATAATTACCTGGGGTTTGTTTTACCAGGTTGGCCACGTTGTACAAATCACCGAGTCAGAAGGAGTCCACCATAGCTTATCACATCACAGTGAGTATTCCTTTGGGGATGGAGATCCACAGGTGGGAGCACACTGTCAGCTGAAAAGGAATTTCAGACAAATCTGAGAATGGTCTTTGCTTTCTCAGTGTTGCTTTTCAGCTGCCTTCTGAAGGGAAGCAGTAATGCTGGGATATCTCCAGATTTAGGAGTAATTTGCTCTTTTTCTCTTTAGAAAAGTGGCCCAGAATTTTGTCTACTCAAAGTTATAATAGTTTTGATTTCCACGTCAAACTTTCAGGCAGCCTGTGCCTATCTGTTCTGCTGCTGGTGCTGCTTATTTTATCTGCCCCTGATGTTAACTTTTGCCCTAAGTGCAGTTACCAAGAACAATCTGAGCAATTCTGGGAGACCTGAACTGTTTTCTCCTGTCAGGTAGGGTGTGGTTTCTCAGGTGGCTCTTTGCACCTGTTCCAGCTGAGTTCATCTTTTTAGGATGAGGATGACCAGAATTAAACTTGGTATTCCAGAGGCCTCACCAGTGCTTTGTTCCATGGGTATTTCCCCATCTCAGCTTTATGTGTGGTATAACCCACACTGTGTTTATCCTACACTGACCCTACACCCAGCCTATATACACAGATTTTTCTCTTCTGTCCCTATCACAGAAGGGGCTTCCAGCTTATGGCTGGAGTCCTTATCCATCCCTAGTTAAATTCTGTGATTATTTCCTATTGTGGAGTGCTCAGATACATATTAATGAGAAGAGATGCTGTCTAGGCTGTATTTAGGTTTAAAAAGACAGCACCACTCAACTCTTACATCCTCAAATGTCAGATCCATAGGTACAATTCCATAACTATTTGCTACGTGTCCTCATGGAAACACGTTGCCATAGCATTTTCTGCAGATTTTAATGCTGCCATCAAATGAGATCCTCAAACTTTCAAACAGAAATCAGATTCTTTTCTCCCCCACTCCTGAATGTATTCACCAGGACAGAAGAAATACTGCAAATACATACTTTTATAAAGACTGGAAGGGGAAGTGGGACTACATCCCAAGGTTGTTTGGATCATGTGATGTGAGTCCTTTTTTCTCCAGCTGACAAACAGATGGATTTTATCTCAGACAGTTTAATTGCCTTTTTCTTTCATTTTTATAAGCACCATAAAACAGCTATGCTCTCTTCTGTGTGAATGCACACTATCTTGAAATAGAGTGAGAGTGAATCCTAATCAAAGATTAGTTAAAATTTAAGATTATCCCTGTGTTTTTTCCTTTAATCCTGATGAATTGCTTCAGCAGATGATTTCTTTTAGTAAAAAATGAATTATCCCCATTTCTTTCATGAAATTCAGGTCTGATAACAGTCTACTGTTATCATTTCTCATTCCATAGTAAACTGGAAGATGTCAATATGTGTCCAGTGTTTCCAAGTCAGATCTGTGTATAACCAGCAAACAAAAAAAAAGATATTAAAAAATAGTAATTCCTTAGGACTCAGAAATGTGCAAATTAGGTGCATTGGTACCATTGGCAAAGTGGCTGCTCAGTACCCATGAGCTGGTGAAATGTGTAAATTCATGAGTGAGCTCTGGGTTTTTTTTATCCCTGTCCTTTCCAGCACACTGGAGTCAGTCACCACTCTGAGGGGGCTGTGGAACTCCTCTCCCATGAAATCCTTTCTCCCACAGGCTGATAAGGATTCATTCTTAAATGCAGAGTATAGAAATGGAAATTGATTTATGCACAAGGGAATAAGTAGCTCGGCTGATTCACCTGAATTTCCCAGGAATGTGACCTGATTATTTAATAGTGAAAGACAGAGACCCAGGACCTAAATTCCAGGTAGGAATTGTGTTTCCCTGAACTGTGGAGGGTCTGCCAGGCCAGCAATGGGAGCACTGCTCAGGTAATAAACACATCTACCCTTGCCAGTCTTGCTGCAGAGGGTGTAAATCCAGAGGACATTAAGGAGCAATTCAGAATGACAGAAGACTGAGCTTTGTCCTTGGTTGCAGCAGCCACATCCTCACCATCTGAAACCCACTACTAAACCTCACAAATATACACAAAATTCTTGTATTTTCAAGGTGCCTGCCTGTAACCAAGTGCAAAACATCCATCCTGGGCAGCCTGCTTTATGTTCTGGCCCTTATAACCCTTGGAATGCTTTCACTGGGAGTCAGCATTCTGGATTAAGTGGATACTTGGCTACAGATCCACCTTTGTGCCTCAGGGAAATGGCAGAGATTAGATGTAGTGAAACATTAAACTTGAAGATTCCCCATTATGCTCTTTAGAATAACACTCGAGTTGCTTATAAATAGCAGAGGGGCTGCACAGATCCTGCCCCTGTAGCACCTCTTGCTGTTTGTTCCTTTAAAAAGCCTGGGTTGGGTGAGGTGAGGCATTCAGAAATAGAAATATTTCTGGGATGGGAGACTTAAACAAGACATTTTGCTGGGGTTTGGGGTTGATCTTGGAGTGGGACACACTGGCATTTGGGAAGAGTCGTGTCTGATGGTAATTCTGCCTGCTTTCCTCACACTGCACCAACCCAAAATGTCAGCATTCCTGGAATGCTCTCGTCCCCACATCGTCTCTACCTGAGCATTTTGGATCAGCAGAGCAATTTTGTGTTCTGATTAATGCCTTTTCCTCACTAAGTCTGCACTGAGAGTCTTCACTGAGCTGTCAGCAGTGCTCTCTGCACAGTATTTGTCTGGAGATGGGAATTCAGAGTTGCAGGCTTCACACATCATCTCATCATCTCCATCTGCATCCATGACATGTTTAACTAACTGGCTTTGAGATCTTTCGTATTTCAAAATGGTTAAAAATTAAATTGAGAGCTACAGTAGCAGAAAATATGAGTGGTACTAGGCCAGATAGATCACTTCAAGCACTCTCCTGAGTAGCAGCATGTAGTTTTCACTTCTACATTTAGTTTTTGGCAGTCAAAGGTTTTCATCCCATTGTGTCCCATAAATTACTATGCTGGAACAGTCTTTGCAGTCTAGAGACAGATTAAGCTCTGCTGTTCTCTTACAATGTCTCATTGATGTTTTCAGTTCATTAAGTAGGTACATGGAACAAAAATATCCTAGGTTGTAGAAATTCACAGTTTTGTTTCTGAAAATGACT
Organism: Promerops cafer; assembly: GCA_013398275.1. Lineage (NCBI taxonomy): Eukaryota > Metazoa > Chordata > Aves > Passeriformes > Nectariniidae > Promerops > Promerops cafer. The sequence continues at coordinate 298,123 of VZSE01006660.1, forward strand.
GAGGCAATTAATCCAGTCATCTCCTTGCTTCTGTGGGAGCTGATGGATTTGTCTTTTGATTTATTTAAATAGGCAACATAAGTTAGTTTACAGAGAAGCAGTTTTTCATAGCCATAGGGGTGATAAACAGTAAAATGAAAGTGATAGCCTGGTTGGTGAAAATAAAATATCTTTAAAAACCAAATGAGCAGACATGAGTTGGCACATGTGTTGTAAAGTTTGCAGTGCTGAGCTTAACCTGGTCTATAAACATTCTGTGGCTGCTCATCCCGAATAAATGGCATCATGATCCTTCATTCTGATCTTCTGGGAACTGGTTACTCATGCTCTCTGTCCCTACAAGCCTTAGCACATGATTTTCCTTTCCTCTTCCAGTGCCATGGCTTCCGAGATGTGCAGCCTCCAGCTGTCACTCACAGCACAGAAGGGACTGAGCTGAACCCTCGGAAACGGCCGCGGACAGAGGAGGAGAGGCAGCAGTGATTGCAAAGTGGGATGTTAGAAACCTGCAGGAGAGCAGTGGCAGAGTGCACGTGCAGCCAAAGGCAGCCTGAGAGACTCTCAGCTTCAGTTCCTGCTCGGGACTTTATTTTAACATTAACACCGCAACGTGCAAATTTCTGTGGCACAAAGTTCCTTTGTGTATGGCATAATTGTACTTTTATAATAAAAATCTATGTTTTCTATAACTAGCAGCTTCAGCTTTGGGGTTGGGGCTTTTTTTGTTTGGTTTTTTTTTGGGTGGGGGTGGATGTGGGGGCCACAACTCCATCTTTTCACACTGGGTAAAAAGACAGTGCAATGAGAGCCTCTGGCACAGCACATTTAATGACAGGCATGTGGATCAGTCATCTGGCTTTGTGTGTACCTGAATTTTAAGGAGGTTGGATGCAGCACTGTGCTCACCACAGGCTCAGAGCAGGACACAGGCAGTGGATGCTGGAAGAGAAATGCAGCTTTCAGTGCTACACCAGAGTGGGGCTTTAGCCCTCACCTGCTGCAAAGTCCTTGGTCAAGGACAATCAAAGCTCTGCTTTGAACTTCTCATTTATCCTGTAGTGGCAACAACGGAGATGAAAGGCTGGATCTGAAGGACAAAGGATTTAATCCAGCATGATAATTTTATGTTCCTGTCTCAGTAAGTGGGAATATTTTACCGTGGCTCAGGCTTGAACCAAACTGCTGCACAGCCATGGCTTCCATGTTCTTCATTTCATTTCTTGCTGTAATCAGGATCTCTTTTGTTCGTGGCTGTAATAAAGGGGAAAGCCAGATTTAGGCACTAGAAATGTCAGCAACTCCAAAGTCTAAACCCAGAGAATGAATGTACACTGAAAGCACAGCAGCTTTTTGTCCTCTTTTTATTAAGAGAAAACAAATCAAGGAGATTATTAGAGGAGAAGAAAGGTGCTGCACTGCAAAATAGTAATTACTTCAATTATGAGAAGTGTTTGTACACATGCACAGAGATGACCCCTTTTGGCAGAGCACTCGGTAACGTTAGAGCTGAGGAAACTCAGCCAGCAGCTAAATGGAGAATTCAAGTTGTGGGAGTCACTATCTTAAATTTTTTATTTAGTATACACTAAACTGACTTTGCCTTGAAACGAAATTCAGTGCTGAATCTGAGTCATAAAATCTCTCTATTCAAAATAGGCAGAAAAAAAAAAAAAAGGAAAAAAAAAAGCAGTGGTTTTTGCATCATTATACGGTTTAGATAAAAATTACATAATAAAATATTAAAGGGAAAAGTACTGAGTTGCCATGCAGCAAACCGGGCTGTGTCAAAATTTTAAAACTGTGAGTCAGGGAGAAGCTCTGAAGCAAGCAGCATGACATAGGGGAAGGGAGGCAGCGGGATCTGTGACTCAGACAAACATTTCAATGCAGGAGACACAGGCAAACAAAAGGATCCTACCGCATGTGATGTCAGCAAGCAAACGCTCCCGTTTGGGAATAAAGGCTTCCCACGTATTGCAGCGCAGGGGGAGGGGGGAGCTGGCACCGAGCTCTTGCCTACGTAGCCACGAGGAAAAGCATCCATTAGGAATGTTGGAGCAATATTTTCAGGAGCTCTCCTGGTTCCTGCTGATAGCTGTGATCTAAGGGGTTTGGTAATTATGGAAAAATCCATTTCTCTCAGTGTATTGTGCTGGGATTTAATACCCTCCACACGTCCTTCTGTGTGTGAGCAGAGTAACAGTGTGGCTCCCATATACTATTAATTTCAGCTGACTGGTGGTTTTAATTTTGTTTGTAGTAGAGTAGCATCTAGAAGCCCCAGCTGAGATGCTGATCCTGTTATAACAAGATAAATGGTTTTGGCTGAGTAAATGTTAGAGCTTTCAGTGTTATGGGCATCATTATTCAAATAAAAAAGATGCACAGTTACTGGTTAACAGTGGGAGTTACAAAATGTCCAGAGGAAACATTGGAGGCTCTCTATGCTGAGATTTTTGAATTTTTCACTCTTTTTTCCCTATTGAAGCTATTATAAAAATCAGCTCTGCAGACCAGAACTGAGAGAAGGATCTGTTGGCGGAGACAAAATTAGATTAAATGAGCCAGATTTCGTTCTCATCTGCTGGAGACAAGGAAGCTGTTCCAGGCTCAGAATTGCAGAGAACGAAAAAATTTGACCGTTGCCTCACCAGTAAATCTTCCATGGCAAGCTGATTTTTTCCCATATGTGCCTGGAATTCTCATGCATGTCACAGCATCAGTGCCCAACAGCGAGGGGCAGAAGAGAATTTTCTTACTGCACAAAAAGTGAGATTCTAAGTAGCCAACCTCATGGCACTGGATCAAAAAGAAAATGGGCTGTTTGATTTGCTGCTTAAGTCCCAGTTTGCTGAAAGCCAAGGGCTTTAACTGTCATGCTGAGTTGGAAATTTTTCCATTTTGTGGGGATGACATTTACTTGTGGTGGAGGAACTTACTTTGTCACCACAACAAGAATCCAGATCCCACCACGGGCCTTGGCAACAGGCAAACACTGCGGTCACAGGAGAATTCTCAAGCCCTGAGTCCTGCTTTGAAACTCTTTAGTTTGGACAGGGAAAATAACAATTTATTTGTTCTTGATTTGATGTGTTCTGCACCTTTTCCATTAGGAAATACTGAGGAACCAGCGAGCCTCTTAAGAGACATGGAGAAGAAATAGCTTAACTGGAGGTACAAAGGTGTAGCCAAGGTTCAAGGTAGGAAATCAGTCTCCAAATGAAGTCAGTCACAAAGTGATTGTTTCATGTGGAAGGGAGATTTGGCCACTAACCTGAATGCTGAATACAGAGCTGAGAAAAGTATATTTAAATTATAACAACCATTTTCCTGTTTGGTTTCAGTTACTGTTCCTTCAGTTATTTTACAGGGGGACTAAATTTAGGATCAGATTTATTCTCAGGTATTTCATGCATTAACAAAAAAGGTGAAATCCTTACTGCCTGCTTTTTGAACTCCACCCTGGTCCTGAATAAAAGGAGATAGGAAAGTTGGAAGGGCAAGTCATTGTGCTCCAGCTTCTCCAAAGAGACTGTCTTTACCATGCTCAGGATAATAATTCTTTAGAAAGGCACATAAAGATGTGTTGCACTGTTTCAACACATGTTAATCCTATATGAAATACATGTGATAAGTTTAGAAGTATGGTTTGATGCTTTCTTATCCTTGAGAGAAATGGAATAAACAGAGTGCTGACATGGCAGTAAGACAAATATTACAGACGGGAAATAAGAGCTTTTTAAAAGGATGAGAAGCAGGGGGTCAGCCTGTGTTCCCAAAGCAGCAGGGCCGTGCTAAGAGCTCTGCGGGGAGCCTGGCTGCAGGGGAACGTGGCGCTGGCGGTGGCCGGGAGCAGCCTGGCCAGCCCTCCTCCTCCTCCGCAGCCCCTCGGCTCCAGGAACCGGTGCCAGCTGCTCCCTGCTCCGGGCTTCCCTCTGCTGCTCCCCAGGCTGGGCACTCGGTGTCCCGTGGCTCCTGGCCACGCGCTCATTTGGGATGATTAGGGTCAGGGGAGCTGGCTTCCCTTGGCTGCAGCAAGATGCCTGCATTAATGTTCTCTCCTGAAGAATGAAATCACCGGGAACTGGCCCCTTTCCCAGTACTGAATTTCACCCACAAATGCACCCACTGTTAAACTGTCAGCTCCTGTCTTGCTTCCCACAAGCAAGAAATATTCCTACAATATCCACTATCTATCTATTAGAGAGCCTAAGCTCTACACAGTTTGAACTCTATCTATTGAAATAATAAATGGCACTAAAACCAATAGTTCCATCATTTCACAAGCAGTAAAAATGTTAAATTATGTGCCAAAAGAATGCACAGAAAAGTCTGTATTTTACTAAGTCATCCTACAAGAATTATAGCTAATACTGCTCTTTTTACAAGAGTTACTTGCCATTGATTTAAATGGAGCCAAAGAAGCATTGGGATATTAAAAAAAAAATAAATCACGTTTCAGTTTCAAACAACGAGAAGGGGAAATGTTTAAAATATTTTATAACATATTGGAAAGTACAAAAGAAACTCTACAGACCTCAACAAATGGTTCTAACTGGGTCTGGATGTTTCTTCTCAAAGGCCACGAATATGCTGTTTGAGTACTTGCTCAGTTTCCATTATTTTGGAGGTTTAAATTTCTGACACATATCCCTCTAATAGTCTTAATTTATTTAGTGTGAACTGCTGCAATTTTAGCAACACAGTTACAACTACACTCACTTAGTAATTCTTTTTGTATCATATATGTTACTAAATAAAAATGTTTTTGGCCTAAAGAACAAGTTGTCTCCTTAGCAAGAAAATAATGTTTATAAAGTGCAGAGTGTCAATAAGAGATTGTAACACTTTTTTTTTTTACTAGATAAACCTACTGCTTACTACACTTTTGATAGTAAATGTGTTACATCACATAAATCTATCTCTTTAAAAGTCATTCATTCATTAATTTGTGAAATGAACACAAGTTTCTGTGGCTAAATCATAGGGTTTGAGACTGTTGAAAGAAGTTAGAATGAGCTGTATCAATGGGATTTGAGAGGGACACTAATTCAAAGCACACCCCTTCCTAAACAGGGGTCTGAATGGAAAACTGAAAATGGAATTTTCCTTTGGGATGGGACTGGAAATTTCCATGACAGCTGAAAGTGGGATTCAAGCCTGAAATCCCATGTTTTGCAATGGATGGGGATATTTCAGAATAATCTTTGACTATTAATCTGGAAAAGCTGACTTGACCTCAAAAACTTAAAAAAAAAAAAAAATAGTGAGAGAAAGAAAAAGAGAGAATGACTTTGGTATTTAGGAACACCCCAAAAATCCTTATTATGGTCAAGGAGCCAGTAAAACTGTGGTGACAGAAGTTACTTAGCTTTTCAAAGCTGCAGATGACCAGACTGAACCTCAGAAAATGAACTGCAGTTTGGTGGATGTTGGCTCTGTCAACAAGAGTCTCCTTGCTGTTTTCCTTACAAATTCTTGCTGGCTTTAGTCTTAAGCAACTGCAATTGTTAAAACTGAATATAGCAGCTAAAATTAATTCAGGTTTACTGCAAAAGCCCTACTTTTTAAAGAAAGAAGCCCTACTTTGAAGAGGCATTTACCATTGGATTTTTGCCATGAAACTCATTTTATCAGATCGTGTATCACAGGTATGTTAAGTATTGTCAAAGCATTCTTCATGACCCTACCTGTCTTCTGTTTGTCAGCCCACAGGAGTCACTTCCAAAGGTTACAAAGAATTAAAAAGCTCTTCTTTTTGCCCTCCATACAATTCAGGTCACCTCCCCGAGGCCTGATCAAACCCTGCTTATTTCTCAACAGCAAATGAGAAAGAGGAAGGCATCATTTTAAGGCTAAAATGAAACAGATTTCTTCCAAAACAATACCGTAAAATGTTATTTTTTAAAACAAAAAGCAACATGATTAAGCTCAAAAGAATACAAACACCTGCGTTTCCTTCTCACATCAAGTGCAAGCCTTATTCTCCATATGATTTCCAATGCTCTCAGACTTGGAATGTTGTGAATTTTGAGTTTATTCCATCCACCTCCCCTCATCCCATGCACCCAATGACATCCAGAGCACAGCCAGGCACTCTAAATTTAGCTCCCAGAGTTCCTGAACACTCCAAACATTTTGTAACAGCACCGAACACACGCTCTGAGGGAGCAGTGGGTGCTCAGAGCTTCCTTTTCTGGGCAGCACCGAGGAGCGGGGTGGCTCCTTCTGGGGGAATTGGCCACCCCAGTGGCCCCACAGAGAGCAGGGCCAGCAGGTTCCTCCTGCCTGGCTCTGGCACACCACCCACAGCCGCCGTATGCTCCGTGTTCCAGCTTAATGGGAATGGTTTTCCACCTTTCCCTCCCAGAAACAAATGCCAGCATGGCTTGCAGCCATCAGCTCTCTATTTAATATCAGAGCAAAACAATCCCGGCCTGACCACGGTGCCAAAAGTTGACAAAGTGTCCTGAGCGTGGAGTTCTACTCTATTTCATTTTAATTAGTGTCTTCTGCCACGAGACAAATGATGAAAAGCACATGGGGACTGCCAAGATGAATCAAGGACATCTGGTAACTTTAACATTTCAACATGAAACAGTAGGTATTACTCCCAGATATTTTTCTGTGCTGTTTGAAACAACTAAGAAATGTATAAAATTAACAAAAATTTTAGGAAAAGGCTGCCTAAATGCTTTTGAATCTCTTCTTAGACAGTTTTAATTGCTGTTTTTCATAAAACATGAAGCTGATCTTGCATCTTGTTGAATTAGCTGTGGCTTCCCTAAGACATTGTAATTATAGGACTTTTTATAATTCAGATCATATTACATTAAGATTATCCGGATTATAGTTTCTTAGAAACTCCAACTGCCTCTGGATTCTGAGTGAAAAACAACTGATCATGAAGTTAAAACTGCTTTGTGATACTTGCATTGATATAAATCCTCCCGGGGCTTGTGACTCACTGATGATGCAGAACACACAAACATAAAAAAATAAAAACCAAAATCCAGCAATGACATCGTCAGCTGCAACTGGGAGCTCTCTGCTCAAAAAGAACTGCAATGTTTCCTACCCTTCAATGTTCCTTACCCTGCAAATCTACCTGGCATTCGCTAAATAAATGGGTGTTATATTGAAAATAAAGAAATGGCATAAAGAAAAGTATTGCTTAGACGTAACCTTCCAGGACAAGCGATGCGATTTTCTGTCACTGTTGGCTGTGAAAGACTAAGACTAACTGTGACAATCACATTTTTAACTCTCAGGGCTTTTACATATTCACAAGATCACAATGTGATCAGTCAATGCAGTTGCCGGAAATATTCTAAAATTAGTTTGGCTCTAAAATAATTCACCAAACAGAAGACAGATTTACAGGAGCACCCTGACATGCAGAGGTAATTGCTACAATGCAGAGAACAACAGGTTTCAGCAAGATACTGTCCTTGTTACAATACATAAAAATCTGAGGATCTTTTTGCATATGAGGCTCATGATTTGGCCATTTCCCAAGGTATATCTGACACTAAGGATATCATTCCCTCCCATGTGTACAAGCTATTTTAAATGGGTGGCAATTATATCTGTTCATTATTGGTATTTATGGACCTGATAGCTCTGAAAATAGCTGTCCAGCAGCAATGAATAAAACAAGCCAAAATGCCTTTCACAAATGAAAGACATTTGTTAGACAGCAAGAGAATATTCACTAGTTTGTCTCCTACTGACAGGCCATCTTTTAAGTTTTGGTTGGTGTAGCATCTTCTGCTTCTCACAAATTCTCTTTTGCCAGAACACGGAATGAGTAAATATTGTGTAATATTTAATTTATCATAGGATCATGGAATGGTTTGGGTTGGAAGGGATCATCTATTTGGGTTAAAGATCATCTATTCCAACCCCTGCCATGGGCAGGGACACTTTCCACTGAACCTGGGTGTTCAGAGCTCCATCCAACCTGGCCTTGGACACTTGCAGGGATGGGGCAGCCACAGCTTCTCCGGGCAACCTCTGCCGGGGCCTCACCACCCTCACAGCCAAGATTTCCTCTCGAACATCTAAACTAAACCTACCCTCTTCCTTTCTCATGGCCAGTTCTCCTCACGCAAGCCCGCTCCGATGTCAAACCCGCTCTCTGAGGCTGCTCCTGTCCCCGGCCCGGGCCGCGGCTCGGCGGGACAGCGGCGTCCCCTCACGGCGGGGTGAGCCCCGGCCGCCCCCCGCTGCCGCCCCGGCCCCGGGCACCCTCCGGC
>VZSE01006660.1:306393-398263 GCA_013398275.1 Promerops cafer
GCAGAACCGGAGCCCGAGCCGGAGCCCGAGCCGGAGCCCGAGCCGGAGCCGGCGGCCCCCCCTCCCGCTGCCGAAGCCGCGGGCGACGCTGACGAGGAGCCCGGGGCAGAGGGAGAAGCGGGAGCGGCAGCCGAGGCGGAGGAGGGAGAAGGCGGCGAGGGCGATGCCGGCGACCCTCAGCCGCCCGCCCCGCCGCCGCCGCCCCCGCCGCTGCCCTCACTGCCCCGGCCGCTCTCGGAGTACATCACGGAGGAGGAGGTGGAGGGCGAGTGCCTGGACCTCTGCCTGCAGCAGCTCTACAAGTAGTGAGTGCCGGGCTGAGGGGAGCGGGGCAGGGCGCGGGGCTGAGGGACCCCCGCGTGTGGGGCTGAGGGGACCCTCCTGTGTGAGGCTGAAGGACTCCCCAGTGTGAGGCTGAGGGACTTCCCAATGTGGGGCTGAGGGACTTCCCCGTGCGAGACTGAGGGACTCCCCAGTGTGGGGCGGGAGGGAGCCCCCGATGTGGGGCTGAGGGACTCTCCAGTGTGTGGCTGAGGGGACCCCCCAGTGTGTGGCTGAGGGGACCCCCAATGTGGGGCTGAGGGAGGGAAGCGAGGACAGGGGGGATCCCCGCGGCAAAAGAGTTCAGGACTTCGGTGGTGCTGAGCATCCCGGGGTCACAGCGTCCTGCCCTGTGCGGCTGCCCCTGCCCCGAGGAATCCTCTGCTCTGTGCCCTCTGCTTGCCTCTGGCCGGGACAGGCAAAGGGAAGAGACAAGGGAGAGCCAGGAGCATCCATCTGGAGAGCAGCCTGCTGGGGAAGGAGAGCGGTGGGGGAAATGTCTCACGCTCTGCTGCCAAAGCAAGGAGGGGGGTTTGCCTGTGGTTGATTGTGCTGGGGCTTGAAATTGAAATGTTCCCCCTGTGAGGGTTGGTAAATGGGGAAACCTCTGCCAAGAAGGGGAAAGAAGAAGGGGCAAGGAAAGAGAGGCTGTCCACCCCCTTCACCCTTCCAAAAAACCGCCGCACATGAAGAAAACCACACCGTGTATTCACAGACCGGGGAGAAAAGAGGAGTAGAAAACCTTGGGAGAAAGCTATCCATAATCATGGGGATTTTTCTGCCGTCAGCTGGGGAAAGCCAGCTATACTCGGTTCTGTACGGAGGCAGTTTCCAGATCTGTGCTTTCTAAAGGCTGGTGCATAAAGAGGAAACAGATGGGATCTATTCCCAGTGTGGAAAGTCTGTGGACTGAAACCTAAAGATCAGTTACCAGTGCCTTGTATTGTGCTCAGCTCCGGCTTTGAAGGCTCGAAATAGAAACGGTTGTTAGTGGCAATTCTTTAGGAACCTTTTTAAACTGATGCCACAGGAGGAGACAAATGAAGCTGTGAAAATCTGCACAGCACACCGGGGAGCTTTTCTGCCATTGAGCCGGTAATTGTAATGAGAGGTGTTACTCGGTCGCAGAAATAAATAAATAAAGAGAGAAAAGAACTGGGTTTTACAACTGCATGGTCTGTTTCTATCCAGTTCTCATCTGCCCTCTGCGTTTGTGGACGATAGGGACAACACAATGATAGCTGCAGAGGACAAAGCTCTCCTATTCACACATGCTCGCCCTGCCACCTTTGGAAAGTCTCTGGAATACAGCAGCACATTCATAGGATGTGGTAGAGAGCAGAGAGGCAAGTCCCTTCTACCTATTTAGGACGTGTTTTGTTGGGTTATTTTTAAACAGGCTTGTGAAATCCAAAGCCACGTTAGTGGGACTAAAGTTTTAGACGTGGAGCAGATTATTTGAAAGTATTATTTGAAGTATAGCTATGAAATGATTTTGAACTGGAATTCCTCCCCAACCCCTTCTCTCTTTGCCTGTCCCCATACCCCAGATTCTCCAGTTTCTGAAGCTCCTATTCATGGCTGAAATTAATAAGCAAAAAAAAGAAAAAAAAAGAAGACCTTTTGAGAGGAATCTTTTTATAGAGGCATCTCTTGCCAGGTTGTGGCTCTTTGGCTTTTTTCAGCCTTCAGTATAAATCTTTGGATGGGCACTGAATGAAGCATCCCCTGGCTTTGTTTGTGGTGAAATCAATGCAGGCTTCCTTCTCTAGGCAAAAACCAAGGTCCACCTCAAAATCAAGGGAGCAGGGGATTATGTTGTAAGAAAATAGTTTCCTAAAGGCTTAAATAAAACATTTTAAAATATTATAAGCCAAATCTAACAACTCCTAAGAGCTAAACTGAAATAGCTTTTTCTTGAATGATGGTGGAATCTGAGGTAAGTGCAAATATGCAAAAGTATTCTTCAGGTAAGGTACTGTATTTTTAGTTCACTCTCCAGTCACCAGAGAAACTTAAAATGTGACAAGACTATAAAACAGGCAAAAGCAGAATGTTTTCACCCTTTACAGCCAAGGGTTCAACTGGTCAGATGGTTCCAGAGGTGGGAAACTTGATGCATATGAGTAAAACTGCTCCTGTGCCAAACAGTTATGAAAGTGTTAAAAAAAAAAAAAAAATTAAAAAGCACATGAAAACTCATCTAAAAGGGAGTATTTCCTTGGTTTGTCATTAGCAGGAGAGACTCTATTCTGAAGGCATGTTTTCTGCAACTATATATTAGTCAAATGACTGGTTTGCATTCTATGTAGCATGAACATAAAGCCCATTGCTGTGAAAAATCCAACAGCTGTTTTTCAGCTATTTTAAGCACAGAGCTTTAGATCTTTCTGAGGAAAGTAAGACCATTTCAGAAATAAGAACATATTGCTAATCATGACAAAATACAATGTTTTTCTGCCACTGTGTAGATCAGTATCAAAGAGTTCTTATTTATGAGATTTTCCTGCTATTTTCCAAAAGACTCATATTCCCCTTTGAGGTTTCCTGTTCCTGTTTGTTTTTTTTTTTTTTTTTTTTTTTTTCTAGAGGCAACATATGCTTGGAAAATTAGATTAATGTAATCTTTATATCTGTCTAAATGCCACAAAATGGGCACTGTGTGTTTTCTTAGTGACCCTCCACAGAATGAAACCCATCAATAGGAGGTGCATTAGACAGAGAAAATAGCCAAAAGGGGATTGCCTTGGAACATTGGCTGATAACCACAAAATGAACTTTCAGGCTATAGCTAGACCATATTATTCAAGAGAAAAATATATAATTTACATAGTTTCTATGTAGAAACAAACATACTAAGCCTTAAAACATTAAATATGAGACCCCATCACTTGCTCCTGCTGAATCAGACCTGATTTCTGACTCATATTAAAGGAAGAAGTTACTAACTTGATGTAACAAAGTTACATATCATGCTCTGGCCTCTTCCTCTTCCTACTGATACTTTTATTAAACCTGAAGCTTTTAAAAAGCTGGCTCTTGACAAGACCTTCCAAAAACAAATCAGCAAAGTTGTGCTTGCCAAGAGGGGACACAGCCAGACACTTACAAGTTGTGTCATCAGGAAGAACAAATTTGTCTTGCTGCTACACTTTTTTTTCCCCTGTGCAAATGAAATACTTTGAAAAATTCAACTGTATATTCTTCTTGCTTTTCTTTTTCTCTTTTTTTGCTCCAAGCTTTGATGGGCATAGATATAGTTGGTATAATTTCACAGTTCAGGTTTATTTTCAGTGATTTTGGAGGTACAACATTTTTGCTCTCAAATGTTCATTTAGGAATTCAAATTCATTTAAACAAGCTTAGAAAGTAGCCCTGCTTCTCCAGCGTTGAATTTGCAGAAGATGGTAAGTAAAATAAAACTAAAATTTATTGTTATGTCATCTTAAGTGCTTATCAAAGTCCCTGATGACACCATGATTATTTTAAGGACTGCAAAAGCCTTGCTTTGACTTGGAGCATGAAAAGAAAAACTTCTAAGCACTGTCCTTTTATATTTCTTTACAGAATACTGTGCAACATTCACAGAATACTTAGATTCCAATAAAATGCAGTATTTGAAGTGAGTTCTTTTAATTGATCCTTTCTTTCTCTTAAAGAGAGAAAATATTTTTTGCTTATGGATTTCCCACAGTCTTTCTATAAAAAATCAAGAAAGGCAATGTAGGCTCACCCTTTTAACACTGGAGTGATGTAAAATGTGGACAGTAAGTGAGAATGGAGGTTTTGCCCCTCAACTTGCAATGTTAAGCTAAAGAAGACCTTCTCATGGTAATTTTCCATGAGCAGAAATCCTTTTTTTAATAAAGTAAGCTCTAGAAAACTGTTCTTTCTGCTATCTCCATCTCTGTTGAGTGGAGAGATGGAATTCTCTCCCTTTAAACAGCACATATAAATGTTTTTAACTTGCTCTCTAAACCCCTATCACATGAAAGCTGGCACTGTTGTCACTTCAAGTTGAAATTCATATATAATGCTGGATGGGCTTTCTTAGCATCATATCAAATAGTCTGTAATGTTTTACTTCTTCATAATTTGTCTTTTATAATCAATTCTATTGATTGCAATCTCAAAGCCCTTTTAAGAAATATAATTAACTACTTGCCATGTCTCATATTAATCACAAGGACCAACAAAAAAGTCGTTGCATCCTTTTTAACATGGTGCTTTTTTCATCATCTTTTGTGAGGTTTTACAATAGAAATGATAATGTTGGCCTGTGCCCACAATGAATGACAGGAGGAGATGTTGGCTGCACCTGGCTGGGGCATTTTCTATGATTAATGAGATTGGATAGAGAACATTTGATTTAGACTCCATATTAGGAATATTTAGACTCCATATTAGGAATATTTAGACTCCATATTAGGAATATTTAGACTCCATATTAGGAATATTTAGTCTAATCTAGGCTTGCATTAGATATCAGGAAGAAATTTCTCCCTGTGAGGGTGGGCAGGCCCTGGCACGGGGTGCCCAGAGAAGCTGTGGCTGCCCCTGGATCCCTGGAAGTGGCCAAGGCCAGGCTGGACAGGGCTTGGAGCAACCTGGGCTAGTGGGAGGTGTCCCTGCATGGCAGGGGTGACACTGGATGATCTTTAAGGTCCCTTCCAACCCAAACCAGTCTGGGATTTCCCACCCTGAGGCTGTAGCTGTGTCAACATCCCACAGGAGCCCCTCCAAGGTTAGGAATCCCTTCCAGATGTGGTTGCTGAACTGGCCGTGTATGGCTGAGGATGCTGACGTCACACCCCAGGGATTTTGGTGTAGAAGTCCTGGTATTTCTCTGTGAAGAAATCCTAAATCACCCCACAGGAGGGTGTGCAGAAAGTCAAGAGCTTCAGTATTGCTGGTGGTGCCTTGTCACTCTTGGAAAGAACCCATGTTCTGGAGGCTGGTGATGTCACACACATTTCATCCCCTTTAGCCTAGAAATCACTATAACCTACAAATAGGTGGTGTTTAGAAATAAACATTTTCCAAACACAACTAATTCTCTGCACATTGAGGGATTCTTGTTGTTTCTAAGGCATATTCAGCTCATCCTCCCACGCTTTTAAAAATACTGAAGGAAATCAAATATTTTGATAATTATTTTTTTAAAAAGCAATATCAGCTCAAATGAGCTATCTAAATTGCAGATTTAGATTTTGTAATGGTTAACATATAAGGTGACATTTCAAAACTTCCTACTTTATGATTAAAAGGATGCTGAGTTTTTCAAGCACGAGGGTGACTATACTTGGAAGTTGCTTTATATAGTGTTAAAAAAATCATTCTTAGTGAACAGATTATGGAAATATATTCATTCCAGTGCTTTTATTTCAATGAACATTGCTGGTAGTACAACACATTAAAGGGAATTAATGTTAGGAGCTTTTCACACCAAGATTTTTTTTGACCCAAGAGCAGTTTGCTCAGATTCTGCTCCTCCTAAGTGAGGCTGTTTGCTTTTGAGTACAAACTGACTGAAGAATTAGATCTGTGCTAACACATTCTTTTTTTGGACCTCATACAACCACTTTTGAAACTAAAATCTTATTGGCCATCGTGTGGAACTACTTTTGACTCCACCTTTTGGATGTGATGAGCTTCATTCCTCTGGAGAGTTTGTTTGGTAATTCTTTTTTGCACAAAACACTCTGCATAGAGCATTTTTATCCTTAAAATCCCTCATTGTCATTTCCTTCAACAGTGGTAGAGTATTTCTCCACCTGTTCTTTGAAGAACTCAGTTGAGGTTCTTTTCATAGAAGGTTAAACTTTGCATTCTGTGAGCAGAAGTTTCAGTGCCTTGGCCTCTATGTCAGTGATGTTTTGCTCTCATTCATTTTTGTTGTCTGGCTAAATTGCTTACATGATCACATTAAAAGCAAAAGCAACAGGGCATGCAGTACACTGATAACGAGAATACTATTTATTACTATATTTGATACTCTGAAATATTCTCTGGCTGTTCCATACCATTTTCTTTCTTCCCGTTGTTTGGTGCCTGCTCTTTTTTGGTTTGTTTTCTCCTCGCTGTCTAGGAAAGACATGTGAGAAATGAGATGAAATGGAGTTAGCAGTTTAAAACATTAGATGTTCTTTGAAGCATGCTGCAAGACTGCCTTATGCAATGCAATCACAATTATGTAATGCAAATGGTTATAAAAATAAATGTATCCTGGACAATATGTGTGTGTGTGACATGTTAGGACCCCATGACACTGCTAAATTACTACGAGTTGCACTTTAGGGCCTTCTGTTTGGTTTGGCTGAAATCTCAATTACTAACCAAATATTCCAGATTTTTGTTGTTATAACACACTAGTGATTAGATAAAATGATTGCAGACTGTGGACTTGTTTTACAGAAACATTTCTGCCATGCCTTTGTACTTCATTAGGAAGAAACAACATTACCCGCCTTTAATAAGACATTTTATAAAGAAGTAATCATCAGAGCCATAAATTAGGAGTGCGTGGGAAATAGCTGCCCTTGGGTACTTCTATAATTAATACAGAAGTTAAACAAGTTAACCAGATTGCAGGATTACCTCAGTTTATGTTTGTATTGGATGGAAAACAGCTGAGGGCAAGTAATGATTGAGTAACTGAAGCAGCATTGGAAGCTGTGGTGCTGCTCCCAGCTCTGAACTCTCTGTGCACTCTGCAGCTGGATGGCTTTTGGAGGTAGAGCAGGATTACAAAGTGGGCTGCTAAACTTTGATCATGGGAAAATGGGCTTGGATGCACACAAACCTGAAGTGGGAAATTGCAATTACAAGAAAAGGAATATTTGATTAATTGGGTAAAATTGTGGGCAGCTCCTTAATTTTCTCAGAGGGTAGGATATTGAAGCTATTTTTGCTGGCCTTTGATGATCCAGTAAAGCCTGTTAAATTGTACCTAAGAATTTTTCAACTTTAGTTTCTTCTGCTCTTCATTTACAGTAAAGAATTTGAGTACTTTCTCTTGTTGAGAATATGATTTTTTCATAGGCTCTGTACTTCCACACGGTGTAACTAATAATAGAAGCAGCATGTAAAAATAGGCCCTTGGCATTTTAAATTCTTGGCACTGTCTTGAGGGCTGTTCCTTTCACCTCAGGCTATGACCTTCTTACTGAGGTTCAGAGAGCTGAAATGAAGGTGGTGAGTTGTTCCTCGTTAGTGTTACAAACACAGGGCTCTGCATGTTAGATTAATTAGCTGCCACAATGATTCCTTTCCTTTCAGTCCTAACTCCCAAGTTCTGCAAGGCTGAAACCCCCATGCTCTAGCTGAGCATTCAACAAATTTTTGTTGTTTTCTTTTTCTCAACAAAATAAATATTAAAAATAAGATGTTTGGTTTGTTAGTCTGTAATAGATCACTTGAAAACCCAGGGAAACATTCAGTTCCTATTGGAACCTCTGGGCCCAACAGTGATAAATTACCTAAAATTCCAACCTGGATAAAAAGTAGGAATTTAGTAAGTTATAAACTAAAGGCACACACTTATACACAGCATGACATATATTTTAAACTAAGGCTTTTCCAAGCTTGTCCTATAAGTGGTGTCATTCTTTTTGTCATCTCATTGCTGTGTTGTAGGAAATAGGATTGACTTCCTGTATGTATCTATAAAGGTCCCTGTCTAAAACGAGTTTATGCTCTCAGCTCTCTTATTCTGAAAAGCTGGGTAAAAACCGAAATATTTGGTAATGAGAAGTCAGAAGCTCAATATTTCTGGGGATTAGAGGAACACCCCTGTTTGGGACAGATGCACTTTGTGCTCGCCGAGCATGGGGGCGTTGGGTTGTTCTTTAGTTCTGCTTTCTTGCTGGAGTTTGCTCCTCAGAGAGTGAGGGATCTACCTGGTGTGACATGAACTTAACCTCTCCTCTTCTTGGCACTCCAAAAAGTTCAAATTTTAAAATATCCAAAGTATCAGATTCTATAAGAAAATCACTTGACCCTAACCTGAAGTGAATTGTTGGTGGAAGTGCCCCCAGTAGAAATGAGCATTGATAAAACAGAAGTGTGAGCTTTTAACCTTTTACCTAGCGGTACAAACTGTGCAAATCAATGGAAATGATTGTCTTCTATATAAACAGAGAGTGAGAGTCATCACTGTGTAAAACTGGTGCAACTCCCTCTGGGATGAGTGGGAAAAGCAGCTGCAGGTTCTGGGATGTGTGTCCAGGCTGGAGAGGAGCTGAGCCTGCATTAAGTGACTGCTCCCCTTCCCCAGTGCTTTGAGAACCAATTTGAAATGCTTTGAACTTTCCTCATTGCTGTCAACCTCTCTCAGTCTGGCTGATTAGGAATGACCCAAATGATCATACAGAATGCTTCAAATCTCACTAATTACATTGAATACTAATTTTAGAGAGGCATTTTTGGCTTTTAGATACTTTTGGTTTAGCGCCCCACAATTCACATTCACTTTGTTTTCCTAAGTGCTGATGCTGTCCATGACATACAATAAAGTCATCTCCAAAACCAGGAGCCAAGCCACAAAGTTCTAAATCTGGCTCTGGGGATTAGAGAAAAAATAGTTTATCCTACAAAATTACTAAATATCCTAAAAATGTGTCTCTCCTCCCCCAAATTTTACAAACTCTTCCTGTGTCTTGGGAGATGCAAGTAAAAAGGTTTGTCAACGAGGAATATATAGAATAGAATACAATAAATCTGAAAAATACTTCTTAAATTCATCCTAGCTGGTTGAACATTTAATGTAGAAAGGAACGAGCTCTAAATATTTAGATTATCTTTCTTTAAAAAAGCTCTTCTTCCATTTCTGTTAATGTAATTCCATATTAAATAGCTTTAAAAAACAATTACAAGGTATATGTTTTATATACTACAAAATAAATTATTTACTTAATAAAAAGCTAGTTTTGCATTAAGATATTTAAAACTATTCAATTTAATTTTTTGTTTTCTGAAAACTGATGAAGTTGTGCAATTCCTGTTTCCATGCTCTGTTTGTGCTTCTTAACAGGAATAAAAACAAAGGTGGTAACTTAAATCTGTAATTTACACCTTGTGGGGTGGGTATTATTTTTTATTTTTCTGAAATAGAGATAACAAAGAACATCTGCTGAGGAAGTACAGAAAGAAGAAGGAAGCACTTTGAGGAAGTTTATATTTGTAAAGAGATGAGACCCAGCTTATCAAGGTAGTGTGAAATAATAGAAAGAGGAAGAAAGAGTTAAATAATACCACAAACCTAAGTGATCCACCCTTTCATTCCTTAGAGAATCATTGTCATTCTGTGAAAGGGGTTTGCAAAATAGAGAAACTCCTCATTTTTTTTATCCTGGCCAAGTTCCTGAGCTGAAGTTGGTTACACAGGGCTGGGTTTGTACTTTGACATCCCTGTGAGGTATCGGGGCTGTGCTGTTACTTTAATTTAAGAAGGATCTGGTGCTTTCTCATGCTCTTGCTTTCAAGGGGGTTTGCTATTAATATCCTGCTACCAGCTCCAGATGCTTTTCAGGGAGCTGTTTTAGGCTGCACTCAAAGGTTTTTTGGAAAGACTGATAAAATAATTCAACTGTCTCCTCTCGGTGCTGTACGAGGTGTGACAGTGTTCGTTTTGCCTGTGGCTGTCTGGCAGATAGAACAGAAAACATTCAGAGGTGTTAAACCCTGGTAGTGATCCTGGTAACAACAATAAACCTGGAAAGCTCCAGGGAAATGCCAAGCTCCACAGCCTGTCTGGAGGTCAATCTGCATTTTTTGCATGTCAAGGACTTCCAAGTTATGTCAAAGGAAGTTTGGGCTAAATAAAAAGGCACAGGATATGACCCTCAAAAATTGCTGTTTTTAAACCCAAGAATAAACTAACACATCCTCCAGTCTCACAAACTCTTATGTCTCAGAACTGAGTTAATTAATTTACTCTATATTTGTCCTTTATTTTAAGGAATATGATTTGTTTTACTTTTCTACGAAAAAGGAAGGATAAATACATGAAGCAGGGTAGGAGGTTGGAAAAATTTAGAGGGGGAACAAAAGAAAAGAGCAAGTCACTTTTGGTTTAAAGTAAACATTTTAAAATTCTTTTCCACTTAAGAAAATCCTTTTCATTCTCAATCTTTTCTCCCACCCTCTGCCTGTTCAGTGACAAAGTTTTCATTTCTGTAGTTATAAATCAAATTATAATTATATTGTGCTGCTGGTACAAGTACAAATCCAGTTAGGAGTCTTGTTTGAAAAGTGCTTTCCTTCTGCCTCTAGGAAAGCCCCATATAAAAATGGCATTTTAAAATGCAAAAGAAAAGGCAAATTAGAAAGTGCTGCCAAACCAAGTAATCATTGTATCACAACTTAGCTCAAAATGATACAACTGATGTAAATTTAAAATAATTGAGAAGAAACCCAGGTGTTGGGTTTGCTTCTGAAAAATGTACTTGGAAACATTTTAGACTTCTACTGTGCAATCAAGAAGCTTGGAAAGTTTCCTTAAAAAAAGAACAAATTGAAATTTCAGGGGGGTTGTTTTCCAACAGACATAGCAGTCACCAATTAACACTTCAAGAAGAAAGGAGCAGAATGAGAAAATGCAATAGACTGAGTGTCAATTGAAAATAATTTTTAAAATAAAATTATGAGGGTAATTAGACATGAAACATAGGATCAGCTCAAACAATTAAAAGAAATTGCCAGGATTATCACTTCAGTTACCTTCAGTTACCTTCTCGTTTCTGGCTGTGTTTAAACCTCCCAGTAAAACACTGATTGCACCTAATCACCCAATCAGTTCCAGTGAGAGGCTGGACAGCTGAGATCAATACAAACTACAGCACTCCTTCCTCTGCCCGATGAAAAATTGGATATTCTGTTTGATTCCTTGGGGAAAACTGCACCTTTGGCCCAACCATACTCCCTTATTTATTCAATGACGTAGCTGTAGGGCAACAGCTGAAATATCATAACTGTGGATTTATAGAATTGTCATCTTTCTCAAGCTTCAGCATTCTCTTTTGCCAGTGTTTAGTGTTTCTTCCATGACAAAGGAAGTCTGACAAGGTAAACAGATGGTACAAATTGTCTTCTTCGTCCAGTGTTTCTGTGGTCTAACCAGCTATAGATGCTTTTATGTTTCCAGGAGTAGTTTGAAAAGATAAATCTATCGTCCTCTTCCAGTCCCTGTTGTTGTTTTATACATGGGAAATAAGAATTCCTCATATTTTAGTAATCTCATAACAAACAGAAGGACATGGCAAGTTCCCCCTGAATGTGGTGCTGATGAACACCAATTTGGATGGGATTGGTAATGAGTAGATTAGCTCTTTCTGACATCTAAGAGAAATTGGTAATTATTAGATTTGTTCCTCCTCTTTTGTAAGGGATCTGGTTCTCTACTGGTTGCTGGCAGAACTGAAGTGTGGAGTGATGTGTTGACCTAATATCAAAATGAGGATTTTGCAGTATTAAGTATATTTATCTAGTATATACACTATATAGTATAGTATATTAAGTATATTTGTAACTCCCCCAGTTCCATATTCCAGCCCACATGCTGGGATATCCTGTAGAAGGAAACATTCCACAAGTATTATTCTGCTCCACAGATTCATCTGTTCTTTTCCACCTCCTGGATCCAAAGATAGTTCACACATCTCCTTTGTGTGAACACAGTCAATTGTGTGAGGATGATGCCTCTCTCTGCATTTGCTTGCAAAGGTTCATTATTCATTTGTTGTAACCATAATCTGAGAAAAAACAAAATAAATGCATGATAAGGCAGGATTTTTAACACAGATACAAGGCTGATTAATTTTACTGATGTTTTTGCTGCTGCTCTCTGTGTGTAGTTATAAAACCATTGTAGTACTATCTGTGAAAAGAGGAGAGACTACTACTGTGAGTATGAGTAGCAAATACAAGCTGCCAGTCTCACTTAGAGCAAGGGGAAGTGACATGATAAGGAAATTTTGCACTCAAGTGTCTAAAATTGTTGCCCTCATCTTAACACTGGTGGGAACAACAAACTGGGAAAGTTCCTGAAAAACGGCAGCATAAACAAAGCACTTTGGGAAGTGTTGCCCTTGAAAATATAGTTCTGATTATTTTATCTCTCCAAAATATTGGCCATGGTGTTCAATAATAGGGAAAAAAAGCACAAAAATGCACAGCCCTGTCTAGAACAGCTTTTATCTGTAGCCAACGAGCTTGCCCATGAGCCACCGGTAAGATTAAATGAGTTTTCTGAGTTAAAAATAACCTGATTGGGAGCTTATTAAAAATATAGAATTGGTTAAATGATGTGTCAGTGTGTATATGTGCAAGGTCTTGTGTTGGGTTTTTTGCTCTGAATTAAGAATGCAGGAGGATTTGATGTTTTGCTCTCTGTTGTGTCTCAGAGAATGTCACAGGAACTGAAATAAGCTGTCCATGCTCTAAGGTGATTTAGAGTAAAAGTGAGGGAGTGAAGAGTCAGAGGTGATGGCTCGGTCAGGATTTAGGCCTTACCACCTGCAGGGAACAGACCTCTCCCAATAAACTGTGTGAGGCACCTTATGGAATGTCCATTTATGTAAAAACCAGTGATTATCTGTGGGACTCTAAACCCATTTACTGTGCTCTTTAACTTCACCAGATTTGCTCCAGTGATAACTCTGAGCTGTCATCTCCCTGTTTCTGAAAAATACTTAAACCTGAAGAATCCAATGTGGCTGGTACATAATCCTAAATGGCCACATTGGGTATGGATTCTGCCTATCAGTTCTCTCCCTGTTTGCCTGGATAAGTTTCATTCAAGCCCTATTGATCACAATTAAGGGTTGAAATTAGAAATTGACTTTCATTAGCTCAAGGCAAATTAATCTTAAGGCACTGGAGGAGGTTGTACTCACTTTCTGTTAGCAAAGTTGACAATCAAGTTCAGCTGGAATCCAAAAGTGCAGTGGGAAGGCTGTATCCCAATATCTTAATGTGACAGCTACCAAGGGAATTACTTTCAGAAGCAGAAGAAGGGAAACTGGAAACACTGAGGGGGTGGATGCAGACAGATATGACAGGATTCTAAGAACCTGGGATTCCTGAGAGCGTAGGCCTTCAGAGCCCACCCACTGAGCTTTGGCAGGTAATAATCTAGGAAATTATAATACACTTATTTTAAGAAAATCCGTTGAGGTGTTTGATCCTAGATCTTCATTACACATACAGCAAGGCTTTTGCTGCTGGAGCTCTGTTATTTTCCCAATTATCTTGAAGGCAGGAAGAGATTTCAGAATGGATTTTGTAATGGTGTAGCACCCAGTGAAATGAGCCCAAGTCTGACCACATTCTGCAGAACCTATGATCATGATACTCCTGTAGGAAAAAAATGTTCAGTCAACTTAGATGTGCTGCTCCTGAATGGAGCTGGCTGAGATCCTCGTGCTCTGTGTGTGGGTAATGATATTGCAAAAACCTGGCACAGGGAGGAATCACTGCAACTAAAGAGCTGAGCTTTACACCCCCCCTCACCCCCACAACTGCAGGGTTTCTCCAGAAACTCCTCATTTCAACAGAGCAACCCTGTGCAAATGATGGGGATGAAATGTTTACAAACAGTGGAATTGGTGTTGTCCTGCTCAGCTCATTCCTCTGACACAAAGCCACTGGTCAGCTTTGTCTTACAGCTCACCAGATTAAGCACAGGGGCTGGATCTGTGTGCTCCTACAAAAGCTTCCCTTCTTCCCCCCCTCCCACCCCCCTGAACATATTCTGAATCTGGAATATAAAGCAGTGTGTATGTAATTGGGGAAAGAAATGGAATATATTTCCTGGTGACAGGGGAGTTCAGGCTCTGCTGGGACAGTGCCTTTAATGAGTTTCACGGTGCAAGATTTAGTGGCATCGTGGAGGAATTCCTGTCAGAGTGGGGCTCTGATAGGACTTATCAAGGAGTACATGCTACTTATCTATCTTAGGCAGGGAACTCTAACTCCCTTTAACTGTCAGCACATCTATAATCCTTCCAAGTCTGGAATTGTTGATAGAGTGCCAAATATCTTGGGTTATGGATTGCCAGAAAGAGGGAGATCTGTGTTTGTAATCTCAAACAAAGCAAATGTAGCTGTTTAATGAAATTCTGCTGAGCTTTTAATATGGCATAATATAAGCATGGTTGGTTGTGGGTTTTTTCAGTATTGTTTTGGAGATAAGACAGAGGGATTGGGATATAGAGAGATTTGGGGATTATAGCTACCTATCTACAGATAGCACAGGCAAACCCAGCCATTTATGTTGTTATTTTTGCATGATGGAAGTCTTAAAATACACACTGGAATATTCTGGTCAATTAGTACCTTTGTGGTATTATGATCACGGTGTTAAAGGACATTGGAGATGAGACAATGTTGTAGCATTCAGCAATGAAAAAATAACATCAAATAGGACAAAACAGCCTCTGCTGAATGGTGTAATCAGCAAGGAGGCTATTTTAATTCTAATTCTCCATGAATCAACATCTGTCTGCTTGCTGGTTTATCTTTAAAGGCATACACACACAGACATGTGCATGCACAGGCTCTGGAAATAAATATATTTTAATTTAGGGCTAATTGAGGCTGTGGTTTCACTCCTGAAACCCAAGTCCTGTGCTAAATCTCAGCAGTTTCTGCCAGCTGCAGTACCAGGGTTTAGCTCAGGGTTCCTGCTCCCCTTCCCCAGTCAGTACTCATCTAAAATTTCACTCCACTGGCACTTCTGCTGGTGATTTACATGGCAGTGACAGTGGCACATGAAGAACCACAACAACGTCACCAATTCCTGTCATCTCAGTTCTTTGCCAAGTGAGTAGAAGCTCATCACTTTCAGCTCCCTTGATGCAGCTCCCATTAACTTTGGAGATTCTTACTGAGAGGGGCACAGCACCTTCTGCCCTGACCCTGCTGGAAGGTATGGCTGTTAACAAGAACAATTACAGCAGATGAGTAATTCTTGTTCCCTGATCAAAACAGAAAAACAAAACAGAAGGGTTATCAAGCTTTGGCACAGGCTGCTCAGGGAAGTGGCTGAGTCACTGTCCCTGGGGGGATTTAAAAGCCATGTGGATGTGGCACTTGGGGCCATGGGTTAGTGGTGGCCTTGGCAGTGCTGGGGAACAGTTGGACTCAGTCTTTAAAGTCTTTTCCAACCTAAATGATTCTATTCCTTTTTTCCCCTTCATCCTTAACAAAGCCCTTGGGCGAGCAGCTCCTGCAAGCCTACATTTTTCTTCATTTCCTTTTCAACTCAAGGGTAAGAGCAGTTAAATCTAGTAAAATAAATGTTGATTGATGGAGTTTATTCATCATGCCAGGCTAATGAGGCATCATAAATATATTTGTGAATGTGTAAAACCCGTTGGGGGCAATGGCTTCAGTTGGCTAAAAGATACAAAGTCTTCTTGTTTCACTTGTCTTGGAGGGAAGAACCAGCTGAGCCTGTCACTGTTGATTCAGATTTTTTCAGCATTCACTGTTGCAAATAGGTTCTTTTTCAAATTTCTCCAGAGGAGAAACATGACAAAGCAAGCCTGTCTGGTTTTTGAGTTTATCCCTAGAGATGCAATCAAACAGCAGAATCAGATCCTGAATTTCAAGAAGGAAAATACATGAACATTTCCATTTTTCTTCCACTGACATGTTTTGTTTACAGAGTCGTGGCTGACAGGACTTTTGTGGCTCATCAGTGTCCTTGTTTCATTAACCCATGTTTGCTACAGAACTGGTTTCTGTTCTATAGGAAAAGAGTAGGGTTCCTACATATACATATCATAGTGTATATTGATAGTAAACCAGGGATCCTGACCTAAAAAATCTGAAAATCTGCAGTTAATGGTTTGAAAATGTCTGCCTGTGTTTTGAAACGTTTGTCATAATAGAGGAAATACAAAGGCAATTGGAAGGCTGGAATTCCTTTCACATGGGCTGCTCGTTTGCATCTTAATGAGATGCTTTCTCATTAGTCCAAGAAATGCAGGTCAAAGAACCCAGGCAAAATCTGATAATTTTGCTTCTCTGTACCCCTGTGCATCTCAGGAAATTTGGTTGGAGTCAGTGAATATGGACTGTCAGTTAATTATTAATATTATTTGTGCAGAGAAGAGCAAATTAGCTTTTCCTTGCAAAAATACCTCACCACAGTATCTGTGCCTTAAAATCAGTGAAAGGTTTGTTATTTGTGTTGATATCT
The DNA here is from genome assembly GCA_013398275.1 of Promerops cafer. Lineage (NCBI taxonomy): Eukaryota > Metazoa > Chordata > Aves > Passeriformes > Nectariniidae > Promerops > Promerops cafer. Next base: position 322,919 of record VZSE01006660.1, read on the forward strand.
CACTGTGTTTTGCAAAGTTCAAGAGAATAATATTTCAATATCATATTCCTTCGGGGATGATGATTGTGCTAGTTAAAATTTCCTGTAAATTGAAATGTTACTTTTAAGGTCATTATTCTTCATGCATAAGAATGGAAAGAACATGATGCATTTGTAATGGAACAGAGTATTGCTGTGGAAAATGTCAATTGTGAATTGTTCCTCTCGTGTATACAGAGGTTCTGATGTCAAAGGTAAATGTTCTGCTATTAAATGGAATTTCTTTAGCTATAGAAAATGTTTTCAGACTCAGCTGTTGTCTTCTGAGGATCAGCTTGTCTGATTTGGGACTCAGCTCTGAGAGCCTGACACTCACATTTATCATGAGCAGCAAAGCCAGAGCAAGTGGCAGCATCCTGACTTGCCAGAGGAAATTTTCTTCCTGTCCTCCTTCTTCCATTCAGGTTTTTAATGACCCTTCTGTCCTGGGAGAAGTGTGCAGGTGTCCCCCTGGCCCAGGCATAGAACAAACAACTCCATGCAATAAACAGCAGGTGAGGGCTCTTCTACTGGATTTTAAAGTAGTTCAGGTGATCATTTTCCATTAGCCAAAACTGGAACTGTATCTGGAGTGTTTTGACCCTAATTTTCCTGGGATGTGACCATGGAACTGAGATATTTACCCTGAATTGTGCTGAGTTCTGTGCTGACTGCCCTAGTTTGGCTTTGCCACCACGAAGGGGCTGCATCCCATAAGATTCCTGACAGGAAAAGGCCCATGGCATTCCCACCCCCATTCCTGAGAGCGGGAGCCTGGACATGAATTATTGCACTGGGTGAAACACAGATTAAACCAGAAATTCATGTGATGGCGTGAGCACAGAGGAGGGAAACTGCATTTTTAAGCTCTGAAAATGTTCTCCAGACTTAGGTAAATCTTTGTCAGTCTGTCAAGTTTAAACATTGGCTCCTCGATCCCAAAACTTGCTTCTGCCAAATTCCAATTAGCATTTTTTGAGGGGAAAGGTTGAATTTTGGCTCTGCCTTGTGAAAGCGTGCAAGAGCACACAGTGTATCCAGTATATTTGCTTTTTAAACAATATAAACTCTTAGTTCTTCCTCCAAGAGCAGATGTTCTATTCCTTTCATGGGTTTTTATTGCCTTCTGTGTACTTTTTCTTGTTTGCCTGTGCTGGGAGAAGAAGTTGTAAGGAGAGGAGCTGGACTGAGATCCCAATCAGAGAAAATATTCACTCAGGGTTTATAAAGCAGGATAACAACATTCCTGCTTCCAGTAACTACCACCACTCTATTGGCTTTATTTTCCTTTAGTGAGGAGTAAACTGCCTTTTTAATAGACCTATTCATTATAACTTAGAAGAATGCTTCTCCCAAGAGGCAATAGTCTGTTCAGAGCCCACTATTTTGTGTGTGGATTTAGGATGGAGGTTTCTTCCCCTCATGCATCCCTTTACATTAATCTACAGTGTGATTTTCCTGCCACTTTGTCACCCTCACCCAACAGTATGACATTGTTCCCACTAAGTTTATTCCATCCTGAGTAAATATTACGTTAAGATATGTCACTTAAGAGAAGGTGTGTATAGCACTGTTTAGCTTTTAAATGCTTAACAGATCAAAATAATGAAAATAAATTGCTCCTGAGTTAAGTACAGGAGGAGGCCCATGAATTTTAAACAACTGGCCTCAATTATCCTTCCTCCTGTGGTGCTTCCATTCAGATAAGCCTGCAGCAAAGCACTTGGCCTAAAGATGTTCATATGCTGTGGTCTCTCCATGGAAACAGTCTTAAACCAGAGAAAACAATTCCATTTTTAAAAAGGCTGAATCTCCTTTCCAGTTGGCTCCTAAAATATCTTTGAGCTCAGCCTCACACGTGCTAACTGCGAGTTAACTCGGCAAGGGCTGAGGGATGTTGTTAGAGCCATTTTAAGGAGAAAGTTGGGGACACTGCTGTGACAATCGCTTCAGCTGCCAGTGTGGCCTGAGAGAATGATCTGTTCCTTCACCTCTGCATTTTAGTGTGGTGGCCCTTTTGGAAAGCTGAGGATTATGAGCTTTCCTAAACACATATTGTGGAATCCTGGCACCAGTTAACCGTTTGCATTCTTTTCCAGAGGCAGGAATTACAGTTCAGGTTCTCTCTCCGAGCTCCTTCAACAGCTGAAGGTGAATGACCTTGTCTGTACTTCCCTGTTCTCTCCAGACAAACCCAAATTTTCTCAAACACATAGGAAAGGGAAAGAATCACCATTTTGGTTTAGTCATAACTAGCCTGAATATTAAACCCAACAGAGAGTTTCAGTAGCTATTAAAATTAAATACGTATTATAATCTCCCTTGGAACTGAATACTGATTCATTTGCATCACTTTCCCCTCCATAGCTCTTGCACAGTAAATTTGCCTTAAGAGAAGGTTGTATTTGAGAAAATAACCCAAATTATTCTGACCATATGTCAGGGATACCCAGCATGTCTGTCTTTTACAGACATGACAGCTTGATCCAAAAGACATAAAAAAGTCATTCTTGTTTTGGTGATTTTGGGGAGGGAGTGCTGTTGTGAACAACCTGGCTATTTTAGCAATACACTGGTGGCACACAAAGCCCCCAGTGTTCTCAGGGTTGGGAACTGGGACAAAAAGATAAGTCAAGACTTTCCTGACTGGATGCCAAATCCTTTGTGAACCGCCTGAAATGCCCAGATTATGTTGATTCCTTATCACCAGGAGAAACAGCAAATGCTGTACAATTGCTTCACTCACATTGCCAGGACGTGACACCCTTTGGGTAAATTATGTCTGCTTTTGGAATCCAAATTATTTTTATCCTAATTTTCAAGGTCCTATCTTATTTTAGTCAGTTTGTTTCCTCTTTGTTGATGGCCTGTGCTGTGCCAGCTTCCTGCAGGCTGATGTTCCCTCGTGCAGCCATCAGTCTGTTCACCTTTCAGACCCTCTGTGCCCATTATATCCTCTCTGATCTTGGATGATTCTGTTTTCCTCTCATCCTTCAGCTTTCTTCAAGATTAATGTTTCCATCAGCCTTCCACTGCTGACTCATTCCTGATCTCCTCACTGACCTGCTCCCACAAGCTGGAATATGTCAACCTATGAAAATCATTTACTTGAGAGAAAGAATGACCAGGAAAATATATGGATAATTAGATAATCTTACCATTTCTCTTGCTGTTCTGTGCCTGTCAGGTGGCCTCCCCATAAAGCTAAAAGCTACACCCTATTTTTACCTGTATTATTGCACATATTCAGCCATGGGCCTACAGAACTGAGGCTTCATTTGCTCTTTTTTTGGAGATTATTATCGTTTGCTCAGAAGCTGCACAACTTTTTTCCTTCCTGACAATTCTGGACATTTTTCAAGTGTTTCTCATCCAAGAGTTTTCAAACTCATCATTCATCTCCATGACTATCCCTACTCACATGGATTAAATTTTGCCTTGAGTTATTTCTTAGCATGGGGAAAAATGGGATTCTGGAAATGATTGGTTTACCAAAGAAAACCTGCATTAAAGCTGAGCATAAGCCTGAGTTTTCTTAACTTCCTATCCTGGCTGCTATAATTTCTTCCTATGCCAAGCTAAGACACAGCAAATAAAATTCCAAAGGGTTTCTTGGGCTTGGTTACACCAATTTTAGCATCATTTTTGTCCTGGGGGAATATTGTCTCTCTAGTTACTCTGAGATACTTGGAATCTCTCAGGAAAATTAAATCATGTTGCTTCCTGTTTTTCTTCCATGACTTTTGTGTTTCTATAACCTGAGGGGGCTGGATAAATCTGGAAATGATTGTCAGCCTGAAGGACTTGTTGGACCTGAAACCAGAGGGTTTGTGGTGAAGAGTGAGCACTTCATGCTTTGGTTCTCTTGTCCAGGTGTCCTGGGGACCAAACTGGGGTGCAGTGATGCCAGCCTGCCTTCAGAGGTTGGATGGTGACAAAGGGACAGCAGGAGGAGGAAAGTAATTTATCTTCATTGAGGTTTTTTCAGTGGCCAGCAAGTGAAAACTTCCTCTGAGGAGCAGGGTAATAATGGGAGATGGTGTGTTCAGTTTTGGGTAGTTACTGGAGCTGCTGCTGCAGCCATCTGGAAAGAGAGATTTCCACTCTGCAGCAGGAGATGAGGAGCCAGAGACACAGAGTGGGAATGGAGGCCCCAAAATGTCCTGCAGTGTCTCCACTCCTAAATACCCTGGCCAGTGAGCAGAGGAGGAGGGAAGAGGAAACCTGTGCAGCTGCAGCTGCCCTTTGAATTGATGCTTCACTTCCCAGACCAGTGCTTTTCACATGCCCTAAAATCTAAAACTAATTGGAAATATTTCAGAACTGTGAGTATACACAGCCTAATCTGTTTAATTGCTGTCTGACAATATGAAATCAGTTCTGAATGTATACCATTCAGTAAAATAATAATTACCATAGCAACACACACTACATCTGAAACATAGCTCTTCCCTACAAAAACCCAAAAACAGAAAGCCTGAACTCTTCACACAGCTCTGAGAGCAATTAGTGAGGTTTCTTCTCCCTTTCCAAATCACTGTATTTGAAAGAGGCCGACAGATGTCGAAAGGTAAATAACAATCAAATGTTGTTTCTCCACTCCATCCTTAATTAGGGATAAATCAGTGCATTGTATCTTTCATGGCAGAGATTGTAACTAATTCTGTACCCCAAAGCAGAGACAGGATGGCAGCAGGGACACCATCCTAGAGCTTCTCAAGTCCTGCTCCCACTTGACCCAAAGGAAAATACATTTTCTGGGACCATTTCCCCAGGTTCTTTGTTGGAATTATTCTGCTCCTGGCTCAGAACAGGCAGCAAAGGTGACCTCCAGGATGTTCAGTGGGAATGTTCACTGCACATTAGAATCTGAAACTGCATTTCTGGAGATGCAGTGGCTCAAATAGAGAGGGAACAGTATTTTATTGGGGCACTTTCATTTCTCAAGTATATAAGGCCTTGGCTTTCTGTGTGTTGCTGAAGAACACTGGAAAACAGGGTGGCTTTCTGTGAGTATCCTCATAAAATGAGGTAAAATGCTTCAGTTTGAAAAATCACATTAATTTTCCTTTACCTGTTTTGTTTCTCCCACAAGAAAGTCCTACACTAGATCCTGCTAAGATCCATATTTATGTTCTTGAGTTTTACTAAAAGAATATTAAGGAGTTTGACAGGAATTTGCAGGCAAAGGTGTTTGCAAGAGCATGGAACCAACAAACCAAAGTTAATCCCAGTAATTTAGTGCAGTTCAGTCTTTTTCTAAAACTGCAATGGTAACGTCTCTGTGAATATTACTTGATTTTTATTTTTATTTATTTATGCACAAATCTATGTGCCTGCAGAGTTCAGTGATTTTCCTGAACTGGTACCATTACTGTCAGCACAGTTCAGATCCCTGAGTTCAGAGCTCCCTGCCACAAAATGACTTAAAAATTTGGTGTAAGAAAGAAAAAAACCCCAGTCTGAGGTGTGTGGTTTGTTCTCTTCTGTGGTTTAAAATGACAGAAGTGAGGATGAAGAGACTTTGCCCTGCAGGGAGTAAAAAGCTCCTGAGCTGGGTGAGTGATGGATGGCTGCAGTAAAAATGGTTTTCTTTCCAGAATGAATTTAGAAGTCACTGGGTCCATAATGTGAACTCTGTGGTCTGCTGCCCTTGGGGGATTTTTATTTTTTTTTTGGTGTTTTGTTTGGGTGAGGAAGAGAAACTGTTTTCAAAGATTAGCTTATTTACGGAAGTGCTTATTGGATGTGTGCAGTTGATTTCCTGCCCATTATTCCATCAGCAGCAGTAATTGTTCAGTAGGTGCAGGCAAGATGTTTGGTGCCAAAACCACTGAGGATTCACTGACAATCTACCCCCTGAATATTTAGAATTTATGACAAACTCTCTCTTGTCTTGCTGTTGATTTACATAAGCAGGTGATCATTGCTACAAGTTAAAAAATCCATTTTTTTTCTTTCTTAAGTAGTGGAAAGGTGTTTTCAGTGCAGGCACCTCTGTCCTTCTGAAGGGAAAGGGCCACTTTTGGGGGCTCTTCCCTAAAAGATCCATCCTGATCCTGAACTGACAAGATGCAGGGTACCTGAGCAGTGCAGATTATCCAGGTACATAAGAGCATTATGCTATTAGCAGGACTGATTTGTGCCATTTCATTAAGAACTACCTAATGACAGAATGAGAATTTTAGAGCCAAGGCTTGGTTATATCTGTGCACTTAATTACCATTAATTTTGGATGCAACTTAGGACTGTGTCAGGAAATATATTTAAATTAACTTTTCATGTGCAGAGCACTATAGACTAAAAGATAATGGACATTTTTGCATTTTATTTTGCATATTTGGAGTAGCTTCATAGAAAACAACCAATTTTTCCTAAGTAATTTATGTTCAGAGAACAGAATTATTTCTTTGGCAACCTGCTCAAAATGTAGAAAATACAAATACACTTGTGGGAGAGGAGCAGAGAACTATTTTTCTCCAGATAAATACAGAATCCTGTCATTTTCCATCACTTTACTGACTACTTAAAACAGAATGTCTGAAGTTTTCTGCATTTTCAGCAAACTGCTTCTTCGTGGGTGTGGAAACAACACTTTGATAACTCCATCTGGTCTTTTATCCCTTGTCCTGTTTATTATTTTGTTACAGTGGATTTCCAATTTTTATCTGTGTTTCTCTGGGGAAGAATTTGTAGTTTTCAGTTGCTTGGATGCACAGCATCAACAAAATCCTTTGGAAGGACTTTTTCCGGGAAGCAAGGACGTGTTTATATTTGCAGTTGAAATTGCTTCTTTATTCACTTCTCTTTTTCTTAGCCTGTGCTTTCTGGGTTTCCATAACAACACAAAAACTCTTTCTATAGTGCCTTAGTATTTTTTCAACAAAATTCTTGTTTTGTTTCCCCTCTTTTCTCCCTTTTTTTCTGTTGGATTCATCTCAAAATGGGCATAAATTGGAACCAGCAGTGGGAAGAACTTCTTTTAGTAAGGAATTCATAGGTCAGGATTGCTTCTTGTGATCAAATATGTTTTTTCCAGGGAACATGCCTGCAATCTTCACATTTTCCATAATTTTTTCCCCTATTATTCTGCAGAAATATATCATAGCAACCCAATCTCCAGCCAGGAGATCTGGGAAGAGCTTCCAGCACCTCTGGGAGCTCTGGCAGGAGGGGATGGCTCAGGACAGACCCAGGAGGTTTAGGAGCACTCTGGGATCATTAAGTGGGATCCTTCCCAGGCCTTGGAATCAGTGCTGGCCTTCATTGGATGCACCTTTTGGCAGTGCCTTCTGATTAAAAAGGCTTAATTTTATTATTTTTAACCACTCTTGTCAGTTTGAAAGCATTAATTGAATTTTGCCTGTGTGTTTATATCTCCAGAGAGATTATTTGTGACGTGAAGGATGGAACACTGAGAAATTTCATGGCTTTCCACTGATTTCTTTTTCCCCCCAAGCTATCCTCTATTGTTGTTTCTGCTTTAAATTTCTTTAAACCCTAGATTTCTTAAATAGCATTAAATTTATGGAGCAACTTTTGTTTTCAGCTTGAGGATCACACAGTAATTGGGAACAGAGAGCAATGTCATCTTGAAGTCACTAGGTTAGAATTTTTTTCTTTGGTTTGCTATGAAATAATTCATCTGGAAAAATGGCAGTAAAGAGATTTAGTAATGTTTTGGTGTTACTTTCATCCTGTTGTTTAAAGGTAACTTTTCAGAATTTCAGCACATGGGGGATCAGTGTCACTCATGGTTTGAATGCTGATGGTCTGGAAATGAGGTAAATTCAAGTGTTTTCTAAAGTGTTGAGGCCTAATTCAAGGTCAGTCACTGTTGGCAGAAATCCTCTCTGCAATTCAAACTCTCTCAGGAAAGAATTCCTTCCCAGCATCCATTCTAAACCTCTCTCTTCCTTTTCTAACATATATATTTTTTCTAATGCTTGTGCATAAGGTTTGGACTTTTAAAACATTCCTAAAATGACCAAAATATCAAACCAAAGGTATTTATAGTGCCTGAAAGAGTTTTGTATTTGTGGGTACAAATTCTAATACCTGAGCAGATGGCAGCACCTGCAGGGTTACAGATGTTTGTATCCCTTGGTGCAAAATCCAAGTCCTGTTGTGTTTCTAAAGATTGATTGCTGAGAGTTTATTCCAAAACCCATCATAACAGCCACAGTAAATATAAATAGCAGACAGAAAAGGCCACATTTTTTGGAAGGTTATCCAAGAAGATGTGTGTGGAGGTTGCCTCAAAGAAAGACCAGTTCATTTTCTCTGTGTTTTGCTCTCATTTTGTGTGTTAAAGCTGCAAACCACACTGTTAAAGTGTGAGTGTATTGAAGTAATTTGCTTCACAAGATGTGTTAAAAGGTTTTGCTGCATATAGATCTTCCTTCACGTGGTGTTGAAATGTTTCTTTCAGTTCCTCAAAATTCAGTGTGATTGTTATCGAAGACTTCTCCCCCAGGCATTGGCTCTGACCATCATTCCTTACTCCATTTTATTTTCCACTTTCACTAGGTTCATTAAGTATCTTGAGATGAGGATTCAAAAGATGGGTTGGAGGTCACATCATCCTCACCAATTTGTAATTATGTCCCTATTATCTCTAAAATCAAGACTGATCTTATTAAGTAAAGAGATTTCCCTCCCACTCCCTTGGGCATGCTAACCTGATTAGCACAAGGTCATTCTCCAATTCTTTAAGTTGCTTGAACTACTTGTTTTTTGCCATATCCTAACAAATAAGTTGCTTTCCACTCTGTGCCCATCCTGTCACATCCCTGCACTTTGCTGGGTCTGTTGGCCTCATATCTTGAAGATCAACAGAGTAATCAGTTAATGAGTGGAATTTCAGATGAACCCTCACATGGATCATGAATCCTGGGACAGAATTTCTCTGCTCTGTCCTGGCTGCATTCCAAGGCTGTTTTATTCTCTGTGTGATTTTCTTTATTCCCTTACTAACAACAGCAAAGCATCCAGGTGCTTCTCAGCCTGGCAGAGTTCAGATATTGAATTTAATTGTTTCATATCCTTGCTCTTAATCTTTTTGGGGGGGTTGGTTTGTTCTTTTAGAGAATTGTTGAAAAACTACTGCCTTGGGCCTTTTAGTCTCTACTTTCTGTGCTGCTTCCTGCATTGTGGATAAACCTGCATGGAAATCTCTCTTAAGCTCAGCACTGTGTCCAATTCTCCAGCACACAATTTAAACACAGACTCCAGTAGGCCTGGACAAAAGGTCACACTTAAAGCCTGGAATTCCTGTCCAAGGGAGGAACAGCAGCATCAAGCATGTTCTTTGATATTTACTGGGTAATTGAATACTTCTCCTCTCTTCAGGAAGCTCTCCAATAAATTCAGCTTAGAAAGTGTCAACAAAACTATTGTCTGCCACTGGGCTGTAAATCTTGACATCCAGGTCATACTCAGGACTTTTGCAGTAGGAACTCATACATCTTAATGTGGTTAGCAATCAGCTGGAAGCAAATTATTAAGACAAATTTTCAGACTGGTTTTGCCTTTTGTGTTGCAAACTGTTGCCTTTAAACTGTAGGCGTCTGTCTGAACACGAAGTGTCCTGGGGTGAAGCACTGGCAATTTACCTGTCTCTGCATGGAATTGGTAATTATTGATCAGCACATGCAATAGGAACAGTTCTGGGCTGGTTTAGAAGTTGTGTAGGTGTTGAATGCATTTAAAGTAATTATGTATTTACAGCTAAAATCAGTAAGAAAAAGATACAGGACCCTGCTCAGAAAATGTCATGCCCTCCTCTCTTTTGTTTGAAAAATAAAGCAAATATTCTCCAAATCCCCATGCCTCAGGCATAGGTGCAGTTCCTGCCTCTGTATAATGCAGATATTGTGTATTTCCAGTATGCCAGCAGAGTCTCAATGCTATTTCTGTTTGTGATTTCAGTTCATCACTAACAGCTCTTTTTGGAAACAGCAGGAGGGAATTTTTCAGGAATCCACATGGCCTTTGGTGACTCCTTGTACTCTGAAAGGCTCTGCACCACTGGAGGCTGCTGTGCCAGGGGGTGCAGGGATGCAGCTTCCAGCAGCTTCTCCCCACACATGGGAGCAGAGCTTTGTAATCAGCATTAGGATATCACTCATTCTTCCCTAATCCTCAAACAATTCACTCCAGGGATTCATGCTAATGATCCTATATTCTAAATTATGTTCAGTAATAATAAATACCTCCTGCACAACACAAAGTGGAGTTTTAAACTAAAATGGCCTTCTCTCAATGCCAATTTGGGTGTTCCCTGGTTGTCTGAGCTCCAAATTTCTCTTTCCAGTCTTACAGATATCAATAATTTGGGGGCAAGATTACACAAAGCCTAATCCTGCAAGGTGCTGAGAGAGCTGAGTTATTTCTGGAGAAATCTCCATGTTCATCACTGCCTTGATTTGTTGTTTTTGTTGTATGAGAAAGATTTCTAGGGAAGGATGAGAAAAGTTGGCTGTTACATTTTCCATGGATTTGGGCATCTCAGAGTGCTGGATGCTCCCAGATGCCTGACACACCTCATTCTACAGGAAATTGCAAGTCAGACTCTTGCTCTTCTGTATTGGTAAATTTTAAACAAATTTAAAGTACAAAGGTGGCATCTCCTGCAATCAAAGATCTCATTTCTAAAGACTTGTTGTGCCCTTGTTGTTCCTGTGCTAAATCTGGGGGAAGAGCTGTCTGTGCATGGGGGGACTGTGAGACTCTCACTACTTTTAATCAAATTGTTGCTTAATTTACAGTTTTGCCATGTAATACATGTTTTATACAGATTATTCAGCTACTGAGCCTGCTGGGCTCTGACATTTGTCATTATGTTAAAAGCTTGTTCAAAGGCAGCAAATAAAACACTTTTTCTTATAAGTGAAATTCAGACAGACAGATCCAGCTGTTGTCTGTAAAAATAGCTACAGATGTCCTCAACAGGAAAAAGGTTTTCATGCGTTGTTATAGCAACAGAAATTCAGGAGAACTTTAAGATTAGATATTGGCTATTTTTTTCAAAATTCCCATTAAAAATACCCATCGCAAATAATTTGCTTTTTAAAGAACCACTCAGATTTAATAGGAAGAAATTATGCAGTATAAAATGAATTCCAACTTGCAGGTTATATCAACTACTTTTGGATGATATGAAACATGATCTGGTTTTAATCAGTGGTCCAGTGTCAGCTTGAAATATTCTTCATGTTATCTGTGTGGCATTTTTTAGATTTCTTGATGTGGGACATCTCTTAGTTCTACTCTCACTGATTGTTAACACACACAAAATTATATAATCACGTTTTTCACAGAAATAGTTGTGTTGTGGCTGGAAGTCTGGAAATACAATGAGGAATTTATGCAGATATTTGGTTTTTCAAGTCTGGTATTCTGACTTGAAAGCATAAATATTTCTCCTCTGATTAATGGACTTTTTTTTAGCAAGTGTCAAATCAGCTCATTCTTTGCTTTGCAGCTGCTTTTGCCTTGAGTCCAATTTATATTCTGGGTGCTCCTTTCCCTAAATTTTGGGAATGACATATATGGCAGCAAGACCAATATTTCATTAGAAATCTTATCATTCTGAGTGCTGCTTATTTGTAGCACAATTTTCTTGTGGTTCAGACCTCTGTGTTTGGAAGTTGCTCTTGTTACCTGTCCTAATTTCATCATAATAATCTAAACAATATTTGAATAGAAATCTCCCTCCCAAACAGTGGAACTAACCTGGGTGGCAAATAATTATTCTTTTCCTGACTTAATGCTTCACTTCTCTTGCCCTTCTTTCTTCTCCTTTTGACTGACAATTTCAATATTGAAATTGCAAATTCTCTGGGTCAGGGAGCATTTTCTGCAGGGCTCAGAAGGCACCACAGTGAAATTCCAGTGGAATGCAAGAAAACACAACCCAGATCCCAAAACTTCCAACACACATCTGTGTATTCCTGGATTTTTTGGGGGAACTGGGGCTTTCCATCACCACCATCCCTTGCTCCTGCTTTGCCTTTGCTGCTCCTTTGCCTTGTCCAGAATCTGGCAAGTGCTGCTGCACTCGCTGTGCTCCTCGTTAGCGTGGGGGTGACAGGGATGTTGTCCTCGGGGGTGCTGAGTGACAGAGGTGACATCCCTGGGATTCTTGTCACTGCCACTTGCCAAACCCATGGACAGAGCTGAGAAGGGCTGCAAGGGCCACGTGCAGGAGGAAAGAGGGTGAGGAGGCAGCACAAGAACCAAGTACTGCTCTGTTCTGTTCATACACAGCCCAGTGTCTCTGTGGTGACCTTATTTACAGGGCTACCTCAGGAATTTGTAAGAATGGTAACAAAAAATATGGCAAATTCTCACAGAGAATTCCAATAAATATCCAAGTGCTGTCCCATTTGAAATGTCTTTGCTCTTGTGTCCAAACAAACAGTGATCAACTATCTAATACCTGGAAAATGAATGTAAGCAGTATAGGACCTAACTGGAGACTATTAAGCACATTTTGGTGTCACACTGCAGCAGCAAGTTTGTGTATTTTCACTGTTTGGGTTTTTTTTAAATTTGGATTTGTTTCCAAAAGAAACTTTATCTTGGCCATTTTTTATGACTAATAAAAGTAATGTTAGTCCTTAGGTCATCACCTGAGAGAGCTTAGGTCAGCCTTAGACACTGCAGGAACATTAAATTCAATCATCTGAGCAAAAATAGATCATCAGAGAGCAGCAGATGAATCCATTACTGGGAAATCTGCTGCTTTTTCCAGTCTGGACAGGAGAGGAACAATCCCAGCTGAGGGGATGTTACAAAGCTGGGAGAAGAAAGAGATGAGGCCATGGGAGAGCAAGGAACACCAGAACTGATGTGAGAAGAACTGAATAAATCCCTGTTTTAATAAACTTCTGTATTTAGAGGAAGATAATGCATCTGTTCTCCTGATAAAACCAAACACCCATGAACCTCTGTCTGCCATAAACAACAATTTATGGCAAATAAAACCCACGTGGTCCCGATTTTCTGACAGTTCTGTGGTGTTGTAGCTGTGGGATGTTTGATTTTATGTAGAAAAGGAGGTTGAAAATGAAAAATGAGAATCCAGAGTTGTGGTAATGCCACATTGTGGATTGTGAGAGCTGCTGCTCATGGGTCTGGATACTTCCATGAACCAGCAAAATACAACTTTCTTCCAAGAACAGAAATTGCTTCTAGTTCTTCCATTTGAGATATCTGTGTGTTTGTGGTTATCTATGATCTGGGTCATAAAGTAGTCCTGAGTGAATTAGGAAAGTGTTCCAAGGCCTCCAAGTTCAGAGAGGAGCTGGCTTTGCAATCAGGCTCCTTTCAGGTAATAGCTTTTTATCTCTGCAGTTTGATTCCCTTTCTGTGTCATGAGGACATAAAGATGAAGGTAAAAACCTTTTGGAAATCAGTAAAACCTTGAATTTACTTCTTGCATTGCAACCTTGTGTCACTAAATTTTAAAGCCTTTAGCTTAAAATAATGGAATTAATTCTTTTTTATACTTACAGCAAGTGGTTGAAAACAACAACCAGTTTTCAAATTAGTATTGAGCATACAGTTAAATAAATAAATGAATTCTGGGCCTGTTGAACTATTAGAAAACAAAGAGTTAATGAAAATGGGGAGCATAAAGGAAGGGGATATATAAAACACAGTTACTTGACTACTTAGCCTTATAAATAGCACAGAAATCATGTTACATGGAGTTGCATACGAAATAGAGCAAAAATATGCAAATGCTTGCCTTGAAAAGACCCAAGCATGAAAATAGCTTTGCTTTTCTTCTGTTGCCTCCTATCCAGAATGGTTTTTCTCCAGAATGTTTACTCTCTTCTGCGTTGCACATCAAGGCTTTCATGAACAGCTTGGATTTTTCTATTTAGATCTGGTTCACGTGAGGATAGTCCATCAGAGACATCTTCCCTGGCATGTAATTAAAACAGTGTCCTACCTGAGCAAGGATCCAAGCCTAGCTGAGGGATGGGCCTGATTCTATGGAATCACTCTGCACCTTGGGAAGGCTCTTGCCAGACCCAGTTCAGTGTCATATTCTCAGTTGCTTTTCTCATCCCCTGCCTTTATTCGAAATTAATAGTCCAGTTTACAAATACTGGTACATATTCACATTTTAAAAAATCTATAAATAAGCATGAAAATCTACTTCCAATTAAATATTGAATGCAGTTTCAGTTAATGCTGTCATGTTCATTCTGTGGGACCTTGCCCAGTGCTTAGTAAACAAATCTGAACAAATGGATGTTGGAGCTTTCAGAGTGAAACTCTCCTGGATTGCCTGCCAGGCTTTCCATTATTCATAATCAAGATATTTTTTTAATAAGTTGACCTGTTTAATGATAAAAATGCCTCTGAGTATAATTAAATTGAATTCTGTGCTAAAGTGACCCTCTGATTCATGGGCATTTGCAGCAGAAAGAACAAAAATAAAATGAAATCCTTATTGAAAGGTGCAGTAATTAAGTCTCTCAGTTCTGATTCTCAGCAGCTGTGATAAAACAGGGGATCAGCAAAGGGTGTTGCCAGTAATGCACCCAAAGACCTTCCTATGAGGGAGATGCTACCCTAAAAAGAAGATTTAATTTTTTTTAATAGTGCAGAGAAGTCTCAGAAGAAGTGAGATTGTTACGAGTCATTCATTACAAACAGAGGGGGAAGAGTTGGTTCTTTAGTCCTGCAGCATTTTACAGCATAAATGAGCAGCCCTGACTGAGAACCCCAAAATGTTACATCCAACGTAGATGCCTCGTGGATTTTGCTTTGGCTGAGGGTTGGCTTCTCTTTCCTTGGAAGTCCAGAGGAAATGTGAGACTCTTGAGCCTCAGAAAAAGATGCCTTTTCCCAGGCAGTCAATACGTTATTGGGTGCCTGTTTTGAATTATTAAGCAGCTAATCGGATTCCAAAGGCATGTCTTTCAGTTGCCTTGGATTAAGGGCCTGATTACAATTCCTAATTAGTCACCTCAATTCCCAATGATTTCCCAGAGACTTAGGCCACACCACTCTCTTTGTGATCCAGCTCCACATTCCAGAGGCAGAAGCCACGGGAATGTAGGGCAGGAGCTGGAGGGGGGACACACAGCACCCTGCACAATGTGACTGCAGGTTACGTTATCAGGTTAATTAATTAAGGACTATGCTCTGGAGATCCCGTGTCTCTTGAATTACCCTCCTTCCTTTAAGGAAAAGAGCTAAGGGAAATTTCACATGTTTTTAATAGAATAGAAAAACCATAGAAAATAGGGCTGGAAAGCAGCTCAGGAGGTCATTGAGTCCATGTTTCTACTCAAGGTAGAACTCACTAAATCTAAACCCCATCCTGGGAGCTCCTTTTCTGACCTCACCTCAAATCCTGGCAGTGGAGATCCCACAACCTCTTTCTGCAAGGCCATTCCAGTTCTTGGTGATGCGAGCTACAGGTGGGAAGTTTTCCTTCTGCCCAGTCTGAATCCCTCCTGTTAATTTTTCAGTCATGTTTATCCCTCCCTCATTAGCACAGGAAACAATCCCAAGTCTTCCTCAGCCTCATTGTTCCGTGTGTGAATTCTGATGTTTCCTCAGTCATCATTTATTCATAGGCAACATTTTCCAAACTTTTGATCCTTCTCCCTGCTCTCTGATTGGCATTTCTAAAAAATCATTATTGAAGCTGAAGTCATTTGTCTGGAGAACAGTATATCAGAAAATAGACATTATCCTTGAATCCCACAGGCATTACAGGATGTATGGAAGAGCTGCAGCTTGAGGAGTGTTTTGGTGAGTAACCCCAGCCTGTGCAAGGCCCCTCCTCTCCAGCACGTGTGGGATGATCTCTGCTCCTCGGGCTGGAATTCACTGGGGGGCTCTGCTGGCGTCAGCGGCGCCGGAACGGGACCAGGGGCCCGGGAGAGAACTGGGGCGTGCAGTCACTCCTCAGCCATCTGGTGGTTTTCACTGCAGCTCCAAAGCCTTCATACATTCATCCTACACATTCCTTTTCAAATCTGAATGTAGGTATTTTTATTCTTTTTTTTGTTCTCCCAAAGGGAAATTAAATTGTAAGCAGAAAAAAGATTGAAGTGGTTGGAAGAACACACCTTGCTCAGGAGTTGTGAGAATTTTGGTGAACATTTGGGTTTGGTTCTGCCACTTTCTCTCTGTCCTTTTGGTAAACTCTCCACCAGGCATTGCTGGGTGTGCTCCTTGCTGTTTCCATCATGGATCTCTTAGAAATTGCTCATGGAACGTTGGGATTTTTGTGCCAAAAAAGCAAATGGATGATTCTTTTAAATCCCTTCTGCATTTGACAAGCTGAGAACCTCGGTACCTTCTGGTGAGTGGCTTATTCTTCACCTGGGTCTTCAGCAGATGAATTTCTTATAGAAGAACTATTAGAATTTGAATTTACTGGCCATTATGAAGAAAAAATACCTATTCCACTGTATGATGACGCAATATATCAAGTTGAGTCTAGCAGAATTCTTAAATAAATTCCACTATCCATTTTGAAAATTGTGTGTAGTTTTGCATTAAATTATATTAACTGCTGAGTGTTGCCATGATATGTGTACTGTTCCTTTTAAAATGGTAAAAATCAAATTATCAGGAACAAAATGGAGTAAAATGGACTTAAAAGCAAGGTAAAATAAGAACGTAGAGTTGGCATATTGTGCATGAATAACCTGTAAATATTGTGCTAATGTTGTAAAGGGGAGGGCAGTGATTGAATTTAAGGACATACTCTGAAGTTAATTATGAATTTTGCCTGAGACTCAGCACTGTGTCTATCTGCAGCCTGGAGTAATTTCTGCTGGAAGACTCAACCCAACCATGCAGTGCCATGGACTTACTCTAACAGCATTTTTCTGTCTCAAATTTATGTAAATCCAAGTGTCTCCCTGAGTACTCCCACTTACAAAGGGTTTCATCAGGAAACAACCTCGTATTAAATACATGGAGTGAGAAATCTGGGGGTTTGCTTTCTTTTTATTTTTTTTTAATTGGTTGCTGCTTTAGATTTTTTAAAATATGATATTTCAACAGGCATTTTATTCCAATAGGGAGACTTTGAAGGAAATGGATATAGACTGATTATTGGAACAACCTGGAGTACAGGCAGGGGGTTTGCTCCTCTAATTTCCCCTATTTCCTGACCATTTCACATTTCTTGTCTTTTTCTGCACCTTCATTTCACAACAATCCCTTTTGGAGGAAAGAGTTCTCCCTGGAAGGATGTGCAAGGAAAATGTTGGGAGATCTCTGTTCATTGTCATCCTTGGAACCAGAGGAGTTTGTTTGAATTGTGTGGGCAAGGGCTGGGATGTGGGAGGGTGAAAAGATCCCTGGAAAAGACAGCGAGGAGAAATGTCCAATTCCTGCTGCTCCTTTATCAAAGGTGGATTCAGGATGCAGAATTCTTTGCAGTCCTGACTAAATGTTATTCACTGTTTCTTGCTCTTATCAGTCTTCTGCACTATTTTCCTTCAATATATCCCAGAGTGGCTGCAATGGAAGAGAAATCCATTTTCACTTGGAAGTAAAATATATCAGTGTGTCAATCTCCCTCATGAATGGGATGCCCGAGACATTCACATGATAAGAAAGAAGTCTTTAATTATTGCAGCAGCAAGTACTCAAATTAATCTCAAGCATTCCATTAATTTTTTCCTTTCTTTCTTTTTCTTTCTTTCTCTCTTGGTCAGATTTTGCAGATATCAGAACCTGAGCAGTTACTCAGACATGTCTTATTGTTCTTTATTGTTCTTTTCCCTGAAAATTTTTCATGTCCTCTGTTCTTTTCCCTGCTAATTTTTCTTGTTCCCTGCATCAGAGAAGAGCTTTGATCACTGAGGTGTTAAAATCAGTAATATTCACTTTTGTTTTCAACTGACATCACATTTAACTGAACATATGTACTAAAAGGGCCACATATATTCCTTTTTCAGCCTAAATAAAACTTGCTATCAAAATGGACATTTTCTTTCTGGCAAGATGAGATCTGGATTTAAGAAATGGCTATAAATGCTAACATTTCTTTCCAGTTTTTTCAGCTTCCTTGCTAGGTAGATTGGGGCAATACATTTTGCAGGAGGAAGGATACTAAAGGAATATCCCTTTATTCCTTTAAGCCATTCCTGCAGGAGAGGGAGAGTACCAGAGATTTAAAGTTCCCCATCAAACACAGAAACCTTTTTCCTTCATACCCAGGAATATGATTGATACCTGTGAAGATTAATGACATTTTCATAGTTCTTTTAAAAAAAGAGAAGATGTGAGAAATGCAACAATAAATAGATAAATAAATAATGTGGTCCCTTAAAGGCTGCATGAGACCTTAAAAAAAACAGGTAATTTCCCCTTCTGTGCTGTCTTAATGAAGCTCACCTTTCCCTAATGTGATGCTGACTCAGAGCTGGAGGCTCAGGAGGAACTGTGCAATTGTTCTTGGCAAGTTCTCCTAAATATCAAGAATTAATATCCAGCTGGAAGCAGGGAGCCTGGGAAGTTGCCCTAATTGGATTTCTCAGCCCTGCTGCCACAGGCTGTCCCTGTGGGTGAGAGAGCTTGGTCTGCCTGGGCTCTGAGTGGCAGAGTGAGGTCAATTCCACTCTTGTGGGCATCAGTTTTTATTTTCTTTTGGTGGTTTCTTATGTCTCTATTTTGTTGTCGTGAGCATTTTCCTTTGCTGCCATCTCAGCCAGGTAAAAGTAAATCAGAGCTCAGGCTCCAGCCTTGCTGAGCTTTATTTGGGAATGAAGTGATTTTGGTACTACTAAAAATCTACAAATCAAATGCATGATTTCAGCAAAAATGTGGGATGGCTGATGATGCCATAACCAGCCCTGATCAAAAAAACCACATTAAATATTAGAAAACACCAAGTTTTGATAAAAGTGAGCATTTTGCCATCGGTCCATTATAGTTTTTCAACATCTATAAGTCAAGACATGCTGTGGAATCATGAGCTGAAACAGGACAGAAACAGAAGAGGATACACTGAAGCAAATACAAAAATATCCCTTATGAGGTAGTGGTAACTTTGTAAATACCTTGTTCTTCCCCAGCACCTTCTATCTGAGGATTAAAGCATAGTTTTCAGGTATTAATAAATTAAATTCCATGGTACTCTTCCAAAGTTTTAAGGCAATGAAGCACTTGGAGTCCTAGATGGATGGATGGATGTGCAGGGATTAAACGATTTGCTGGCAGAGGTGTCATTTGTCAGCCCCAGAACTGGGAGCACTGCTCAGCCTCCTATCATGTCACATCTTCCAATTTACCACTGCTGGCTTATTAGAACTCAAATCCTGCTTTACCACTAACTTCTCCTGGGTTATCTCAGAGCTCAGCTGGTGTTCCTAATCTTTATTTTTCCCTCGCTGTATTATTTTCAGTCTAACCCGTCGCGGTTGTGTCTCTCATGTCGCCTGCATGCCTCATTAAAGAGCTCGCTCGGGCGGGTGCACCACCTGTGTTTGGATTTGGAAACTCCGTGCCCTGGAGCAATCTTGGTGCTGCCTGGCTGTACTTCTGATAGATCCAATTGTGTGCTATTAGCAGTGTTTTACAGATAAACCCAGCTAAAACCATTCATTGCAATTTCCTGTGTGGATTTTCAATACTGATTTTATTTTTTTTTTTTTATATTTGGTGCTTTGTTGATGGTTAAAATGTCTTGCACTTTCATGGCTCTTCTCTAAACTCTTTCACAGAAATCTCTGTTCCAACTAAGAAAATCTATTTGTATTTGATATTTCCTTGATTGCCTCCTCCTGGATTTGTTCTTTTGTGCTTATATAATTACTATTCTAATTTACTGCTGTCTTTAGTCCAGAACTGTGCCTTGCAGAGGTCCATTTGGTTCTTTATTTTTTTCAATCATTGTTAGAGGATTTTATCTACCAATACCATTACCAGTGTGTGTTTTGGGGACAGAATTGATTGAATTTATTTTAAAAACATTACTTGGCTGAGGGTTTTAGTGATTTCTGGGTTAGCTACGTGGTTTTGTGTGACCTTTGATCTTCTATCTCTTTTAGGAATCTTTCCTCTTCCTTTTCCCAAGGAATCTGTGGTGTTTGCTCATATTTAAACACATATATGTGTGTGTGTATATATATAAAAATGTATTTCAGCTGCAGATGTTGAGTATTTTCCTTCAAGGCAGTGTCTCAGTATGGTGCTAAAGAATGGTGAGAGAAGGATGATGAAGTTTGAGGAAGAGACATCAAGGCAGACAGTTCTCATTTTTATCCCATCACAGGTGTAGAAAATCAAGGTGATATTCACATTATTCTGGTTACATTTTAGCCTCAATTTCTGTGTAGAGACCTGCTGTTCTTTCCAGCATGGTCCATTTCTTGCTGTTTGTTCAAAACAGTTGTGTATTGTTGCTATCCATGGTTAACAATTTGCTACTTTTTATCCAAGGTAGCTTGGATGTCAGTGCTGGTAGAAGTAATCATTTATTTTTAGATTCTAAATCCTTTGGGAACGCACAAAGCACTGTAGACATAGAAGATAATCATTTGTCTCCAAAGGTTCCTTATTTTTTATTAATGTTTTGATTTGCTATTCTCTCTGTCTGCTATCCCTGCCTCCCTGAATATGTATTACCAGGGTAATTGATAGTGTGGCTCCTGAGGAACTCTCTTAAGTGCTGATTAGAGCTGTGACACTGCTCCATTGGAAGCAGCTTTCAGCCTCCTCATCATGGGGTGAGTCAGTCCTCACCAGTGCATTATTTACAGTCTGGGTTCAGGCAGCTTCAAACAAGTCCTCCTCATGTTTGAGGAAGATTTCTTCTGATCTGAGTAAATTTCTGCCACATCCTGAATCAACTTCCAGTTAATGTCACCTGTTTGAGTTTGTTTTTCTTCCACAGAGATGAAACCTTAAATTTTGCACATTATTCCATGTTCTCTGTGGTTTGGCTCTGCACAGGACAGACCCAAGGCCTGGCACTGGGCAAAGTCACAGATTTTCCTCCCTTTTCCACTCTGGATGGACTCAGGCCCATGCTGTCCACAGGCTGTTGTGTGCTGCCTCCTTGCTCAGGGTATTATGTAACAGATTCTTTCTTATATTTAGAGCTTGTGCCTCTTCTGAAGAGATCACAGGTTTGATAATAAGCTTAGGGGAAAAGTTGACAATCTTCTTTGTGGAGGGGGAGAGGGAAAGCAGAGCTGTTGGGTAATTCTTACATGAGCAGCATTGTCACCTCTGAAATGGGTGATGTGAACGTGTTCATCTCATAGAAAATCAAATGGAACAAATAAGACTGAAAGACTGATTATGCTGCACAAACACAGTCCCAGATTTTGGTGAGTAGGCAGAGTTTGTGTGGGAGAATTTGTGTCGTATTGAGAAGCCCACAGCAGAGAACCAGTGTCCAGAATCTGGTGAGATTTGTAATGTCACAGCCATAAAATGTCACAGCTCTTTTATTTTTTTTTCTTTTTTTCAGTTGACCTTATAGCAGTGATTGGAATATGTGCACAGATTTGTCTTCAAATGGGACTGGGAATAATTTTAAGACATCTCTCCCAAGTTTTAAATAATTCTCTGTACCTTCTAGGACAGGAGAGAGGCCACAGCACTGCAGAGTTGTTTGAAACATCCCCAGCTTGTTGGGATTCAATTCCTGGAGCCTTTGTGAGCAAGAAGAGCTAAATTTAGCTGTGCACTGCAGGCAGGCTCTGCTCCACGAGCTCAGGACCTGCCTGGCTCTGTGGAAAGCCACATTCCTCAGCTTTGGACCTCACAGAATCTTCCCCACCTCGGTAACCTCAGAGTGCAGATCCTCAACAAACCTTGGAACAGGGAGGGGAGGGAGCTGAGCCGAGGGAGGGGGAGCAGGGGAGCACAGAGATCCTCTCACTTGAGCCTGTCCCTCCCTGGGATGCTGTGGCTCATTCCTACAGGCTGAGATGTCATGGAGCCACTTCCAGAGGCCTTAATAACCTGGCATGGCCTCCAAGTGTTATTCCTCCTCTATTTCAGTGTTATTCCTCCTCTATTTCATTAGTATTTGATAAAAGGAAGTTTTGTTTGGTATTTACCTCTCCAGATTTTCTCCTTTTCTTATTCTTTTTGAATTCTTTTTACTCTTTAGAGATGCTACAATTTGCAGCATTTCCTGCTGTAAATAGATCCATATAGGAAGTGGAAGGTGAGCTATAAAAGGAAAACTGTTTGGTTGAAGCTTATGTTGCTACAACTACTCCCCCAGTTCTTCTCCCTGCAGCATCTGAGTGTAAATCTCTCCTTGGCATTTGTGGGCACAATTCTCCTTGTGTGAATTTCCCACTGGTGCAGTCCCCTGTGATGGCAGCACAAGGTGGGAAAGCCAGATATTCCCATAAATTTCCACCCAGGCACATTATCCCATCAGGAAAGATATTGGAATGCATCTTTGAAGCTAAAAGAAGCATTAAATTCAACATCTGTGTGTAACATAATTTGTCAAGTTAATGTCAAGATAATTTCTGTCCCTGTTGTTCTTTGTGTGTTCAATGTTTCATGATGTGGCCTCTTAAAAAGGAGTGACAAGGGCTGGGATTTCCATGCTCCAGCCTGGAATGTGAAGTTGGATTTCCCATTGTAAAATGTAGGTGATATCTTTCCATTTTTCCAGCTGAAGAGAGGGTGGATTATAGGCAAAGGGAGAAGAGAAACATTTGAGTTCAACACTGTGAGGTGCCTTTAAATAATTTACTGGAAACTTTAGAGCCATGCTAAATAATATGCAAACACATAAGTTCTGCTTATCTATAATAATTTAGGATTCATCCTGAGTAGCCATTTAACCTGTCCAATGAAACTGAAGTTTGTGCCAGTGCTGTGTTTGGGAGAGTCTCACCTGCTGTTCATGACTGTGATTATTGAAGATGGATAGCTGGAGGTTTGGCTGTTGCCTCTTTAGGAAATCTTTTAAACTAGGATTGGGAACAGAATATTTTACAGGCTGGTGAAAAACATCTAAAAGCTGCCATTGTGTCGTTCAGGCCAGAACAACCCAAAGCCCTAATGTATTTTATCTGCTGTTCTGTTCCTCAACACTATAAATAATTCAGATCTGTTGGCTTAACTACTACTGGCAACTGTTATTTATTAAGAATGACTGAAATAACTATGTGGCTCAGTAGAATAGAATGCATTAGGGACTTTAATGTGAAACAGAATAGCTAAAACATTTTGATTATCCTTTAAAGAAAAAGCCTAAACCCCTAAACCTGCCATTATCCTTTGCAATTCTGCAAAGGACAAGTGACAGTGGGAATTAGGATGGGATCTTTCTGAGTAACTAAAGGGTTTTTCCTTTAAAAGAGCACTCACCCCAATCACAGAGCCCCTTTTATCCCTCCAGCATCTTGTTCTGTGGGCATCAATGTCAGTAATTGTCAACTTGAGGTTCCAATAAAATCTTTAATGTGCCCCACTGCATAATCTTTGAATCTGCCTGTAATTACACATCTGCCTGTAAAATTATTTCTAAAGGCACTGCATAGTTTTTGTAATGTTTGCTTTAATTTGTTTCTCCTGCATGTCATGCACAAAAGCAGCAGGATTTTCTGGGAATCAGTGCAAGGGAATTGCTGTTCTCTTGTTCCATCCTCACTTTAGGCTTAATTAATAATATCTGGCACTTCATCATTGGCTTTGAAATTGCTTTCCAGAGGTCAATAGCATTGTCCCTATTTTGCAGACACAGAATTCCTGACATCAGGCATTGGTACAGCACAAACACAGCGTGTTCCTGCACAGAATTACAGCCCGAGATGTATCACTGCACAACACCAGAATGCTTTTGCAAGTCAACTGATTATAAATGGGGCATTTGGAATAAATTTTTTATCACCAAAAAGAGTTGACATGCAGGACTTGGATGAGTAATTATCTAATCTTACATCTGGCATAAACACCCAAGCCATTTGTGTGATGAAGTGCAAGGCACAGGAGTGAGAAGGCAGCGAGGGAACATTCGCTGCTGACTCAGTGGCCATAAATCTTCTGGGGTGTGTTTTGCCTTATATTTGATATTTGTTCAATGCTTGAAAGAAGTTAAGTGATCAAATGTCATTTGGAAATCCTGGCCTGCAGCTCTGATTTTTTTCTCAGCTACATGAAGACAAATGTTCCAACAGGAGCGTGCTTTGGGGCCTGGCTCTGTGGGGTGTTGTTGGAGCTGAGCATTTGAACAGGCACCATCTTCACCCCTTTTTAAAGAAGTCATTTAACATTGCCTTAATGATGATCTGCAGGAGAGAGCAGGGTATGTGTTGCTGTGGAGCATTTTATTTCATTTATTTGAAATGAAGTCATCAGATATAACAGCAAAATGCATTTTTCTTTCTGACAGAGGACTTGGGTGTGTTAATCTGATCTCTGATAAAACAGAGGCTCTGCATTGGGGGATTCTTATTTAACTTGTACTTCTGGACACATCAGATCTGTATGGAATATCCTTTCCACTTAAGGGAAGTATCAGTGGAAGTTTATTTATAACAGAGAAAAAAATTAGGGCATGAATCAGTGGTAAGTAAATGATGTGCCTGAACTCTTCTGCAAGTTTCCTGCAACATGAAACTTTTCTGGAGACTGTGTCATTAATATTTTATAGCAAGGAGAGAAATCATCAAAAACTCCAGCTAGGACATAAAATATCTGAAATAATAAGAATATATATAAGTACCTTCAGAGTGAGCTTGGACACTCTCATTGATTTTAGACAGCATCTCATTCTGGCTTGACAAAATGCAGAATTCATAAATTAAATCTGATGTATACAGTGTATGCTTTTATGCTGATGTTGGCACACTTTCAGATGTAAAATTAAATTACTTTTTCCAATAAGGCAGCATAGATTGAAGCATGGATTCCTTTCTTTGCTAATGGAACCAGGAGAAAGATATTGAATTATGCTGACTTTCGAACTGACTGAGCACCAAAGAGAGAAAAATCAATGACATTTTTAATGTGCTGTGAAGCTTTTAAACAGGGAAAAAAAATGCTCTGGCAGGGAAACTCACTGTGAGGTAACTGCTGTTGACATTGGGGTTCCAGTGAAGAAATTTCCTTCTCCAAGGAAGCAGCACCTGGCACTGATGTGGCTTTGTCCCCATTCCATTCCCAGCAGTGCCAAGTGGGCACTGAGTGGATTTTGGAGGACTCCAGACACCCTCACAGCCTGAGCAGGGAATGTGCTGTGTGAACATGCAGGATAATCCTTGGAAAACAACAACAAAATCCAGAAGGATCTTTCCTCTCAGTATAAACCCCTGAAAGTCACATGAGTGGGTAATACCAATAAATTACCTTTATTCTGATGAATTAATGATAGGGTAAACACAGATTTATTTTCACTGTGTGTTTGCATTTGCAAAGCTGGATACTAAAGATCCAAGCTGCACAATCAATGCCCATCAAATAAGTGGCTGCTTGGGGTTTTTTAATTTTATAATAATGTTTTTATAATTTTGTAAAGTGCATTTCATAACAGCAATTAAGATTTTATTTTAAAACAATCCAATCCCTCAGAATCTTACTCCTCAGGTGGAAAATATTCTGATTTAGATGGGGGAGAGTCTATAAGATACATCCTCAACCTCTTGCTGTTATACCAGAGGTTCATGGATTGTGGTCCATTTTCCTCTGCATTCCTTCAAAGTCCAGGTTTCCCTTTCTTTTAATAACAGATGGATATAATCTGGCTGTGAAGTGCTGGGATAGGATTTCCAACAGCAAACTTTGTATTTTCAGCTCTTTGCTGTAATGAAGAAAACCATCCCACAGTCACTTCTGGGAATTCAATTTCTTGCAGTGATTTGGCTTCCAGCTCCTGGCAGATCCATGCTGGCTTTTTAGGGCTTGTTCATGTTACAGGAGGTGATTTCTGTCATTTTAAAAGCAGCCACAGCATCAGCCCCAGAGATTGGAATATGAGTAACCTCAGAACTGCCACGCTGTGAGGATGAGTGAGAGAAATAATAGAATTTGGTTTCAAAGATAATACCCAGGCAATTTGTCCAGCCAGGAGCTCGGGAGAAGCTGCTTTGTGTGCTTTGGATTCTTCACAGTTCACCCCTGTGGTGTCAGTGCTATTTTATTGACAGTCATTAAATCACAAATGCTTATGAGTGGTTTGTGGGCAGCAAGCATTTATATTTTAGATACACACTGCCCTTCATGACATTGTACCTCATCAAAGAGACAAAGATGACCTTTTTATTTTGTCTTGCTCACATTTTGGTGGCTTTATGTACTGTCATGTGCACTTCACCCTCTGGAGAAGGGAATACTGACTTGGTGTGCAGCAGAAATTGCATCAGAGGTCTGAGCCTAATTCATGTGTTGAGAACAGTTTGTGAAAAGCCAAGGGTTTCCCCTGGTGAAGCATCTTAATCCAGCTGTGCAGAGGTTTTCTGATGAGCAGTGCACCTCTGGTTTGGTTATTTTTTCACATCCAGTTAAGACAGACTTAACTACAGAAGCATATCTATACAAAACTGGTCTAGAAAACACCAGCGAGCAGAACACAGAAGGTTAAATATTTGGTAAATGCAGTGTCTGCATAGACAGGGGCATGATAAATGTATCTGAAGCAGTGTCTTTCTGCAATGCTTGTGTATGATATTTCTGTTGCTTACAACTGTCAGCACAAGGACAGGATGCTGGGGATGTGAGCAGGCAGCTGTCTCTGGGAGCCTATAGATAGCAGCTTCCTTGGGTAGCACGTTTGCAGCTCCTTCAAACAGATTTATCAAGCATCTTTACTGTCTCACCACTGCCAGCTCAAATGACTTCTCAAGGAGTTCTGGTTATGCAAGCTTTTAAAAGGTGCATTGTTTTTTCTGTTTGTTTCTGTGTGTGTGTGTGTGCCAGGTTTTTTTTAGTAACTCACTGCAGCAGATAAATCTAGTGCAGGGTTTCACCATGTGTTAGGGGGGAAAAAAATAATACTCCATTTGTCCACCGTGACCAGGCTTTAAATAAGCACCAAAACTTCCAGCAGCTGTGCAGAGCAGCAGAACAGCACAGGTCAGAGAGATGCTCTGGGAGTGAGGAGAGGAGGACCTGCAGAGACAGGAGCTGGAAATAGCATCTGCTTGGCAGATCCAGAGGATACATCCATAATCATTTAAAGGTCTTGGAATGCTTCACAGAATATTCCCCTCTGAGCCCTGGGTGACCTGAAGGAGTTTGGAGACAAACAGGAGCCCCTCAGCTGGCTCCAAGTGCCTCCGGATGGCCACGGAAAGAGGAGGTGGAGGAAGGGAGGGCTGGGGAAACAGCCAAAGGAGCTTCCCGAAGAATTTCTCTGCTCGTTACTGCTGCACTTCACAGCACGGGAACTTTCAATGATAAAGACTTTAAAGGCTTCTTCAAAGAGCTTCCAGGCTGAACCCAAAGCTCTATCCGGAAGAAGTCTCATGAGACTTTGGAATGTTTTGTAAATACAGGCAGGGGACAAATGAGGTTTTCCTTAAACTGAATCTGGCAAAAGTTGCTTTCTAACAAGAGCTTGCAACAGGCCACACGAGCAGGAGTGTTTCCCAAAGTGCATCCCTGGTGGAATGTCTTTTGGAAAGGGTGCAGTTAATTTGTCATCCCTACAAAGTCTTTTACTACCACAGTAAATTATAGGCCTCTGGGGAATGTGCTGTACTTGGTTCTTTTCAGGTCATGTTCTTGGTCTTGGATTGCTGGGTGAAACCAAATATGCTGCTTTATCCTGTTTGCCTGTGGATTTGTTTTGTGTTTCAGCAGATTGAATGGCATTTCTATTTAAATCATTCCTCATTCTAACTAAAACAATTGCTGTTCTGTGGTGTCAGGGGATTCCTGAGGTAACAGGAACACTGTACATTTTGTGATTTACTGCCCAGTTTGCCTCTTGAAAGCCCCAGTTTGTTTTGGTCCATTTTCCCTGCTTTGTTTGGGTTAGTGATGCCTCATCAGCTCCCCAGACCATGACAGGGTTGGGGATTCTCAGCACTGGTGGCCCTCGTTGTGGATTTTAGGCAGGGGCTGCAGCATCATTTTCCCATAAGCAGTGCTAATGCTCCAGAACTACGAGTTTTAAGAACTTGAGGTCTCTCTTTGCTGGTTTTCCCCTTTCCTGCAGCTGTTGATGACACTGTGAGTTATCCAGAGCTGTTGTTTGCCTGTGTGGTCCACTTAGCACTTCTGGCAGTGCATGAGAAAAGAGTGAGGAAAACCTAGGAAAGCTATCAAAAGTATGAAAGTATAAATCTTCTATAGACTGAAAATATCTCCCACTCTCATCTTGGTATTCTTCCCTTCAGCTGGGCTCTTAGCAAGAAATTCCAGAATACTCCACAAACACAGATTTAGGCCTTCTACAGCCTTCCTCTTCCTCCTCCTCCTCTCCCCGAGGAAATGACATTCTCATCCCTTGTTTGCAGATGAGGAATGAAGGTCTGAGTGGTGAAGTGACTTGTCCAAGGTCAGCTGCTGAGTTAGTGGCACAGCTATGAATAGACAAAGGCATTTTAGCTCTCAGCTCTCTGCTAAACAAGACAGTGCCCTCCCAGTTTCAATTTGTCAAACTTCATGACTAATAACATTTGAGCCTCTAGAACGTGGCAGAAGAATTTCTTTTCAGCAGCCAGCAGGTAATCCCTGGTTCCACCAGCAGCAGGGTGGAAGCTCCTCCCTGTGCCCAGGGATCCTGGTGATACTTTTTGGGGTTTGTGAAGAGAGGGGAGGACTGCCCTCCTTGGATTGCTGTTTGTGGGATGCTGTAGCTGCTCACCTGAGTGTTCACTTTGGTGCTGAAAACAGAGATCTTCATTTGTCTTGGTGTAGCAGTAATGAAGTGTCCTCAGAGCAGTTTGCCTTCAACAGCTATTTTAAACCTCCTGTGCAATCTGCTGTTCCTTGAAGGGAAAAAGTAATTCAACTAAAAGTGCTCTGAGGAGCCAAGTGAGAGAAGTAAATGTTGAGTGGTGCTAATCAGGAAGAGGAAGTCATCTGTCTGCGTGTGGGCACTTCCCTGCTCACATGGCACAGCCCTGCCACGTAAGAGGCTTTGTGATCAACAAATGTCAAGGGCAATTAATTCTTCGGCCAGCAGCTGTTATTATTAGGACTAAGAGTGGCCAGACATAGAAGGAAAGCCTTCAGCTGATTTATTTTCTCTACCTTTCCCCTCGAAACTGATGAGTTGCTCAAACCCCAGTGGTGAACTCCCATGCAATAAGAATTTTAAATTTGCTATGTCTTTTTTTTTTTTCAGTAGGAGAGTTTGTATTAGATTTAGAGCATAGAGGAACAGCTCAGGGAAGGAATTTAGAAAGCCCTCCCCACTTGAATGCTATCAGGATGGAGAGGAGTTGTGTGTTAAGCTGGTAACATAATAATATGTGGGCTGAATTAAACCCACCTCAGACTGGTTTTCTCAAACTTAATTGATGGAAGCAGAACACTTTTAGGCTTGACATAATACCTTCCCAGAGTTATTCCAGGATTGCTGCAATGCAACTGTGGGTGTTCTAAACACACCTACGCTGCCAGAGAATCAGGAAGGATGTACTTAAAATCCTCTAATTTATCTAATAACATCTTTAGCAGCTTTTTGTGTAGGTTTAGCATTGTAATGGAAATGTACTCTTTGGCTGGATAAAGAGCTGCTGTGTGGAACTGCTGGCTCTGAGGACACAAGAACAGCACTTGGAGCTGGGGGGGAAATACTCTGACCTGCTACACTCCCTGTAAATGCACCTTTCACTTGTGTCATTGGTCACAGCAGCTAAAATAATATCTAAAATTTCAGATACAAATGTTCGTGGCTCTGGGTATCCATTGCTGGCTCCCCTCCCCAGCCCAGGCAGAGCAGAAATTCCTCCTCTCTGGGATATTTTTTCTTTGCTGTTTAGGTCCTGAGTCTATTTTAGCCACTGTTGTTGCCCCAGTTCTTAACCAGGTTCCCTCTTTGCCCATCAGTGGATGTTCCTGAGGGGTTCTTCGTAAGTGACACAAAACAAGTTTGGTTTTTCTAAAGAGTTTCAGCACTGAGCTGGTCAGGGGAAGCCTCGGACTGGAAACAAGCTGAGATTCCTGCGGGTGCCCTGCTGGTAACTGCTGGAATAATCATTCTATCCCGGGCATCGCAATCTCTCCTTTTTTGGGGGAATCTCATGTAACATGAGCAGAACCAGCATCACTGCGTGAAAAACCTGTCCTTTGTCAGCTAAATAAAGACAGAAAAGACAAGACAGGAAATCAGCTCCTCCACGTGCCAGAAGCAAGGGATGTCCTGGCGTGTTTTCCTCCGGCTGATGGCTCCTACAGCGGGAACTGCCGGACGGAAATAGGATCAGAGCCTGAGCTGTGCTGGGCAGAGCCGGCCCAAGGCAGCTGGGAATGCCCGGCTGGGAATTCCAGGGAAAGCCTTAGGATGGATGGGGCCCTAACGAGGTGCGAGTGGCTCCCTGTGTGACTTCCAGTGTCAGACAAAGCTATTTATTGCTAATCTTAACCTTTCATCATTTATAGATGTGTTGAACAGAAGAAATAGGTTAAGGAAGTCTCTGTGTTCATTGCCTGTTCCCTGGATTTCTGACTTAGAATTCTGTGGTTGATGGATCGTTTCTGGACTGAAATTGGCTCTGTGTGTCTCTGTGACCCTGTGACAGTGGAATGTCTTGGGAAAGACACTGTTACCCCAATAATATCTGTGGAAATTGGAAGTTTCAGGCTGTGTCAGCAGGAGACACCTGGAGAAGTTGAGGCTGACCAATGGGAAATGCAAAGTCATACATAAATTAAGAGGTATTAAATTCCTCTTGAATGAGAGAATGTACATTAAAGTGGCCTTGGCTTGCTATAGATTAATTAACCTTTTGGGGATACCAGGTTTAATTAAACTACAGTGAGTTAAAGCCACTTCACTCTCGGTAGAAATCATTCCCAAGGGAGCTTTTTTACCTGATGCACATCACCTCCCTGTGGGTCAACCTTAACTTCAGTGCCCCTTAGAGAGGATTTGAACACTTTGAAATGTGAGGAATTGTGGAAACCTGACTCTGAACCTTAGGAGAAACTGAACTTTACTTGAGTTAAAATTCTACCATACATATGTAAAAAATGTACAGTTGTGTGACAGACTCTGGAGGGTTCAAGTCCAGATTTGAAAAGAATTTAAATAGAGGTCATGAACTAAAACATTAAAACTTAAGAAACAGGGAACAGAGGAGTGAAAGAGGGCAACTAAACCCCATCAGTGAGTCTGAGGTCTTGCTGCAGGGTTCTGGCGAAGAAGAACCTTGGTGAAAAATACATTCACATTGCCTTGCTGAATCACACTAAAACATCTTTTTGTGGGTTTTTCTTTTTCTTTTCCAGTAATTGCCCTTCATTCCTGGCCTCTGCTTTAGCCAGAGCAACTTCAGATGAAGTCCTGCAGAGCGACCTCTCGGCGCATTTCCTGCCCAAGCACGTGGACAACGCCGACGGCATCATCCGTAAGTGCCACCTAAAGGACCCTGGCTGGGATTCTGGGAGAGGGACATCCCAAATGGCTGTGAAAAGGTTAATGGGGAGCTCACCACCACTCCTGATAGAGCTGGAGGTCTAATTTCTCAGTCAAAGCTTTCTCACCTTTGGAATCACTCTTTTAAGTGCATTTTCATGGCTGTGTCTGATGGCCCTGAATCTCTCTCTCAGCACTTTATACAATGTGGTTCTGCTGGCAAATGCCAGTTGTCCTCCCTCATCCTTGGAGCAAAGTCAAATATATGTGGGAAGAGATAATTTAATTCTGAATTATTTCAGTCAGTGTGGTTTTTACTATGGCTTGTAAGGGTTTTTTATGGTTTTAGCAAGAGGTAGTATAAAGAGATTTCATGATTAAAGGGGAAAAAATTCCTTTTCCTCATTTATCTGTGTTGGCTGACAAGATTT
The DNA here is from genome assembly GCA_013398275.1 of Promerops cafer. Classification (NCBI taxonomy): domain Eukaryota; kingdom Metazoa; phylum Chordata; class Aves; order Passeriformes; family Nectariniidae; genus Promerops; species Promerops cafer. The sequence continues at coordinate 354,869 of VZSE01006660.1, forward strand.
TTGCAGCCTCCAGCTCAAGGTCATGCACCCTAACTCATTTCAGGACTCTGCTGGCCTAAATCACCTTGAAAATTGGCTGGGTTGTTCATTACAATGAAGACCAATGTTTCTCACATGTATAAACAGGAATTCTGTCATTTGATCTTGAAAATACAGTCCCCAAACCACTTCGTCCATTCCCTCCTTTTTTGATTAAAAAAATCCTGTAAATTATTCTGGGGATAAGGAGGATCTATAAATCTGGCTCTTCAAAAAGGAAGATTTTGCTGTATTTCCCAGAGACCCTTGGAAACCTGAGGAACAGAAAAACATTCTCTGGGTTCTTTTTCTGTATGTATTGCTGCCTCCTCCTGCTGAGCAGGTAAATGGAATAGATTTGTCATTGTTCTGGCTGAGCAGCCTTCATTAATTTCAAATTGAGATCTCTGAAACTTGCATAAATATTTGACAGTCTCCAAGGAAATGTTGACTAAGCCTCCACACAGAATATCTACAGAATTCAACAAAAAAGGAAAAAAGAAAGGAAAAAAACCCACCACAAAACCCTCACACCTACAGAAATTGCCATTTAAATATATCTAAGGCTGTAAGACACAGATGCAAACATAGATTGAGATGGAACAGACTGGAGCAGGCACTAAGAATAGGGCTCCAGATGCAGTTTGTTGAGGTGAATTGTCATAATGAGGGTACTTGGAAATAAAATACCCCTTTGCTGATGCAGTGTGAAGTGTTAAATTGTGAGGGCTTAGGGGGAGAGGAAGAGAGAAAACATCCTCTGGCCTGTAGTAAAGCAAGAGCTTCATGCAAACCCTGCAATTTCAAATAACCTAAGTGATAATTTTCCAAAAGAGGACATCAGCTCAAGTGTCTTAGAATGACAGAATCACAGAATGGTTTGGGACATTAAAGATCAAGTCCCACCTCTGCCATGGGCAGGGACACCTTCCCCTATCCCAGGTTGCTCCAAGGTCCATCCAACCTGGCCTTGGCCACTGCCAGGGATCCAGGGGCAGCCACAGCTGCTCTGGGCACCCTGTGCTCCATCAGAGCTTCATCAGCCACAAGTGCAAAGTTTGGCCTAGAAAACCCAAACAAAACTGGTGGCAGCTGCAGCTCCATCCCAGAGACCCTTCCAGGGGAGTCCCTGGAGAAGCCTGGGGTGGGTACTGAGAGGAGATCTGCCCTCAGTGGTGCTACAGAGGGAGACTGTAATGCTTTGGAAGAAAGCAAAGGAAAGTGTGGCAGGTGGTGAAAATGGGATTTCTACATCTTGAAGTTTAATGCTCAAAGTTCACTGTGCCCTGATGCTGTTTGAGCTGCTGCAGAATGTGAAACCAAGCTGAATTTCCCTGCCTGGCTTTAATATTCAGTTCTATGTCAGTTTTTTTTATGAACCCAGAAAGATTTTTACTCTGTGTAATACAAGGAGACATTTACCTGATTTGCCTGAAGTTTGAATTTGCTGAAAGATTAAAAAAAAGCTATTTCAAATTTCCTTAGTGGCACATTTCACTCTGAGAATTGCAACGTGACAAATCATGTCCTGTACTTAGGAGTGGTGAAAGAAGTTCTTGGTGTGCTGGTGGAAGGAAAAGAGAAACTCCATGACAGAAGAATGCAAATCTTAAAAGAAGGAAAACTGGTTGGAGTCCACAAATGTAGGATTACAAGAATAAGGGTCTGTTGTATTTGGGGTGACCATGTGGTTTTGGATATCTGAGTCACAGGCCATGACTCTTCTCTTCCAGCTACACTGGACAGGAGCAAGAGATTTTCCATGAGAACTGAATGATGAAAGGTCAGGTTAAGGACATTTAGGTTTGGGGTTTTTTTTAGGAGGAAGATCATCACGTGGAAGTTTGGCATTGTTAAGGAACCACCAAAGGAGGCTGGCTAGCAGGATCATGTGACCTGGTGGTGGTATCACCTTTCCAGGACATGTCACAAAGCAAATCATAATGTCCCTTTACCCAGTTGTTCCAGGTTCTAGGAGATGGATCCTAGAGAGCTCCAAAGAGATCTAGAGCTCCTAAATTAAGGAAAACCTTGGTCTTGGTTCTGACCCCTGCCAATGTTTCCAACACAGCTCATAAAACATGGCAGTAAAAAGCAGGATCTGATTCCTAGTAATCTTCCTACCCTCATTCTGCCCTGTCATCTTTGGGAACAACAATGCCTGAGCTGGATTCCCCACTCACCGTGGTGCAGCTCAGCATTACTTCCAACCTTGGGGATTTGGGAGCAGCAGGAGGGAAATGAAATTCTCTGTGACACAACTGCAGTGACAGCTGAGTCAGCTCTGGCTCAGCGTGGCAACATTAACAATTGATGAGTAATTTCCAGCTGTGAGGGGGTGGTTATTGTGGCATTTTATTATTCTCCTGTTTTAACCTCACGAGCAGTTACTGATGATGCTGACACCACGCCCTGGGAAGGGTGATGAGCATCTCAGCAGGGCCACTGGGTTCACTGCCATCCTCCTGCAGAGGTGCCACAGCCACATGACTCTGCCATGTGCCCACTTCCCTTCACCCCTGCCCAGTGGGGAGAAATGGGAGAGCAAAATCTGGGGGCTTTCCTCTGGAAAATAGAACTTGGACACCTCAGGTTGGACGTGTTCCCCTTTAAAGACGTTACCCAAAGGGATTTCTGGTGGCCCCAGCGAGAGCAGTACAGGTGGGGTGAGGAACCCCCACACTCACACTGTGGCAGTGGTGGGATCACCCAGCTGTTTGATTTCCACCCCTTGGTTTTAAAGCTGTGTGATCAAGGAGCCAACAAAGGTTCCTTTTGCTTATTTATCCAGTGTATTTTCAGCTCAATGCCTCTTGGTTGAACCAACTCATAATCAACAGAGCTGGGACAGTATCTTGTTCCTAAGGGTCTTGGCCCCCTGGCCACTGTAGACCTAGGACAGAAATTTGTAAATGCTGCTTTCAGGGTTTTCACAGAATTCCTGTGAACCAAGACATGCTGCAACTCTCCCCTCTCCTCTCTGCATGTGAGCCCCTCCTCCTCCAGGAGTGATTGGCACTCCTGGAGTGCTGCTGTTCAGCTTTGAAGATCCTTGGCTTTGGTGAGCGATCATGAACAAAGAGATTTGGATGTGTTCAGCTCTGATGCTGACTTCCTGTTTTCCTCTCCTGAATTTCAGAACAAATGTCAAGTGCCTGAGTTTTCACGTTTTAAAATGACAATTTCTCAGGAGTGCCAGTTCAACATTTTGTTAAATTTGAGGCCTTTATGGTTTTCTCATTTGCTTACGCAGATTTCTCTGACACACTGTTGTCAGGAATATGGGAATAATAGGAAATCTGGAAATAGCTAAGAAGGCACCTGTGCACTGCTGAAAGTGCACAAAACATCTTAAAATTACTAATTTCTGCATATTGTTTCCACTGTCTTGACTCAGCTCTGCAATGAAATGGTGTTTAGAACAGAGAATTTGGTCCAAACCCAGTGTGTCATTGTCACAGAGGGTGGGTTTTGTAGGTGGCACCCTGTGCCATGACAAAATCCCTGTCAGAGCTGCACCACCCTGGGCAGAGCCACGCCAGGGATCCAACACTTTTTGTGCCTTTCATTTTCTCTGCTGCTGCAAATGAGTTCCCCAAAGGCACAGGGAAATGTTTAAGTTAAAAAGACAAACAAACAAACAATGAGCTGCTATCTGATGAATGCTGATTATGGTGAGTTTGCCTTCCTCTTTTTATGCATCAGAGCCCAGAATTTCCCTGCTGACATCAACTGCTTGGCTAAAATGGTTTTGTTTCATCTTTATAATGTATGCAAGGGAGAAAACTCTGACTTAATAACACTCTCAAGGCTTTCATTTGTGGTTTGTGCCTTCCTCAGAGATCGAGACAGTGAAGCTGGCCCGTCTAGTTTACAGCAAACTGCACGAGATCTGCAGCAACTGGGTGAAAGATTTCCCCCTGCAGCCCAAGCCCCACCGCTACTACGAGACCTCCATCCACGCCATCAAGAACATGCGCAGGAAGATGGAGGACAAGCACGTCTGCATCCCGGACTTCAACGTGCTCTTCAACCTCGAGGTGAGCACAGAGCACGGGCAGACACGTTCTGTGATCAGTGCTTTCCATCCTGGGAAAGCAGGAGGTTCTCCACCGAGGAACTGAAAGGTGATGGACCTGAGGAGGGCTGGCAGTTGGTCACCTCACAGTTCATCTCTGAAGCCGCTTGGCAGCTGGGGGTGGGTGTGCTCTGCTTTTCAACCCTTCCTCTTGGGAGGAAGAAGCCAAGAGCAAAAATAAGGAAATTATGTAAAAAAGCCCAAAACAAACCCAAAACTTACAGGACTATGGGGTGCAGCTCACACACAATTCTAGAAACGTGAGTAGTTTGGTGGAACTGGGGCCTGTCTTCCCTTCCAGTAATTTCTTGACGTGGCCATTGGTCAGACACTCATTCTTGCTCTCCCTTGAGATATAAAACTGGACACTGAGGAATGGAAAGTAAAAGAAAATGGCAAGAATTTTACCTTAAGGATCAAATTGCTGCATAATTACTTCTTTATTACACCCTGTCACTTTAATAACCATCTTCTGCCCCATCCACATTCTTACCTTTAAATGATATTAATGCAAACAGAGGCAGATGTTTCCTTTGCCTGTCAATTGTCAGCTTTCTTATTCCAATTTGTGTTGGAGCCCATTACCTAAAAATTACAATGTGCAAATATTCCAGTCACTGAGCTGGCTGTCAAGGTTGAATTGGCTCTGTCAGTGGGTTGGTGCTGTGTGTGTGAATAGGCACAGGAGTTGCTGTCTCCTGGTACCACGTTGTTTCTCTGAACAGAGGAGGGGAAGCTGAGAAAACTGCCTTGAAGATGAGTGATTTTGCTGTATTTGATTTGTGAATGTAATCACAATTTTCTGATGAGAGAGCACATGCAGTTTTTTTAAAACACAGGCATCTAAGATGATATGTTTTAGATTTAAGGAAAAAAGAAGAGTGAAAGCAGAGGCTGGCTGGCTTCACATTTTAACTGTACTGGCATTTTATCCCTGGTGGATTCCAATCATGATGTAGACTTCATGCAAACTGTATTGGATGTTCTTCTCTCTCTGTGGTTTTTGCAGTCACAAAATCTCCTGCACAGTTTGATGAGAATGGCACTTCCTATTTGAGTTGTGTGACTGAGCTGTAACAAATGGGACCTAAGAAGCACTGAGAGCACTACACAGGAGATTCTGGCAGGGCATCTCTTGCACTTTTGCAGGTAGAATTCAACACCAGGTGGAAATTTCCCAGTGATGCAAGTGCAGGTAGTCAGGGTAGTTTGCCTTTCCAGTAGAGACTCTGTCTCCAGTTGCAATTTAATGAGGACAGCACAAATCCCAAGTTCAAAGCTTTAAGACAATCCAATGAGCTGTTTGTGTTGCTTTCACCTGAGTTTCTTCCTCTCTGTGTTTCCACTGGCAGGATCAAGAAGAACAAGCTTATTTTGCAGTGTTTGATGGTCATGGAGGAGTGGATGCTGCCATCTATGCCTCCATCCACCTGCACGTGAACATGGTCCACCAGGAGATGTTCCAGCACGACCCAGCCGAGGCTCTGTGCCGAGCCTTCCGCGTGACCGACGAGCGCTTCGTGCAGAAGGCAGCCAGGGAGGTGAGGCACTCTGAAAGCATTAACCTGGAAATCCTGCCTCTTCAGAGGGGGCTCCAGGCACAGTAGAATCAGCACAGAGCTGTCCGTGCACTGGTCCCCACTGGTGGCTTTCTGTCCATAGCTTCACATCCCATGAAAATGTCAGCTCCTGCTTCTCACAGCTTCCAGCTCCTCTGTAGGATGCTGCTGCCATCCCACACTCACCTGCCTACCAGGCTCAGTCCTCAGGTTCCCTGACACACAGGTGTGCCTGTCAGTAGCAGGAGCAGTGCCAGCAGTGCCCAGCTCCTGGCAGGCAGGTCCCGTGCCAGGGATGTCATGGGCACATTCGTGTTCAGCCAGGTTGGCTCCGAGGGGCTGTTAGTGAGCAGTCGTAGCTGAGGGGAAGCACTGCCTGCTCCTCCCTGGGAACAGGCTCTGTGCTGCAGTTTCAACATGTTCTGTCCCTGAGTTAAGTAAGAAAATGCTTTGAAATGGAAATGTATTTTTTTCCAGAGTCTGCGCTGTGGAACCACCGGGGTGGTGACTTTCATCCGAGGGAATATGCTGCATGTGGCTTGGCTGGGGGACTCCCAGGTCATGCTTGTGAGGAGAGGCCAAGCTGTGGAACTGATGAAACCCCACAAACCAGATCGAGAGGTGAGAAGGGCCTGTCTAAACACCCCTGGGCAGTGACCAGCACAGGTACCAGCTTTGGGGGAGCGCTGCCGTGCCAGGATCTCTTTGAGCAGCAGTGCTGTTCCACTTATCCTGGTTTGTTTGGATCTGTGTGCAAATCCTTTGTCTCATGGGGCCTGCCATGTTTGTGAAAATCCAAATATTGGTGGGAGTGCTGAGTGTGTGATGCAGCTCTGACTGCTCTGTCCAAACCTCTCTTGTGTTGCTGTTCAGGATGAGAAGAAGCGAATCGAGGCCCTGGGTGGCTGCGTGGTCTGGTTTGGAGCCTGGAGGGTGAACGGGAGCCTCTCTGTCTCCAGAGCTATTGGTAAGAAAGAGCCTTCATGCCTTTTTGAGACTTGCTTTACTTTTTAACTATAAAATTTTAATTTTCTAGTCATCAAAATTTGACATACAGCTGAAGATAGACCTATGAGCAATAACCTCTATTTTTCCCCCTACAGTCTGAGGGAATGATTTCCAAATAATTGCTTTAACTTGGGGTAAGAGTCATTGGCTCCACACTGAGTTAATAAAGGGCTGCTGGAAGCTGTGGCTGCAAACCCACAGTCTCTGCTGTTCTTCCACAGGGGACGCTGAGCACAAGCCATACATCTGTGGGGACGCAGACTCTGCCTCCACGGTGCTGGATGGCTCCGAAGACTACCTCATTCTGGCCTGTGATGGCTTCTATGACACAGTCAACCCCGATGAGGCAGTCAAAGTGGTGGCTGACCATCTGAAGGAGAATAACGGTGACAGCAGCATGGTAGCACATAAGTTGGTGGCATCTGCTCGGGATGCCGGCTCCAGCGACAACATCACTGTCATTGTGGTGTTTCTCAGGGACATGAACGCGGCGGTCGCGGTCAGCGAGGAGTCGGACTGGACAGAGAACTCTTTCCAAGGTGGGCAAGAAGACAACGGGGAAGACAAGGAGAACCATGGAGACTGCAAACGGCCGTGGCCCCAGCACCAGTGCTCAGCACCTGCAGATTTAGGCTATGAAGGACGAGTGGACTCCTTCACCGACAGAACTAGCTTAAGCATAGGGTCCAGCGTTAACCCCTTGGATGATCAAGGCTATTTAGACCTGACAAAAACAGAAACTAGTACACCTCAGAGTGCCAAATGTCTGCCACCAGTCCAAGTGTTTAGTCCTGGCATACCAAAGAGTGCGGGTTCGATCAGCACCTCCCCGGTGAAGAGCGACTCCCCAGAGCTCAGCGCGTCCTCGAGCTGCGGACGGAGCGATCGCGGGGAGGACGACCCTCTGAGCTCGGGTGCTGCAGGGCAGGGCATCTACAGGGTCAGGGGTTTATCCCCCGTCTTCTTCGGGCTGGAAGATGAACTGTTCAAATCCTTGGGAAAACGAGCTGCGCTCCCTCATTTCCGGCTCTGCAACGGGAAGAGGCGGCGAGGAGCCAGGCTCAAACCAAAGTTTCACACGACGCTCTGGGCTCACGAGCCTTCCCAGGGAGAAGGATCCGGCCTGGCCCTCCCTGCCCGGGGCCGCAGGAGCAGGAGGGCGTTGGCCCGACCCTCCCCGTGGCGGAGGCTGCCCAGCCACGGCTCTTACAGCGAGTGCTTGATGCGAAGACAAAGTCATTGTATACCAGACCCACACCTTCATCAATGCTGTAAAATGTAACCACCCCCTCGTGTTCCCCTGTCAGACTCCCAAAGTAGACATTCCCAAAATAAAGCTGGCATCATCAGAAAGCGAAAAAAAAAGAGGTGGGCATTTCCGAACTGTACTCCAGCCCCCTGCCAAGCTCAACCCCTGTGTAAATAGAACTAGGAATTAACCAATGTAGTTGTTTCAATCTCTAACAAAGTTTGGTGGTGGTGCCACCCCCAGCAATGCCGCAGCCGCCCGAGCACCCGCACACACGAGTGTCCAGCCACATCCAGCAGGGAGAGCCCAGCAGCCGCTGCACGTGGACAGACAACACCAGGGCACGGTCCTTAAACACGCAGAAGGTTGCACCTGCCTGAGAAATGTCTGTGGAGCAATACTCAAAGAACGATCTGGGTTAGAACTGCCAAATTTTTTAGAGCGGGGGGAAGTTTCCATAGAGTCGAGGTGTGGGGGTTTTTTTCGGGTTTTTGTTTTTCTTTTCGTGTTCTGCTTTCTGTTTATTCCAGGTGAGCGTTAAGATGAATTAGAAAATTACATCCACTTTTGCAGGTAGACGACTAAAAGCCATACAGGGTTTACCAGGTACCTTAGGAATGGACACACTAAGCTCCTGCTGCTCTGGTCTCAGACTCCCATTGAGGTACAGACTCATAATTTACCTTTTTTTTTTTTCATGTAATATAAAATGTGGAGTATGAAGAAAACTTTTCTTGCAGTTTAAAAAAAAAAATTATTTCCTGTGGCTGGAGGTGCAGTGTAGGGAATTTCTTATCTTTCTGGTGCTTTTAGTGGCATTTTTCTCATTTCTCAGTTTAGGAAATTGTTCTCAATGAGTTGAACATGACTGTGCTTAATGCTTTGAGCCAACCTCTTCCCACCTTAACTTCATCTCAGGTCTTAAAAGAACCCAACCCGTGGAGGTGTCCAGTCCCACCCTCTGTCCCTGCGCCCGTCCCAGCGGAGATCAGGAGCTGTTGGATGAGCTGTGTGGTTCTGGTGAGGATTCCCAGATGGCAAAGGCAGCATTTCACAGCCAGTGGCAGCAGGAAGGGTGCAGCACCACGGCTGCCACGGGGTGTGCTCAGGGTGTGTAGGGATGGAGGCCGGAGCAATCCAAAGGGGATGGAAATGCCGAGGATGAGCAGAGCAGGGGCTGCGCTGGGGCTTCAGCGGAGAGGGTGGAATTCAGTGTCCGGGCAGGGCTCTGCTCCGGCTCCCCCGCGTCCAGGAGGGCCAGGGAGGAACTCAGCTGCCCTTCTTTGCATAAGCAGCGGCCACCAGCCCCTCCCCGCTCCCGAGGTGAGGTCACACCCTTAGGGGAGCCGCTAATTGGGACGTAAATAAGCGGCCGATTCCCATCAGCTCCACTAAGTCCAGATCCCTTCCTACCCTTTGTTACAGCGATGCACTGGGAGGAGTATGAATAAAATAAGTCTTCATAGGCACTTAGTGAACAATTCATATCATTTTAGCAGTAACAATAGCAGTATTAGTGTTTAGCTAGAATTTGCAAAGTATTTTAATATTGAGTAGTCAAGAAAATTACTCAACATGACGAGATGGCGAGGCTTGAATTCTGCCAATTTCCGCTGCTTCTCTCTTTGATGCACTATTTTAAAAGCAATCTGATGAACAGCAAAAGGCTTTGTGAGCAACCAGGAGTTGGAGTGTGGCTTTGGATTCCTTTGATCTTTTCCAGACTTTGTTTTAATCTTATGGGATCATTGGCTCTTATCTGCCATCTTATTCTGCCTTAGCTGTTGTCAACGTTCTCTTTAGCTGCAGCTTCTGTTCCAAGTCAGATTTACCGAGGAAATTTGAGAAACCATGAAATGGTAAAATATGCAACTCTGGGGCATCTCTGTGATGCCTTTGTTTTAAATTATTCACAGTAATAATGACTCACTGAAAGTCCATCTTTAGCTGACTGTCATGTTCTGGAGAGAAAGGTGGTGTAAGTGCAATTCTTGACGTGAGTAAATTAGAATGCAAACCCGTCACGGATGAGAAAACTTCTTCCCAGTCTGCAGGAGCAGTTGAAGAGCACTGGACTGCATGTGTGCTGTTTTGGGAAGGATCTAGCTTTTTTAGGTGTGGATTCATAAATGGTAATTCTGCGACTCATCCCATTTATCTTGCTAGGAGAAAAAAAAAATCCACCATCGTAGTTGCAGTGTGGTCAGGTAAAACCATTGTATAGATAGAGCAAGTGTTCATTTCTCCACTAACTGCATATTTATAGAGTAGATAGGAACCATTTGTAAGGTAAGTCCTTTAAAGTTCTATAATATTAAAAGTAGTGGTTATTGGTCTGATTATGCTGCTCTTGATTCTACACACTAGACAAAAAGCAGTGCTTGTGAAATGCAGTGTTTTCTCTTAATGCCACTGGTGATAGGAAGTAGTTCCTTCAGTTCAAACTCCTGTGCCCTTATCTGCTGCTTGCTGACGTAAGCAATAATCCCTCTCTAACAGTATCTAAGTGTTCTGTATCTTGTACCTTGATCGTCTATCTGGTGACAGTGTAAAATATTAGGCTAATAGAGAAGTATCTCATTGTATTTATTAACTGTTGATACTGAGATTCAGTCTGTGACCTGTGTTTTGTATTTTTATCGTGTATCTTAGTGGTGGTGAAAATTTGTACAACGAATCTTTCCAATAAAGAGCTGAAGTATCCCTTTTCCGCGTTCACACAACCCCGCATCCCTCTCGGTCGACGTGGTGACCGTGGTTGCAGAACCAGGAGGTAGCAGTGACAGCATGACTTCAGTTTTGTTCTGTTTCAGTTGTGGTGGTTTTGAGGAAGGGGCTCGGGGCTGGTGTGCCTGGAGCTGCTCAAAACTGGCTCGTAAGAAGCTCTTCACTGTGAGCGCCGCGGGGCTCCCGCGCCGGGAGGGGCCGCGGTGCTTTTCCAACCCTGAGGAATGTGTGCGGTGCAGAGAGCAGAACAGCACCAGAGCAGGGAGCTCTTCACCCATTCCATTTGCACTAGAGGTGGGTGGAAACACACGTGTGGAAATTTTCTTTACCTAGAAGTGCCATCCATTGTCCTTGTGAGTGAAAAGCATTCTGTAGCTGAGCTGTTGAGTGCGGTGGCGCCGCGGCGCTGCAGGACAATGCCCAAGCAGACTTTGACTTACACCACATTTCTGGTGGTGCATCATCCTAGAGACTCCGCCTGTTTTTGGAGCACTGTGTGTCAGTTGTCCCATGGGCAGATGAGGCACAAGGAGTTGTGTGCACAGACATGGCTGCTGTAGTTCAGGTCCACTCTCTCCTCACCAAATCCTCCCGACCCCAGGATTCTGCGGGAATAAAGCAAAATGAGAAAGATTGGTCTAAATTAGGGGCTGTTTTAGCACAATTTCATCACTTGGCACTTAGTCACATAAACAAAGCCATCCAAGGGGATACTGCAGCTTTGTTCATGTCTGTAATTTAGGGCAATCTTTCTTTAATTCACATCCTCTTTGCGACAGGAACAAAACTTTCTACCCTCGTATCACGTGCAATAATAAGGAAGCATTAACACGACCTCGGACTCCAATGTCCGTGCCCCTCTCCAGCCCTGGCGCCCCGGCCATGGCACAGCCCTTGCCAGCATTAAAGACAAACAACCCCCACCTGTCAGGGTCTCGTACAACCCTTGTCGTGTCTGGTTTTTCCTCTCCTTCCCTCTGAAGACACCTCGGGATGAGAACAGGGGAGGTGGCTGAGCTCACCCCGAGTGCTGCTGCTCGTGGCCAGCCAGGCACGGTCTCAGCTCCTGGGTGCTCCTGCTGACCTTTCTGTAGTACCTTGTTCATGAAACATGTTCTTTATGAAGTGAATGAATTCAAGCTAAATCATGTACCAGTGTTGGGACTTTTCCATTTGCAATCTTGTTCTACAGTTCACCCGCCAGTTTAGTTCTAACCATGTATTAGTCATCAATATTTTATTTATGAAAGCTGTTTATACAGGAAAAACTGTTGAAGTTTTACCAATATCTTAATAAAACAGTAATTTAAACCACACTCCAGCTAGTCTGGTTATTGAAGAGCTAACAAAGGCAGCGAGCAGCTGTGCCTTTAGTGTGGTGAAAGGGGGTTTCCTCTGTGGGATATGGAACTGGAGTTACTCTGCTGAGCTCTGGCTTCCACAGGGCTGCTCAGGGCCCGTTGTGGCCAAAAGGGATGGGGCTGTTATGGCACAGCCCAAGGAGATCAATGTCTTCTTCCAAGCCCCTTTCCCCCCCTGCTCTTTCCAAACCAGCTCTGAATAAGCTGTCCATGAAAGGTGAGCAAAGCAGCTCCTCTCTTGCTGCAAGAGCTGGACACAAGCTCCAGAGCAGCCCCTGTGCCCCAGCAGGCATTTCCTCCAGCCTGGGCTCTCGCTGAGACTACAGCAGCTGCGAGTGCTGAAGGCAGAGCTCCACGGCTGCAGTAATGAGTGAGCTGAGTGCAGTGACCTCCACAGCCCCAAACACTCACAAGGCACCTCCAGGGTGTGGGGCTGGCCCTGGCACAGGATCTGCTCCCTCTGCAGCTGAGTAACAGAGCAACTTCAGGGAGAACTCTGCATCTTTCTTGATTCCTGTTTGAATCAAGGAGATTTAAGCATTTGGTCTGGCTTCTACAAACAGAATCACAGAGGAATTTAAGTGCTTTTCACTGAATAATTAAGGAAAAAAGTGACAGGTGGACAGCAGGAAAAAGTCCCTCCATGCGCAGCCAGGCGTTGCAGCAAGTGGAGCTGACCCTGACGGCCTCCACCATTTTACTTATCCACACACAAAACACCTAAAATTCAGATTTCAACATTCATTTTATTAACAAAGTGCAAACAGTTTTAAACTAGGAGTTGTAGAGCACATTCACACGGACACAGGGCACAGGCAGCCACACGAGGACAAGACAGGGCTCATGCTTTGTCACTAACCAGGCATCAGCTCTCCGAGGAGCTTCACAGGGACTTCAGCAGCTCAAAATGCAACGAACAAAGAGTTTGGCAATGGGTGTGGTTGGTCCACGTCACCAGCTGGGGACAACAATGGGAGTGGTGGCTGTTCTCCCCCAGCTCTGGAGCCAGCCCAGCATTCCAAAGGACAGTCACACACTGGTGCTCATTCCAGTGGCACAGCAGGACACATCCCGGGACAGGGCTCAGCACCTTCCCCACAGCCCCCCGGAGCAGCTGAGGCTGCTGGAGCAGCAGTGCCACCCCTCAGTGCCAGGCCTGCAAAGGTCGTTGTGCCTCGGGGGCAGGGTTGAGACAATGGCAGAAGAACCACGAGTGGAGAGGGCACACAGCCTCGGGCTCAGCTCCAGGGAATGCTCACACCTCTCCCAGGGATGCAGCCGTGGGTCTTCAGGCCCTGAGCCCGTGCTCTACCTGCTCCAAACAAAGTCAGTTTGCACTGGAAACTCTCCTGCTGGAGCAGTTTTAAGGCTTCAAACAAACACAATCTTAGGAGTTAAAATTTTATGCCAGCTACTTCAACCCAGTCAGTTTTGGAAGCATTTAGAGCTCAGCCCTCCCTCCCTCCCAAGCTGCCTCAGAGCCAGAGGGAGCTCAGGATCCTGGCACAGGATGAGCAGTGGCTCCGTGGCTGCAGCTCCTGGAGCAGCACAGGGAGGGTGCAGCCCCAAGGAGAACCTTCCCAGTTACCTGGTGCTGTCATCCCCAGGGACAAAGCTGAGATCCTCAGAAGTGGCCTGATCCCCGTCTGGTAACACCGAGGAGTGCTCTGAGGGTGAGAACAACACCAGCAAAGCCCAGTCACCCTCACCAGTGAGCACTGGAGCAGCCAGGGAATGCTCCCTCCCTTCACTCAGGCCAGAACTTCACCCCTCTGGCCTCACAGCTTTGATCCATTGGACTGGAAGTGAAAGCTTAACCAGAGGACTTTCTGAAGCTCCACTGAAGGGCTGGAAGCACATTCCTGTCAATTAAGATGCAAATCCATGTCTAAGGCAGTGGTTACCTCCCTGGAATTAGCCTACTTACAGTGCCAATCCTGGCACACAGGGAGTTCCAAATGGGAACTGGAGCTCTGGGTTTTCCAGCCCTTCCCAGGAGACTCACCTAAACTGACTTCTCAAGGCTAGCAAGAGTTTCCCTCTCTTGTTTTGAGCTGTTTTAATTGGGATCCCAAGAGAAGAGTTCCAAATCTGACTGGCACTTGGAGCTTTAACACCTCCCCAGCCCCCCCAGGGATCTGTATCCGAGGAGCTCTGGGAAGACTGGGAATGTTTGGGAAGAGGGGCTCTATCAGCTCTACCTTCACTGGAGGGCTGGACAGAGAAGGCCTGGTTGAACACCTCTGAGGGAGAGGTGGCATCTTCCTGCTCCTCGTTTTCCGTGTCACATTCGATGTCACTGTCACTGCTCATCCCTGGCAGGAGGTGAAGGACGTGCTTCTGACACACCCCAGCTGCAAGAGAAACCAGAGACACCCAGGGCAAAATGATGGCAGCAGGATCTGCACAGCTGAAGTGTCTGACTGTCCCATGGAAGAGCTCCTGCCAGCTCTTGGGATTTGGTATCAGGAGAACAGAGGCAAGGAGCACTTTCCAAGCACTCAGGGGTCTGACAGAGCACTGGGTACCAGCCCTCAACACAGCTGGAATTGTCCTGTGTGTCACCAGCTGAGCTGCTCAGTCTGCTGTGCAACTGGGACAGAAAATAAAAGCTGCTTTTCTGGGAGCTAGAAGGCAGCACAACCCGTGGGGCAGGTGGACCTACCAGAGCCTGCAAGCAGCAATGGTGTGTTTGAGTCTCACACAACAGATTTCCCCTCCAAAGCAGAACCAGAGCTGTTGGTGACTCTGGGGTGTGCACTGGGCAGCCAGAACTCTCCATGGACAGCACAGGGTCTGCTTGGCTCTACTTACAGGCTGATACTCATTGCTAAGAAAAAGCAAAGTGAGGGGCCAATTCTACTGTAGCTTTTCCTCTGAAGGGAAAAAAAATTGTAATATTTGCTTCCTGGGGTTTTTAACAATGAAGTATTTCAGTTTCTAGAGCGTTTTCCTATTGGGCTCCCTGCTCTGAGAGCAGAGCTGCAGGAGCACATCACGATCACGCTGCAGTGACTAAGAGCAGAAATTCAGTTTTGTCACTGAGAGACCTTCTGTAAATGCCAACTCCCACACAATATTGCACACTGCAGCTCGAGATGGATGCTGGCACCTTAATATAGGCTTTGCGCTACAATCCAGTCATTGAAATTCAAATTAGTGCAGGGGTGGAAGGCAGGAGAGTTTTAGCAAGATAAGAAAAACTCTATGTGGACTTTCAGAAGGGGAAAAAAAAGCAGTGTTATTTTTTTCCAGCATGGAAAGGATGCAAGAAGGGAGGGGGAAACTTTCCTTCAAGTCTCTAAGGAAACTGGATTATGCACCACAAGAGCCAGCACGAATGAAGTGCTGGAGAGGCTCTTGTGTGGCTGTGGAGAAAGTTACCACAGGAGGTATCCCTGAAGGCAGCAGCATTACCAGCCAAGGTCACTGGCTACTATTTTAATTAGATATTAAATTCTTCTCAAGGCCACTCCACTGAACAGCAAAGCAAAGACCTGGGGCTGTCTCAAGGTACAAAACGCAGCTGCTTTGGCCCCACGTGCCAGCCCCAACCCTGCCCGGACAGCAGCCACACAGAGATCCTCTGTCCTCACTCAGATTTATTCTGCCACCCTACAGCCACGTTCAGCAGCCAAGTTCAGCTTTTTTTTTGGGTGCTTTTCTCTCTCCTTCCCTGCTCCAGGGGCGGAGCAGCAGCGCCCGAGCGCGGCCACGCTGCACCCACCCCCCACAAAATGCAATTTACCTTCCTCTGGTCCTGCAGAGGCACCTTCAGAGCCCAGCCCCTGCAGCTCCCCGGGCTCAGAGCTGCTCTCCAGGCCACCAGACTGGGCTCCTTCCATCCGACATCCCTTGGAGTTTGAGCTTGGGAAAGAATTTAGGAGAAATACAAAACCCCACGTTAGAAATTCAGCCTTAAGTCAGTTGTGGAAACAAAGCCTTCTAGTGCCACAGTGAGTTTTACTCCTTGTTTAAGTCTCCTGCACACCCACTTAAACTTCCAGCTTTTTTTAACATTTTAATATTTCTAAATCAATCAAAAAAAACTTGAGAAGTTTCAGTATTTTTCCAAAAAAGGTGACTCTACTTATCTAGAAAAAATAACCTGAGAACTCCATTGCCCTTTGCTTAGGTGGCCAACAGAGAATTATCATGAAATAGCTGAAAAATCGAGTTAGAGTGAAAAACATCATCTTAAATGAGGAAATCAAAAGTGATTAAATTTCAGTTAGAGGGTATTTTGCATGGAACAGTGGGAAAGCAGACCTGGGCTGCCTTTCAATTCCAAGTGTCAGACTCCAGCCAGAGCTGATCAAAATAAGAGAAAAATGGAAAACAAAAAAGAAAAAAGACAACTTGTAACCTAGTTATAAACCCAAAAATTGCTGTCCAGAGGGAACAGCAGCAACCAAGTAAACTTCAAAGTAATTTCTCTTTCATGCTACAAGCACCTGGCTTTAGGAGATTGTGGGGTTTTTGTAGATCAAGGGAAGGTGGGGGAGGAGATAAGAGGGAAAGTGAAGAAACCCTTACCCCAGAGCACCAACTTTTCTGTTCTTCTCTACAGCAGCCAAGCCATTCAAGGCAGAAGCTCCCAGCTCAGAGTCTGACCCCTCACAGGGTGTCTCCTCCTGCTTGGGCAGCGCCTCGGCGGCCCCGGGGCCAGCCAGGGCCCGAGTGTGGGCCCGAGCACTCAGCTTGGAGCTCCCCAGGCCTCCTGAGCACAGAGAGCACAAATGAGATCCATGTGATCCTCCCCTCCTTCTCTGAATGCTGGAGAGGAGCAAAATAGCAACTTCTGTGTCAGGGGTTTCCTTGTGCTTGCACTAAAGGAAGGGCATCGTGCAACTCAGGAGCAGCACTACCATAAAACTCTTCCTGGAGTTTCCTTGAGCTCCCTCTAAGCCAAATCACAATTTAAACCTGGCTCAGTGCTGTTTAATCCTGGATTTTCACTGTCAAGTTCACTCCTGAGGTATTTGCTGAGAGACCAGAACATGACACATACATTTATATTCTGGTCAGTGAATGTGGGGTGCTGCCCCCCAGCTCAGCTATCAGAGGTACAGTAACACTCACTGGGAGGGAGAAAAGATCCATGCAAATACAAGGGACACTCCAGTTGCCAAATAAGAGACTTATTGAAAAGCTCTTGTACCAGAGGTGCCAGTTCCACCCCCCCAGGTACCCTCAGCAGAGTGGCTGTCCCCCTTGAGGCGCAGGTTCCCGTCCCCACCGTCCATGGCTCTCCTCAGGGACAGGCTCCCAGCAGCTCCCGAGCGAAGGGGCTTGGCTGAGGTACTTTTCTTACTGGCAGCTGCAAAAAAGTGTAAAAATGTGATAAGTGTTCAGTCAAAGCACTGCTGTACCCTGGCCTTATGCTTGTTGTAAGTGAAGCTCCACGTTATTCTCATTCATTAACTCCCAGTCCTGCACGAAATCCTTCCACACCTTCCTGTCAGAGGCCTGGGCTGCACAAGCCATGTTCACTTCCTTACACTGAAACATCCTTCAGAAAGCTTCACCCACATTCCTTCAGCCAGATGAGAATATAAATGATTGACAAACCCAGATCCTGGCTTACTTGCATTTTGGATTTCAGCAAGTCTGGACTGTTGCAATTTGCTCCCTGCAACAGCCTCGGGTTCCCAGCTGGGCCTGGTGCAGAGCAGTCAAGGGAGTGACCAGCTCAGACCAGTCTGACACTGGGTTAAACCTCAGAACATTGCCACTGCAGCAGGTTTGGCAGTGCCTGTGGGGTAGAGCTTGGTGTTTGAAAGGGAAGGGCTGAAATCAGTTTCAGCAGATCAAGGGCAGGGCAGGTTTACACTTCTGATCTTCCAGCTGAACCCGAGTATGAGGAACTGCCTGGGGACATGAACCACCTGTAAGGGTGAATAAATCCCCCCTTCTCCATGCACTTACAATTCCTTATGTAACAACTGGTGACTGAAGACTTGGTCAGCAGTTCCATCCCTATTTCCTGCAGCCTGCTGCAGCTGTCAGTGCCACAGGCAGCCAGGGCCCCCTGCTCGATGGAGAAGAAGCTGGGCTGTCCCTCCCCTGAGCCAGCATTGCTGCTCCTCACTTCAGACAGCTGGTTCTTCACATCAGACATTTTGCTCCGAACTTCTGCCATCTGGGTTTTGAGTCTTTTCAGCATCTTCAGGTCTGGGGGCACCCTCCACATGGCCTGGTGCCTCCGCTGGTCTCGATCCTTCAGGGAATACGATGAGGCTTTGCCAAAGGAAAAGGCAGAGAGCACAGCAGGTAAGGAAAACCATTCTCAAATAAACATGGATACCTAAGACTTGCACCTTTTGTGCTGCTGTGAAAGTGAGGGACATGCTTTCTGTCCACACTGAGGCTGCAGGCACTGCCAAGGTGCTGGGACAGCAGGGTTTTGCTCCCAGTCATGGAAGAAGGTCCTCAGTCCTGCTCACTGGGAGACACCAGGCTCCCAGTACTGCTGCAGGAATTCTGGTGACACCTAAGCTACCACCTTGCCAGCCAGCTCATGTCAAATTTGTTTTTATAAAACTTGTTGACTGTGTGTAGAAGATTCTCAGACCAGCAATGTCTCACAACACAGAGAACTCAAAGAAATCTGCAGCTAGGGAAGGAATTCCACTAAGTACCTCAGAGCAGAAGATCAGGTTGAGCAGCCATTACCTGAGTAAGCCTCTGTGTTGCTCAGCTGGAATTAGATCAACCTGGATCTATTTGAAGTGTTACAAATTCTGTGTTTCTCTGCAAATTCAGCTGTTCAAACTGTAAAGTCAAGTGGCTCTTAGAAATCTTCACCCCAGGAGGTGAGGTCTGGCAAACTCCAAATGGAACAGCAGCTTTGTCTTTACTGACCAAGTTCAATTTGACTGGGAACAGTCCAATCCCAAGGGAAGCTCCACAAAAAAGGTGATTCTGGCTGTGTGTTCAGTAGCTAAAGATTCACACAGCTCAGCACAACAGGACAGCTTCACCCTGCTCAGCCTCTCCTGAGCTCCTTTTGTCCAGGGCTTTTTCCACAGGCAAAACAGAACTGGGACTCACAGTTCATGTGCTGTTCCCTTTCTTTTTTTTTTACTTCTAGAAGTGACTTCCATTTTTGGGACTATGGATTACATTCACTGAAAATTCATGGCTGTTTAGGTAAGTCCATTTAAAAAGCTAATGACAAAGGAACAAAGAGTTTGAGCCAGGTTTTAAATCAGTGCCACCAATGGCATTGTGGCAGCAAACCCAAGCATCACTTGTAGCAAAGGGACATTTATTTCTCTTTCTGTCTGTTCTAGAAAGTCACCAAATGGCTCTGGGCCAGCAGCTCAAACAAGTGTCAATCATGACAAAATTCAATCAAACCTCAATAAATTTAATTCCTCACTGCCACAGGAACAAGCAACCTCCAAGAAGAGCCAGGGGTGCCAGGGCTGCCAGCTCTGCTGCTGCACATGGAGTTAATTGGTATTTTCAGGTCAAGGGTCCCAATTGAACCACAAATACTCCTCAATTGTTTAAATACCATCACTGGTTTTGGCTCCTGACATTTTGATCCATTTTTCTTTTTTTTTTTTTTTTTCCAGCCCTTACAACCACGCACCTTTTTCTAGCTCTAATGGCCTCTAAATTCCAGGATTTATTTTTTTGGCTTGCACCATGCTCCAAGTACTCCCAGCCACTGAACTGTGTGCAGGGAGAGGTGGAGCTGCTGCCTCAGCACAGAACTGTGTGTTGTGCCAAGCCCCTCCAGAAAAAGGGCTTTTCATTCATCCCCCTGCACTTCCAGGTGGAATTAAGCCACCAGAAATGTGGTGTAGTTACCTCTGTTCTGCAGAAGAGAGGCAGGAGGACGTGGCTGAAGGCCCCAGAGGTTTTCCATGCCATTCCTGTCTTTTAGGTCCAACAAGTGGATTAAAATGAGGGGATCTATATCCAGCAAACTGCTGCTGGCTGTGGAGCCCAGGGCGCTGGCTCCCCGCCGTGAGGGTCTCCCACTGGCACTGCTGTAGCTGTGGCTGGTACCTGAGCAGGAGAGACACAAAGGTGGAGGTGTGGGACACAGGGATGCTTTATTCCCTGGGAGAAATAAAAAGAGTTACACAAGTAGGTTAGGAATGCATTTATCTCATGAAACTTAAGGAGACATCAGTATTTCGTGGATTTCTGGATGCTGAAAGCAATCAGATGTGCTTCTAATTAAAGAGTAAGATAAAAACAACTGGAAAGGGGGAAGTGCTTCACTTCATACCTTTTATAAAAATCTCTTAATAAACAGATTTGTTAACAAATCAATACAAAGACTAGAGTTACTCTAAAGGAGTAAGGAGAAAAACATGTCCCTCCCTGAACTCCAGAACTCTGAAACAGGGAATTCTGTCTTTCAAGCACCAACAGCAGCAGCACAAACACCACTTCTGGTATCTTTGTACTAAAACATACTCAGATTCCATAATAACTCTCTATATTCCATATAGATAAACATTTCTTTCGGAATGTTGTGGCTAATCTGGGCTGTGATCATCTCCAGGCTGCAAAAAAATCCCAGACAACCTTATTGTGTTGCATTTAAAATGTACTGTGAGTATTCTTTGCTTCATTCCCTCCACACTCTTTTGGGTTTTGCAGTGCACTAAACCCCAAGTGAATGTGTCACCCACTCAGAGGTCACACTGACATCAGTAAAAATTCCTTGTCAGTCTCCTATTGATTGGAACACACAGAATTTCAAAGAGGCACAAAGCCACCCTCCAAACTTTGACATCATTTTTTTAAACCAGCACATTCAGATGATTCCCCCCCTTTTTCTTTTTTTATTGAACCAATGAAGTGTTTCTGCTACACTGCAATAATCAGTACAAACCACATGATGCAGCAGTTCCCAAAATAGAACTGCCTGCAGAACACACAGCTTGGCTTTGCTTCCAAGAGGAGCAGGGGAAGGAATCCAGCAGCGTTTTGCTTTTATGGGAATTCTGGAGTCATTTTTCATACCTGATGCTCCAGGAGTAGCAGCAGCTGCTGCATCCTCCATGAGATCTCCATCTTCCAGCTCCATAGTACTGCTGTATTCCACATCATTCTCTCCAGACCTTCAGGGATAATCAGGGTGGGAAAAGGAGAATACAACTGTTAGCTTTCCTCAGCTCTTGTTAAATGTTGTTGCACAAACCTCAATAAAAAACATAAACAACATAAAGTGCTTTTTCCTGCATTCCAAGGTACCCAAACTGAACAAAGGAAGTGTAGTAATTAAATGACTGTCTCGTTAACCAAGAGGCCAAAAGTGCCACATGTACCTGAACTGCAAAATGTGCTGCTGCAAACTCCTATGTTTGTAAGTGCAGCAGCACATTCTCACGTTTTAATTAAGATTCCAGGATTTGACACCAGTCTTGAATTTCCTAATTTAAGTACCTGTCCTCATCATCACTCTCCTACTACTACAACACTTCCCAGTACCAGACCTCTACTCTGTCACAGAGCTGAGACAGATTCCTTAATAATGTTTTGGGAAAGAACCTTCACAGATTATCACTTGTCAAAGACAGAATGCAGCACTAACGTAAATAAAGAGATCAGAAAGACACTAATTAGCTGACCAAAAATTCAATGTTTAGCACTAACTCTATGAGTTTGTGTTGTTCCCAGTATAGGAACCACCTCTCAAATCACACTGGAATCCCACACACGCCAGCAAATTACTCAGTTTCCACTGGAATTAGGATGATTACCCTGGGTACAGGATAATCTGAAAGGCATTTTTAGTTACTTACATAGTTTCTTCATCAATATCATTTTCTTCAGTGTTACTGGTTGCTGTTGAACTTGCTGAAGAGCTGCTGCCATCAAGGTGGTTCACCTCATCTTCTCCAGCAAGATCTATATCCAGGTCACCATCTGAGAGCTCGTGCTGCAGGAAAAACAGGAGGTTTTTGATATAGAAACGTTCAGTAGCACCTTGATGCATCCCCAAAAGCTATGAACAGACACTCTCTGTCCCCAGTGTCACTATCACACAGCAGTGAGGAGGCTCTCAAAGCACATTAAAGGCTGGGAACAAACACAAGTCAGATTCTTCAGCTGCAACTTGGAGACTTTTTGTGGTGGGATCTTTTAGCTCACTTCTGGAACATCTCTCTGGAGTCACCTCTCACTCACAGCTCTCAAGTGTGTCATCTCCCATTTCCATAGCAAGGATAATAAACCTCATTTACAATTCACAAGTTCCCCTGTTTCTATTGCTGCCTTACACATAAACAGAGGTGGGAAACAGAGAATTCCTACATTAAAGTCTTCCTGCTGAGTCTTCTCCTCCTCCTCTTCCTTGTTCTCCCGTGCTAGTCCTGGAGCAGAGAAATTCTCAAGCAGTGCTTCAATGCTTTGTCCAGGTTTCTTTGCTCTTGTCTCTGAGCCCTCATCATTCTGGGGGCTGAGGTGAGTGTCTGGAGGGGAAACCCCTCGGGATTTCTGAGTCCGGGACAGCTCAATCGCGAGCCTCTACAAGACCACAGAAACAACAGAGGAGACAACAATGCAGCAGCAGCATCAAATCAAGCACCTTTGTTGGCTTGCAGACACACTCTAACAGGTGATTTTACATTCACAAACATCCCACTTACTTCTTTCAGGTTGTTTATTTGCTGGATGTAACTTGTCTGAGCTGCTTCCAGCTGAGCAATGTACCAGTGCTGATCCCGGCACTTCTGGAAGAAGGTTGGTGAGCGCACTTGGAACCTTCAAAGGAACGTTTGAAAAGGGTTTTTTTCAGGGAGTTTGTTTGGTTTGAGGTTTGGTTTTAAATGTCCCTCCCTCCATCCAAAAAGCCCTGCAGAAAAATCTTAAAACCCGAAATCTAGTGGTGAAATAAACTTAACAGACAGCAGGTCCTTGTGGACTCGGTGTCCTGAACAGCCTGGCTGCCACAGTGAGTTCTGTAGGAGAGACTCATGGACTTTTATTCCCAAAGTTCTCCAGTGCTCACTAAAACTGTATCTATGGAGGGGGAGAAAGCACCTTTTTCCTTTCATTCTGGTAGCTACAGGTCTCCAACCCTTCTTAATGCCAGGAGCAGCCCCTCCTCAAAGGAAGATACACTTAAAACTATTCCACAACTCTCTTTGGCACATTTCCTTCTTTAAAGCTGCTGAGAGTAAAATCCGCTTGGGAACAAACCATGCCACCAATATTTTAAATTCAACTGGTTACTTATTCCCAATTTCAGCAGTGGATTTGTGATGCTCCTTGGAGAGGAGAGCAGGAAGCCCCACCTGAGGATCACGGTGTCGTTCTGCCGGTTCAGGTAGCCCTCGTTGGCCAGCAGGTCCAGGCGGAAGAATCGGTTGTACCCCCAGCACTCCCCAACTTCAAAATCAGAGGCAAATTCCCGGATGATGTTCTTGGTGGGATCATTGGTGGACTGGTGAACCATTTCTACACGGTATTCATACCTGGTCAGGGGAAAGTAACAGGGGTTTGCACCAAAAAATGTCAGAACTGCTGAGTGGTTTAAGAGCTGCACTTTCCTGCCCAGCTGAACGGGTGAGTCAGGCTTAAAATTTTACTGAACGCTTAAATAAACAGTGAAAAATAAAAGAGAGCAGGAAGAGGGAGGAGAGTGAACTCCAGAGCTGAACTACCACACAGATACTCTTATCAGCTGTTTTACCAGCTTCTTTTTTATCTCAAGAAAGCCACTGAGTAACAACTTTAAAATATTATCTCTGTGCCTGATTCAAAGCTCAACGGACAACAGAAGTCTCACCATTCTTTTTCAAAGGGCTTTGAAAAAGCCCAGCATCTGTTCTTACTGCAGCTTTGCTTACTTGGATGTCTCTGGCAGTCCAGCAGACAGCTCCAAGAACACTGACAGGTAGTAGCCCCGAACTACTCCATTTCCATCCTTGAAATAAAATTGAGACATTGATTAAAAACAGAGAGGAAAAAACAGAAAAATTAAAAAAAAAAAAACCCTGAAGCAATTTGATAGAGAAGACTTAGAAAAGTTACGTAAACAGCTTCAATCAACACTGGATTTGCAGCAGGAATCTACTTTGGATGTTACAGTTGTGATTTTTAGTCTTCAGTGACCTCCTACTGTAACATGAATCAACAAGAAGCACGTTCACAGTGTAGTATTGGTAACTCATAAATCTCAAGACAAAGCTTTAATTACTCTATTAACTCTTTAGGCATTTGATTAAGTGGAAGTCTGAATAGACAAACACAATGTATCAGAAAAACATTATTTTAGGTTAAACATTAGTTCTGAAATATTTCACATATGGTCACATTTCACAGCTACTTAATTTTTGAGAAAAGAGCAATTTGTTCAGAAAAAAATACCATGCAACATGAAAAGTTAGGGCAGTTAACTGAGAAACAATATTAGAGTCACCAGAAGTCAAGAAAAAAATACAGCAAAACCTCCATCACACTCACCTGAATCAAGGATGAAGAATGGCTCAACTTGAATCCTCCAGCTTGAAGAAACATTTCAACTTACCATTGAAAAAATAAATTTTAATGCCTTCTGACAGCACAGCTCAGCTAATCCTGAATTTACAATACTCTGGAAACTTCCACACAGTTCCACCTCTGCACTGCAATAATTCAATTCTGGGCATCCATGGGCATAACTTAACAATTCACCAAGGATGCCACAAAAATCACTACGACAGAGCTGGGGCTCCACCACCAAACTCCTCCTTCTCCACACAGCTGCAGGAGCAGCAGTGACCAGAGCAGGGAATGTGGGAGGATCCTAGCTTGGGGGTCAACATTCCAACATGGACAAAGCTTCAGAAACTGGAACATTCAGCCCACTGAAGGGACACAGCAAAATACACATTTTCTTGTCCAGTTTGAGAGCTGGATGCAGAGTCAACAACAAATGCTTGATCTTCCTCCCACCTTCCCCAGGAAGTATTTCTCAAACAGGGTAAGTTACTCTACACCTCAGTTCTGTAAGGAGAATGTGCAAAAATCCCTGAAACACTAAAATATCCATCAAAGTTCCTCTACCATATTAGTAGAAGCCATCTTCAATTGCTTTTAAATTAACCAAACTATACTGAGCATGTTCTCACTGGAGATCTGGAGGCAGAGAGGGAGTTCTCCAATGGCTGGTGATCAGCTCATTATAATGTTCTTTTCCTACAGCTTTTCATATACAGCATGAGACAAACTGGTAATTCCTTCCTGGGAATGAGCTGGGATGGGATAACAACTCCAGCTGAAGGCATAACTCACCGGGTAAACTTTTAATCTCCAGCACAGTCCTGACACCTGCAGGGGAGGGCTGTACACAGGATCCGCTCGCTGCCGCAAGGTACTGGTGAGAGAGGAGCAAAAATATCTGGTACTGGGACAAACCAAAACTCTCATGGAACCACGAGCTGCAAAAAGAACTGTCTTTATCATGGAAAATAATTGTTCACCCAGTAAACAAGAGATTTTTAATGGAATTCCCATAGTTTAGTCCACATCTCAGAACAATCTCTACAGAAAACTGTGTTTTAAATAGCACTTCTCATGTACAGAAGGAACAGAAGGATGTGGCCAATATTCACAGTAATTTAAGATACATTCTTACCTGAAGTTTTCCAAGACAAATGTAGTTGAGTCATAGGCTGGAACCAATTCACTGTGGGGGAAAACAATAAATATATTACACTTGAATAACATGGTATTAAAAATCCCAGCTTTTGGAATCTGTGGAAGAACTTTAGATGATTTGGGTCACCAGAGCCACTGAAATTCATCAGGACTACACTGGGTTATTGCAATATAATTCCATTTATACACCTCCTTAGGAGGAGATACCTTGGTGCCATTGGAAAATAAACATTCAAATTTAAACCACGACACAGCCAAACCAATTTTTGCTGGGGAATTCTTGAGACTTCTCTGACTTTCCATTTTTTGGAGACATTTTTTCAGCACAGGCTCCCTTAGAACCCAGCACCAGCAGCATTGTCCTGGTGAAGAACTGTGCTATGAAGTGATTTTGGCTGTATATTCTGAATTAAGGTGACCTGCAGAGGCATCTCATGAGAGCCTGGCAATTATATACTGAATGACCCAATAATAAGAGAAAAAAGGACAAATCAGGAAACTATGTGTAAAAGAGAAAAAAAAAATGTGAGCTGGAAACCACTGTCCTGACTCCCCAGCAGGGACTACAGACACAAAATAAGCCCTGCTGGGACAGAAAAGCCTACTTGCAGCACAGGTTACTACAAGGAGTAAGTTAAGAGGAAACTCTCCTCTCAGGTATTTTAAACATGTTTTTAAACACTGAACCAACAGAAGAGAAATGCAACAGTCACCTTGTGAAGTCTGGGGGGACAGGAGTGGTGACAAACGAGGCCATGGGCTTCCGATGGACCTGCTGGAACATCATCAGGATCTCTGAACTTTTGGATATCAGCTCACTCTTGCTGCAGGACCTTAACTAGGAGGGGAAAAAAGAAGGGAAAAAAAACCCTTAGCTCAGTAGAAGTCAAAGGTTTTATCCACTTTTGGTTTTAAACAAGTGAATTGCGTGTTTGTCACAGCTTCATGAAGTTTACCCACAACACAGTGTTAAAATGGAGCTTGGAGGTTTTGAGTTTTGTTATTTTATATTCTGGAATTTCACAATGGAAGTTACAACAGCCACTATGTATTTCCCTTAGATTAAATGAACTTATATGGAATTGGGTAATTTTCTATGATATTGCCAATAATCTCTGTGGTAATTTTTCAAGCAACACAACACCTTTGAGTATTTCTAGAAAACACACATTTTTAAGAAGAAATTGTGCAACTTAAGGCCACTTCAATGAAAATACATCCACCAGAAACATCCATCAATTAATCTTTTTAAAATAAAAAAGTAAGTAAGAAAGATCCCTCCTCAGTTGGCCTATCTACACAACATTTAATCTCTTTTCATAATTACCTGATGTTCTACTTCTTGAAGCAGGGTTTCCAGAAGTTCAGTTTCTTGAGTAAGTGATGTCTTTTGACCTGTTTAAAGAAAAGATGTCAAAAAACCCCAGAAACACATACTCATTTTTTCTTAAGAAAATGTATTTTTCTATTTTTTTGGGGTTCCACTTGGAAGCTGCCCCAGAACATACTAAGATAAAGGATTTCTAAATGTACCAAGCTTGATTGAGAAAGCATTTAAAAAGCAAGTCTACATTTTTAATTAGAGCTGTACTGAAGAACTCATTTGAAGTTAAGTTAGTAACTAAACACTCTGTGCCCCAGAAATGGCAGATTTGTTGTTTTGGGGTGCTTTTTTTGGACAAAAAGGAAAGCAGGTTTGACTTTTATCCAGACAAGCCCCCCCATATTAAAATTACACTAAGAGGAGTATCTATTACAAAGATGTATTTTCAAACTTTTCATATTAGAAAGATGCACTTCTCGACCAACATAAATGATGAAGTAAAAGCACTTTAGTTGAAAGGTGCTAAATAACTTCCAGCTAGATGGGAATGTTTTCCAGGTTGTTATATAGGAGTTTCTAACAGAACATAATCAGGTTATGTCAAATTTAGAACTTATCACAGTAACTACGTTGACTTGCTGCGGGTGGAAGTCTTCTGCCAGCAGTGAACTTGCTCAACACCACAGCGTGGAAGGAGTCACCCTCCCAGGGAAACCAAGTTCCTCAGTGGATTTACACACTGTTAATAAATTTCTCCTCCTCCTCCCAGAGGCCAATACCCACCCATGAGAGTGATGAGCTTGTTCTTGAGCTGGGTGTCCAGGCGGGCGATCATCATCTCCACGGCGTTGCGGATCTCCCGCACGCGCTCGTCCTTGGCGCTGCGCACGGCCTCCACGTTCCGCTCCTGCGAGGGGCGGGACAAACGGGACAAAAACCCTCACACTGCTGCCTTTCCCACTCAGTCACACCTCAGCTCTGCTCTCTCAGATCCCAGAAATGCTCAAGTGTCCCTGAATCCCCCGAAGAGGGAAAGCAGGAGTGCTGGTTTTGATGAGCTGCGTTCCTGGAGCAGCTGGGATTTCACTGGATCCCTCCGAGTGCCCAAAGGTTCACTGGGAAGCTGAGCAGCATTGTCTGATCACACAGGGATTTGTCATGTGGGGATTCTTTAGTATCAGACCTGTAAATGCAGCTGCCAGTTTCTCTTCTGCAACTTGAGCAGCACAGAAAAGTTGTTTGAGGTAACGAGAATAACGTGATAAAAACAGAAAAGTTTTGTGGTAACAATAATGGATAAAACCAGCATCCTTCTCCCTGCCAGGGGAAGGCCACAAACTCTCAGCATTTTATCACCACACTTGTGTTTATGAAGTCACATCTGAGCTGGAGAAGGGCAAAACTATCAGTGCATGTGGCAAACAAGCACCTGAACAACAGGCAAAAATCATACAGAAACTCGCTCCAAAAATTCCTGATTTTATGTGCACAAAGACTACACATAATAAATGTAACAACACAAAAGTAATCCTTCCTGGGATACAAGGAACTGCATCAAATTGCTGGAATTCCCACTGAAACTGCCCAAGCTGAATGTGTCAATATTTGAATTTTTGACATGTTTACCCCAGGGAAGAAAAAGGAGGTGCACAAACACACCTCCAAGTGGTCATCCTGCAGGCTCAAATACATTTACAGTTTATTATCCTAGAAAAAGGAAAATAAGCTGCTAGAATAAAGTATTTTAGCATGACAGAACGCACTTTAAGTGTTGACAAAAATACATCTTTCAAAAAACTGTGCATCTCCAGCTTTTAAACAGCACACCCCAAAAAGAAAAATTCTGTTACCTAACTCTTAAACCAGAATTGAGAATATTTTGATCTTTCCACATTGTATGAAAAGAGTCAAAAGGAAAAACAAAAAGGTCTCTCTATGGGATAATCTCACCACATTCTAACAGGTACTATTCCACCTCCCACTTTACAGTTCTCCTTTGCCACTGGAATACTACAGGAAAACTTTCTTACCACTTCCTGCACCAAACTGATCAATTCCATGAGTCTTCTCCTCAGCTTTGCCACTTCTTCATTTACTTTTGTGACATGCTGCTCGTAGATTTCTGCCAGAGGTTTAAAAGTATGTCCTCCATGCTGCTCAAAGAGAAAAAGGGAGAGGAAGGAGGTGGTGGTGAATAACAGAGCATCTCTTTTCCACTTTATTCCACTCCTATTAAATTCCTGAAAGAGAAGGGAAGAAAGCCTACGAGTGTATCACTCATTCTGGAAAAGTTCCAAAGCAGATTGTATGTAGGAAGTCAGTCTTTCACTTCCCTTTGTAAGAAGTCATGAATTTGGCTCTCAATCCATCAAAGCTTCCTGTCAGGAGTTATTTGGAGTCTCAAGAGTCCTCCAGAAATAAACTGCTTCATTCACTGTGCAATCCTTAACCAAATCAAATATTGATGGAAGGTTTATTTTTATCATTATTATTAAAATACCCTTCCCAAACAAAGGCAGCACACTGTTAACCACTTACATTCCAGACAGCAACAGCTGTTTCTCCTTGAAATACCCAGCTGGAGGGATAAACACTGATGAATTTAATAGCTTTGGAGATTAGAGGTCAGGACGATTAAACAAGTGTTATTTGTGTTTTCTGAGCAAGGCTTCTTCCTTTGCCCACAAAACTCTTCCCACCACACAGAATTTGTCCAAAACATCATGAAGGTTATAACAAGGAAGGTAATCCTGACCTGCTTTTGGCAAAAATTCAATTTCCTTCTCTAATTATGAACAGGAAGTATTGTGTTTCACAAGCAGTGTTATTAAATAATAAATACACCTAAAACTGCAGTATTTGCATGGCATTCCAACAGCCACAACAGCAGTTTCACAGCATTTCTAGTTCTTCAAAACCACTGTCAGACAAAGTTTGAAGTCCCTCACACCGTGTGCATTCCAGCAAGTCTCCCCTTACCATTCCTCCCCAAAGTGCACACTGGTGGCAGATACACTTCTTGCAGGTCCAGCAGAAAACACTGAGCTTCTCATGATGGTTTTCACACCTTAAACCAAAAAATACACACATCACCCACAGAAAATAGCTATGAATTTTCTACAAACTCAGTTTAACATTTTCACTTATTTTGCTACACAATCCTGCAAGTAAAGCATTAAACACCTTTTGCAGGAAGAACAGCTGTAGTCAATAAAAACCTTTTGTAAGATAAATATTGCTTTTAGTATTCTCTCCAGAAGCACTTCACAGATACAGAGAGTACATTACTAAAATTAGCTCCTATAATCCAAACCACAAAACACTTGATGCAAAGAACACTCCATTTACTTGTCCTTTTCATTCTCTTCATGCTTTGTGAGGCTGCAGAGCTGAAGTGTGTCCAGCTGCTGTGTGACCTCCTCTGCCCAGCGACAGTTGACAAGCTCTCGGAGCTGCAGGGGGGCTCTGCAAGAAGGATGGCACAGTTAGAGCAGGAATTTGGTTCCAGGAGCTAAAGGAGAAGCACTGAAGTGAGTTCAGTTCAATTCTACATTACCAGAAGAGTCACAGGTAAAAAAGAGCAGAAGCTGGACTAGTTATGTCAAGAGAATAAAAAAAACTTAAGTTATTTTGATCATTTGGGGAGAGGTGGGAACTGCACCCTGCAATGCTACACAGAATGGCTGCACAGGCACATCACACTAATTACAGGCATAAAAATGGACACTTTCACCCTGAAAATGGAAGCTCCTGGGCTCTGACTTGAAAGAAGAATATAAAGAGGAATTCCCTTTAGTTACTCCTGTTACACCAGCTACATGCACAGCAGTGTTATGTGGGAAGAACAAAGATCCTGCTCAGCTTGTCATAAAACTAGGATGCATTTTAGAATAAGTATTATACCAGGGCCAATTTTTATAGAAACAGCAGGCAGGTCTCTAAAAAAATCAAGCTTATAAATTTAGTGCAATCTGCACTGAAAAAGATTGATCATAACAGGACAATCCACCCAATTCCTGATATTAAAAATACCTTACCTACAATGAGGGCACTGAGCTCTTTGTTCAGTCAGCCAACGCTGTGATGGAAAAAGGAGAAACCTTTTTAAACAGGCTGGAATGAAAGAACTGCAGGCAAATACGTTCTCTCATTAATTAGGAGTTACTTATTTTTATTACAGCTTTCCTATATCTTTTCCCTTTTTAACAAATTTTCAATTTAACTGTTCAACCACTTAGTCACAGAAGAAGAAGATGCTATTTGTGTCTTAGTAACAAGCAACCATTTGTCTTTAGATGTCAGAGATGCTTCAGTTACAATCACACAGCAAATTCTGAGGTACCAAATATTGCATTGGAAACCACCCACCTGGCAGATTCCCAGAGTCTCAGACTAAAGAAATGTTTCAATAAAGAAAAAGACACCACAAGCATCTTTTTCGGAGTCTAATTAGTCTTCAATGTAATTTATTTCTTCCTCTTGGGTTATCTATAGACAAATTAAATACCTGAAGTTCAATGACCAAATCCACAAGGAGCCTGTGAATGTTTCTCTTCCAGAAAGCTCCAGGGACAAACAGCTGAGCAAAGAACTTCACCTGCCCACTACAACTCACAAGTGTAAAAGCTCAGCAGTTGATGGGTTTATATTTGTCAGCTCTCTACTACATTTAAAGAGTCTCATGAATAATCTCTCACCACCCAGCAACAATATGTCATCTAAAATCCTTAATATGCAGCAAGAATCCTTCACCTACAGCTCTTGTCAGAGCTTCCAGAGCGAAGGATGAATGTCTGTTCCAATTTCTGGAAACCTCAGCTGAACCTTTTGCTGCTACAGCAACATAAAACAGCATCTGGATTTGGAACTGGAGTGTGATATGCTGGGAACCACAGCCTTAACAAAGGAATGAGGATTCAGGTGCTGCCTCAGACTCCCCTGAGAAAGATTTAGTCCCACCTGATCACACCACAGCAGCCTGACAAGCATTATAAAACACCTCCAGGATACAGGAGGTGATGCTGTGACCTTCCCAGATGCAAAGTCAGCATCTGATTTCTGTCCCAACTTTTGTCTTCCGTGCAGGCATCACCAACTCTCAGGAGGTGCCAAAGAAGAGATCATTGTGTGTCTCTTCCTTAAAGCAATTACTCCAGATGGTGCCTATAATTAGCACCACTGAAGGCAATGCACAGCCTGCCTACATCTTCCTCAGGGGTGTTATAAAAGGTTTTGAAAGGGAAACTAAGGCGGGGGGGGGGGGGGANNAAAAAAGGGGGGGGGGGGGGGGGAAGAATCTTGGAACTCCAGGAAAAGAATGTTTCCATAAGCTCAGTCAGTTTTCAGTTCAAACCTTTGAAAGGATCGACTAAACCAAGCAAACTCACCCGGATACAGCTGAAGCAGCAGAGCTTGGAGCAGTGGGGGCACAGGCGGGCATCCCGCAGCTTCTCCATACAAATGAAACATCGGAACACCTCGGCAATGCTCTGCAAAGGGGGATTAGCACCATTGTCAAACACGCTTCGGACACATCAGGGCTGCATTTGTTTTCCAGGCACGGCGCCAGGTTTCAGTCCCGTTCCAGCCAGCACATCTCTGAGGGAGACACAACCTGGACACCACAGCTCTTCCCCTCAGCTTCTCCTACACTGCACCAGCACCGGTTTTGTAACACTATTCTCTTTCTTCAAGGGATACTTTCTGTTTGTTTTATCTCTTTTGGAGCAGAGCTTTCTGTAGCCAAGATATTCTTGTGTGTGCTCACGCGGGATTGAGCAGCTGCCAGAAGAAATGGTGTTGTACCTGCAGACAGTGGACTGGCACGAAGCTATTTCTAAATCATGGCAAGTGCATATGTGTGTAATACACAAGAGATGTTGAATTGGGTATTTTTTTTACTTTTGTAAGACTTATATTCTTTTAAGGTCTACCATTAGCACTAGCTCCACAATTTCTACACTCTCCCCTACCCCATTTAATCAATCTTGGGTGATAAAAACATTCCCCAAACGAGAAAGGTATTTTGAAAGCAATGTTTGCTTTCCATATTGATAATTTTTAACTGATAAGAAAGTTTTACATCCTGTATCATACAGCAGTTATAATACTTCTGGTTATAGCTGGGAACTTCACAAGGTCCTTCAGGTAGGCTAATTTTTTTCCCCACAGCACTGAGATTTTGAACCAGCACAAAAGCAAGACATCTTTTCATTTACGGATACCACAGTATCTTCCACACATTAACGTCTTCTTTAGCAGTTGCAAGCCATTGAAACGCACCATATACGTTTACAGGAGACAATCGCAGCCCGTCTTTTGCATTCTTCCCCAGGCTGGCTGTGGCACAGCCCCCAGCAGGTGTTTGAGCTGCCGGGTCACGGCCACTTCTGCACCTTCACGGTGCCAAGGCGGGTTCCGTGCGCGCCAGCTCTGCATCCATCCATCCATCCCTGGATCCGTCCACCCCCGGAACTGGCACCTGCGGCGCTCCGCCAGCTCATTTCCTACCCCCTCCCCACCTGCTGCCTGCCTGCCCACCCGAGCCAAGCCCCGCAGCGCCGCAGGCTGTTCCCAGCGCCCGGGCCGCCACCGTTCGCTACCGCTCGGCCTGTCCCCCGCCCCTCACACAGCGTACACGGACCCTCCGAGGGGCTCCGGTAATCCGGGCGGGCGCGGAGCAGAAGCCGCAGCCGCTGCCCCCTCACCGCCCTGAGGGAGCGCGCGCCGCTCGCCGCTCACCTCCACGCTCTGTTCGTCCATGGCTGCGGCTCCGCCAGCGGCGGGAGGAGGGACGGCTGTCCCCGGCCTCCCTGTCCGTGCCCGCGGGTGAGGAGCGAAGGCTCCGGGAGCGGCGTTTCGAGGAGCGGACTCCGCGCTCCGGCCGCGGCCCCGCGCACNTCTATTTTCCTTTATTTTTCTTTACTTTTCTGTATTATTTTTATTTATTCTTCCTTAGAGGCGAGGTTTCAGGAGAGGGGATGGGTTTCCGCACCCCGCTGACAGCTACCTTCAGTTATTATAGCCAGCGTTCGCCAATAAATTAAATATTTAACGCTTCTGTTGGTAGTGGCACAACAAGGATTGAGTCCTCTATTAGAAGATCAATGTGATTAAGAACTACTAAATCAGTTTGTGAAACTGATTAATTGCTTGGAACTGATTAGTTACTCCTAGGTAAAAAGGCACACTTGGCAGCAGACATCATAAAATCAAGTTATCCCTGTTCTTTACTCCTCAATACCGGCCTGTTTCTCTTCCCATCAAACCCTAAAGCAGTTCATGGGTGAGTTCAGAAATCAGCCTTTTCCTCCCTAAGAGCACTAATTTAAATTTCTCTCCTTTGATAGACATAATGTTTCACAAAAAACCCACAGGAACTTAATAAAAACTCAGGTATCTTACCCTCTCAAATAAGGCTGAAATACAACAATATAAATACTAAAAATTATATAATAGATATAGAATTTATAATATATATAATACAGAAATATTATACATAAGAAAAAATCTTATGTTTTTCAATGTTAGGGTGGTCAAACAGGTTGTAAATTCTCAGTCCTTGGGAATTTTCAGGACCCTGCCCTGAGCTGCAGTCCAGGGGCTTGGACTGGACAGTGAAATCCCTCCTGACCCTGGCTGGACTGTAAAAAACCCAGGGGAATTCACATCAAAGGAAAATTAATCAGGTCAGGGAGCAGGTTCAGGGGTCGGGGCAGGGAACACAGTCAGGAATCACGTAAACAAAAGTATAATAAACCTTTATTTAGGAATGCAAGTACAATTAAGAGGCTTGGATTATTTGCCTTTAAAACCCCCTCAGGAATGCAGCAAGGAAATGGAAGCTTCACGTGGCTCACAACATTCCTGAAAAATGCATCAACCATAATCCTTTGAACAGCCAAGGTAAAGTGCCAACCTCAGTGTTTTTGAACTCTCCAATTTCAAGTATTATCAACAGAATGTTTATACAGAAACATTAACAACTTCCCTACAGTGGACTTGGAACTCTTGTTCCAGAGAAATTCTTGTTCCTCAATAACCCAGGAGCTGTGACCAAGATGCTTCTGTGTCAGATGAGCTTTCATTTACACAGCCAATTTAACATTTCCTTGTTTGTCGAGTTCCACAATCCCAAGTTCTTCCAGGATTTGAATTCTTGAGTCAGTGGCTTTCATATTCATCTTTTTCATCTGTGAAAGACTCAGTGCTGCTCTGTAAGACAAGAACAATTTAGTAAAACAGGGATCAAACATCAGGTCTGGCAGAAAAAGGCTAAAAAGCACATGCTGAACAGCAATGATTTTAGTGAATGCTCTGTAAATCTTATATTTATTCAGATTACCATCAACTTTTCTATGCTACTTCAAATCACAGCAGTCGTTTGCTAATCTTAAGGTTAAAAAGACAGAATTCCTGAGTTTAAAACTTTCTTTTTTTGTAACATCAGCCTGTAAGAAACCCCCAGCACCCACCCCAGAGAAGGGTCAGGAGGGGTTGGTGAGGGGAGGGCAAGGTTTGGGGGTCGTGGTTTTGTGTCAGAGCTTTTTGAAGTTACAATATGGCAGTGAATGCCTAACTAGCTGGTTTTATTTAATTTGAAAAGGCTGAAATCCTTTACAGTTTATAAGATTTTTTTAATGAATGCCTTTGAGCCTTACCTGTTGTTCTGTACAATTAAGTGGTTAAATAACTCCTTGTACAAATAGTTCAAATCTGCTAATTTGACAGTGCTTCTGATGCTTCTGGGCACACTCATAAATGTTTCCTCAGTCAATGGTGTGAACTGGGGTTCTAAAAAATTGGAAACAGAAGATACTTGTTTAAAAAAAAAGGAAATGGAAAAAATTTGTTTCTTCAGAAATTGTGTCAAAGATAAAAAGTACTTCCATTAGTGTTTAATAACACCCCCAGGTGTGATTAGAGAAAGATTTTCCAGCAAGAGAAAGGAGAGAAAAAACAATTACTGGATCTGGAGACTCAGTAAAAAATCATTTAATTTGAGATTTGATGAGGATTGACAAATTTGGTCTGTCAATGGCCAGCTGGCTTTGTTGTTTTTTTTTAAAAAAAAACCCAAAACCAACTGTGAAAATTCCTTTCTATAAGCAGGGATAAATGAATTTAAAAAGACCTATTTCTATGGTAAGATTAGTGCACCATTTCTTCCAGACCATAAACACAAGAGTTTTCCACTTCAATCCCATTGAAAGCAAGGAAAAAAATCCCAGAAACATGGCAACTATTCCTGGAATGTAACTAAGGGGTCAGGTCCTTCTAGTAAAGTCTAAATCCTTCACCTAAAAGCAGTAGATACTGGTGCTTGAGAGTGAAAACAGTGAAGTTACTGCCTATCACAGCCTTTATTAGAAGAAAACAGTGGGAATTTTATTTTTTCAGCACTTACCTTCAGCTGAGCCAGGGACTGTAGATCCTGGGCAGGATGGCTAAAAATAAACAATAATGTCAATTTGTTAGTGTTTTGCCTAGAAATCCTGTTTTACACTTTCATTTCTGCATGAAATTTACATTAATTCCATTTTACCATTGGATAACCAAGCACCTTGCAGCCACTGAAGTCAACAGAAAAATCTTAGGGATTAAGCACAGTTGAAAATAAAATTAAGTTTAAAATGGATACAGAAAGATTTATGTGCAAGTCAGATGAGCCTCTCCAGCTTTCCAGCACGGATCTGAAAGCACTGCACATGATTTAGAATTAGTGATGGACACAGATTGAGGGCCTTTCTCAAGGGAGGAGCAGATATTTGCAAACAAAGGGTGAGGAACTGGACAGGTTCCATGCAAACCAACTGTGGCAATAAAGGGACACAAAGTGAGGTCTCCTGTGACAGTGGGAAGTGAGAAGTAGAAAAAGAAAAGGTCAATCAGAGAAACACCCTCTGTTAACCTTCTTTAATATTTTTAATATGAGACCCAGAGCAAATATTTGCAGATAATTATATTGGATAATTACATATCAAGCTATGGGAGCCTATCTGACTTTTTAACAAATATTAATTTAGATCTAAGTTCTACTGCATTGCAGTTAGAATAGATTGTTACTCATATCCCAAAATTTGTTTAATATTTCACAGGAAATTAAATTTCTCTGCACATTGGTTTGAATCAATGACATCCCTCACTCTCACCCAGATGTTTCTTTATCAAGAAGATCAACAAGAGCAACCAACTGCATCCCTGACAAAATACATAAACATATCCCAATTAAAAAATAACAGGAACAAAGTCTTCCATCAAAGCTAATTTCTCCTTTGTGGACCATCTAATTGGAACAATTAAAAAAGCTTAATCTGTATAGAATAAAAATGAAAAGGTTTGTTAAGGAACTTAATCCCATTTCTGAAAAATTCTATTCATTTGAGAGGTATCAAATCACAAAATCAGCTCCTCCTGCATTCAGTGAGCTGCACTTGGGATTAAAGGTTTCTGGAATATGGCATTCTGTGTCCTAATTACCTCTTCCACTGAAAATTCCATTTCTTTCCCAGTTTGCAAGTTTAACTGCTGGGCTGCAGTCTGTTCTTCTGCTGACAGAGGTAAGCTCTGGGAAAATAAAAAAAAGCAAACACAGAGAAGTCTGACCCTTCAGTTCCTGAGGTGATGATATTTACAGAGGGACTCAATGTTTGTGCAGCTCTTTGCTCATGGAAACTGACAGCAGACTCCTGATTTCCTTCCACTGAAAGCAAATGTACAAGCAAAGTGTTTCTGGAAAATCAACCATAAGCTTCCTCTAGCACCAATACTATAAATTAGTCAAGCAAGAGAAATTTTTCAATTAACAACAAAAAAAAAAATTTAATTTAAAGACTTATGTTTCTCCAGAAGTTTAATCCATCTTTGGTTTAGGAAATATAAAAAGTACAAGAAAATCTTTACCTAGAGCTCTACATATAACTCAAGAAAAGGGTCTTCCACTTTGAGAAAATCCAAGTACAAAATTATTCTGGGCAGAATATCCTTGAAACACAGTAAGATATGATCTATTTTCCTTTCTGTGACATATAACCACTGTCTTTTAAATCATGATGCAGCCCATTTTGTCTATCAAAAGTTACCAGTAACTTGCCCAGAGCTGTTGACAGATTAAACCCCATCTCCAGGCACTGTCATTAGAACATTGATCTAAATCACCTCATTTGTAAAGGGTCAAAATTAATGCTTTCACCTCTTCAATAATGAAGCAGTGTATGAAGACCACTTAAAAAATGTTTGTTGCTGAGTTTTCTAACAATTTAAACATTATCTTAGGAAAAACAGCTGTGGAATAACAGCAATCCCAGGGTGTTTGTTACAATGGTTTTAACTTTCTCCCTTTAGACACTGAAAATCCATTTGCCATTTAAAAGCTTTTTAAAACTGGTTTCACTTTCTATTTTCTTTAAGGTGTCTACTTCTAAAAACTGTCAGTGTGGCCCCAGGACACAGCTGTGCACAGAGGTGTCAATTCCTATGAAATGACCCAAATTGTGTCACTCTACTCACACTCCTCAGCTCCAAATCTGAACACCACCCATTTTAACTCCTGGGGATTGGGATTTACAGAAAGAGCCCCAATCCTGCCAGCATTCCCTCTGGGAAACTGTCTCCTTATCTCCTAGAAGTCTGCACAAACAACGTTTTCCAGTGGAACCACGCGTGGTACATAAAGGTTACAAAGTTTGTCTTCATTCCCAGGAGTGAAAACAAAGTGATTCAAAGGAAAATGCCACCTCCAGCTGGGTTTGTTGCTGTAGTGCCTGAACTATCTTCATTGTTTTCTGCAGGGCAGCACGGATGCTCTCCATGGATTCCTTCTGCTCCATGGAAATTTTTTCCATCTGTGCACACAGGGATTTGTAACGGGATTTCAGCACCGGGAGCTCTTTCAGGAGAGCAGCTGGATCCTCCTGTGTGAGTAGAACATTTAAACTACATAAGATGATAAAATTAATGTGGCCACACATCAGTTAAAGGTGTGGGTGTTAGACATTTATCATGAAATGACCCTTTACAGTGAAAATGTACGGGAGAAAAGGACTTATTTATAAAATCCTTTATGTGGTGTCATTAATTGTTTTCCTCTCATCTCTCTCCCAAATCTGAATTTAGTCACTGCTTGTTGGCAAGTTTATCTTTCTCAGAGCAAGGGTGAGTTTTAGCTCAGACTGGAATCTGTAACCTGAATTTAGGTGCTAACACCACTGATTTCTCATTGCAGAACATGGGAGAATTTCACTGTCCCAAGAAATCAAAGGAGTTTGGCTTGAATTCATATTAGGCAACTTATCTTGATATATGATGCAGGAAATACTTTATAATAATAATAATAAAAGCCTGACAAGTAGATAAAAGAACAGCCACATATATTTCAGGCTTAAAGAAAAATATCCATTTATTATCAACTTCATGCAATAAAATTGAATTTAATCTGAATTTACCTCTGCTGCTGTATCATCAGGAAGACTTTTCATTATTTCAAACTCCACTCTGCGCTGAATATAATCCAGATCAGATTCTGCTTTCTGGAACTAAAATATTTAAGGTCAGGCACAGTATATCAAAACCCAAATACTGCAGACAAACCCCAGCCTGAGATTCAGGAAAGCAGGAGGCAGCTGCCTCCCTTTGAGAAGCTCAGGGACCATCAAAGTTTTCAAATTTAATTTTTTTCAAATATAAAGAGTTCTGTTAGCAAAACTACAACACTCAGTTATTTACACAGAGGAGATTAAGAGTAAATTCAGGATCCAAGAGTATCATCAGAGCTCTTATTAATAATCATATTAGGGATGTGTTCTTTCAGATGGTTTTAATGTCCATAATACATTTTATTATTCCCCAACAAACCAGACTGACTAACAGCTCATAAAATTGATGACATCACTTCTCTTTCCTTGGGATAAATAAGCCACCAGAGAATTGTCTAATTGCCTTGTAAAACAGTCTGCTGATAGCATTACTACTTAATTAATTTTAGTCTGCAATTTTAATATCTATTAAAGACTTCCACTTTCAAGAAAGGCAGTTTTCCCAGCTCCCAAGCAACTCATTAATTCCTTGACATAACAATTCAGTGATTTTACAGTCACAGAAGAGACAATGATGAAAGCAAGTTAAAAATGGTTGTGACTTCCTTAACTTGCTTTTCACTGTTAATATTGAGATTAACCCCAAAGTGACCATTCCAAATTTTTTTAAGGATCAAAGCAAGGCTGTATTTGTTATAAAGGAGCAAATACCCACAGTCTGTAGTCAGGCTGGGATTCCAAAGGGATATTTCTGTTTTGAACATCAGCCTTGGGATCCACCTTAAGGAATGGCCATTAATGCCTTTGGGGATCTGGAAATTCAGCCTGAAGGAACAGGATTTGATCCAGGACACTCTCCAATAAAAGCTTCTTTCTGAGGGAGTGAAGATGGATGGTGTTTCACACACCTCCAGTACATTTTCAAATAATAGCTTAAGAAAAGGAAAATAAATCTAGTGAAGAGCTTGAGCATGTATAAATCAAGGGGAAAGCTTTCACCCAGTCCTGCCATAACTCACCATCTGCCCAGCAAAACTCCTTCCCACACCTGCCCCAGAAACCAGCCAGGACAAAATCCAAGAACCAAATACTTTCCAGCACACTGTACATTTTTAAAGAGCTCACAAGGGATTTCTTCCCTGACTGCTCAATGGTTTCTGTTCTCCACTAAGAAATATTGGTAGGTTTTCATTTCCATGGCAAGCACCCCAAAAAGAACATTTTTTGCTTTTCTCCAGCTCCTCCACTTGATCAGTTTTTGGGAAAGCAGACAACAAAAGCTGCTTTCAAAATGACCCATGAAATATTTAATACTGATAATTTGAGATTTCCATAAGGAGCTAATCATCATCATCATGATGCTACTACAGTGATTCAGGACATTAAAAACTGGATGTGAAGCTAAATGTGGCTAGAATTTTAAGATTTGTGAAGAGATTAACACAGTTCATTATAACTGCTTTTATTTTGTAAATATTTCTTGCTGCATTTCAGGAAACATCCACCTGCAAAAATCCCCCCTTAATATTCCAGGTCAGAAGCATTTGCAGGATGATTATTTTACAATAAATCACATAGAAAATGCGGGGTTTGATGTGTAAATTTGTAATTTACTCACAGGTTTAGAAGAAAATGTTAGAAACTGAGGCAAGAGTGAGGCCAGTGCTGAGGGCTCTGCTCTCAGATGCTTTGACAATACTATTGCACTGCTCTCTGTATAGTACAGTAGTGCAATAAAGTCAGAGCACTCGTTAGCAGCAACAATTCTGGGCAACAACCAATCATACACTCACCAAAAAAAAAGGAAAAAAAAGCCACATCAACTCAGCCAGAGGTTTCTGTGGATCGTGAAGAGTTGGATAAGGTTAAAGTTCACCAAGTCCTAACACACACACACACACAAACTCACATTATTATTATTATTATTATTATTATTTACAATCTGCCATTCCACTGATCATGAGGGGAAAAAACCCAACCACCCAACAAAGCACTCAACAGATCTGCCAGGAATTCAATTTCAAGCTGTTTGGTGCTTTTAAAACTGGAAATTCCATTTCCAAGTGTATTTATTGCTTGGGTTTGCCTCGCAGCAAGCTAAGATTCCAAACTGCCATCAGACAGATGTTCTTAAACTGCATTACAGGGAATATCTTCTAGACAGCAGAGTTTATTCTTTATAATTTACAGGTGCTGGATCACAGTAAAATGCACTTCAACACTCCCTTCCCAGCTCTGGGGATGCCCTTTTCCAGTGGGGTGTGAGAACAACATCACAGGGAGGGTGCATTCCATACATCTCAGTGAGGATGGGGGTTTTTAACACAACAGTAACTTCATATTGACAGCTGGGGAACTCTCAGGGCTTGAAGGTGCTGAGATCCTTAACAAACACAAAGAAACCTGGGAATGGAGTGCACAGAGGGGATTTTTGCTGATGTACACAGAGCTGAGTCACCTGGGCCATTTCTAAGACTCAGAGGTGATGGCATTTGTCATTAAATGACCAATGTTCCTCCTTGGCAAGGCAGTAGAAAACAATGAGTAAGAAAAAAATAAACCAGTGGCAATCTCATTTTACAGCTGTTTTGCAGATCACCTTGTGGTCTCAGACTTGTATATTATTTAAAAGAATACAGAATAATGCAGATTGTATTGCTGGCCAATGCCCTTTTAACATTGCACTGCTTTTTGTGCATCATCACCAGTAGTACAACATAAAAAGGGCACTGGACAGACACCACTCGGGGACAGAGGAGGTGCAGGATCCCAAAAAACAGTGACAGAAACGAATGAATGAAGCTTAATGACAGCTTTATGATCTTTTCCATAATTAATCTAACACTGTTATGGTGCTCCTGTCACAAATAACCATTGATTACCTGATTGGTTTTATTACTTTTATACCCATTGTTCTCTTTAAGCTCCCACTAATTACTTTATCCCTGCTTCCATAAGACCAAAAGGAAGCTTTCCATGAAATTCATGTCAAAACCTCCAGGGAAATGAGAAGTGTTATTTTATCACACTTCTGTGGAGAGAGCTGACTTCACAGGAAATCCAGGATGGGGAAACAACAAAGCAGAAGGAAAGGCAAGAGACACAAAGCTATGAGATGTGAGATTATTCTGAATTCCAGAATAAAAGCCCCTGTTAGCTCAAAGGGGGCAAAAATACCTCTCTAGTCACATGTCCTAAAATGAGAATCACTTGAAAGCATGACTTCCAATACAACACAGGAATAAGCCATGACAATAAATAAATTAATTAATTAGACATCTAACCCAAGTATCTTTAAACATATTCCTAAACTAAACGAGGCTTTAGAAAAAAATACAGAATACTAGATGTGGGGAGATCAAGCTTACGCTATGGGCAAAAATTGAAAGATGATATGGAAGGAAGATGAAGGTTTGAGGGATGGCACAAGGAACTCGGCTGGTTGGACACAGCCTCCCAGTGCCCCTCCAGCGTGAGGGAACACAGCACAGCTCTTTTGGTCACAGCTTAATTTTTGCCTTTTTCTCACTTTTCCAGGGGTAGGGCTGGCAGAGAGGCGATCATCACATAAGGGACAACCCCGTCGTGCCTCAGGGGCTGCCTCAGAGCACCGGAACGGAGCGAAAGGCTGGAAAAACTTCGGGAATTTGGGGCTCGGGAGGAGAGGGCCGAGGGGGGCATCGCCCCGCTCCCCCCGCCCGCCCGCGCCAATGGACCAGCCCAGCCCGCCTCTCCTCCCCACAGCGAAAATGGTCCAGCCCAGGTGAGCGCTCCACCCTCGCCCCCCTGTGGGAAAATATGGACTATTCCGGGAGCTCCACTCTGTCCCGCGCCCCCCCCTCCCGCCGCGGGGACATGGAGCGGCCCGGCCCGGCCGCGGCCCCCCGCCAGGCGGGCAATGAGCGCGCCCCCCCCCCCCGCCCC
>VZSE01006660.1:401133-430753 GCA_013398275.1 Promerops cafer
CTCCTCCACCACCACCACCACCACCGCTGCCTCCACCAAAACTGCCTCCAGCACCTCTCCTCCTCCAACGGGGCACAGCCTCTAAGCTGGTAGGGAATCAGAAGGTTCCTCTATTTTTTTATTCATGTCTGAGTTCTTTCAGGACCTGCATTCATCAGCACATCACTCTCTGTGAGTGCTCAGTCACTTTCTCTTCCTAATTTCCCTTCCAAACCCTTTTGCTTTCAGGCACCACCGGTGAAAAAGGATGGGCCCATGCACATCACCCTCAAAGACCTCCTGAATGTTAAACTGAAGAAGACAAACAGCAACCTGAGAATGGACAAGGTAAACTGGAGGATGAACAGGTGGTGGTGAATCAAGGGAAAACCCACTCTGGAACTG
Source organism: Promerops cafer (assembly GCA_013398275.1). Lineage (NCBI taxonomy): Eukaryota > Metazoa > Chordata > Aves > Passeriformes > Nectariniidae > Promerops > Promerops cafer. The sequence goes on from VZSE01006660.1 coordinate 401,518, forward strand.
CTGTATTTCCTGCTTTTTTTCCAATAAATTGATTCTCATCCAAACACCCAGTGATCAGTTTCAAGTGACCATTCTAATTCTGCACCTGGGCTTTGGAAGGGAAGAAATAAAGTGACAAACTCCAATCTCACCTGGCAGCCAGGACAGCTCTAATTTTACACTAAGGTCATGGAGCTTTCTTGTAGCTTTGTGTGTTATCAGTAGATTTTTGGACTTCCTTTTGCCCAGCTGGAACTCTGTTTGCAGAAAAAAAACCCTTGTTTAGGGTTTTTTTGGTTTTTCCTAAATAAACCTATTTTTATCCAAGGCACGTTCAAATCTTAAATAATTCAAAAAAAGCATAAAAGCCATGAACCACAGAAGTCTTTCAGAATATAAATATCAAATTGATTTCAGGGTAGTGAGATATTCTGAAGTTTTATTTGGGGTAACATTTCTTTTCTTGCTGTAGGAACAATCACCAGTGAAGCCACGCAGGGCATTAATTACAGTCACAGATCTACAGAGTGTTAGTCTGAGACCTAAATCCAAGCCATCAGCTCATGCTACAAAATCTTTAATGTAAGATGCTTTCTTCCTTGATTAGATATTAGATTTTTCTGTTTTACTGAGTGGGAAACATTTCATTGTACCAATTTCTTTTGTTCTCTTAGTACCTCCCCGAAGAATCAGATTGATCTTCGGAAACATCTGAAGAAAGTCGATATACAAAGGTCTGTTCCTTTCTATTCTCTTTGATTCTGTTTTTTTAATCTAGAAAAGCTAGAGAACTAATCAAACTAATCATAATTGCCCTTTCAGAAGTCCTGGTGGCACTCCTCTAAATAGTAAAGAGAACACTGAATGTGGCTCTGGGCTGACACCAATAATGACACAGGCACTACGGCGCAAATTTCAGGCAAGTCACTCTGTCCCTCTTCTTGGAACCATAAAGTGGCTTTAAAATCCACAGAATTCCCTACTGATTTAAGGACACTGCAGAATGGACATGCCATTGACAATCCCAAGAGGAAAAATTGCTTTTTTGGTGGCCAGTCAGGTGTCTCAATGCAACTTTGAAAGTCANGTTCTCTTTGCCAGAGGTGTCACAAGCCAGTCCTGGGTTCTCCTGTGGGGACACAGATGGATCCTCCACCCTCAGCATCCATGCCTCTGTCCATCCCCCCTCCTCCTCCTCCTCCTCCTNACATCACCCTCAAAGACCTCCTGAATGTTAAACTGAAGAAGACAAACAGCAACCTGAGAATGGACAAGGTAAACTGGAGGATGAACAGGTGGTGGTGAATCAAGGGAAAACCCACTCTGGAACTGCTGTATTTCCTGCTTTTTTTCCAATAAATTGATTCTCATCCAAACACCCAGTGATCAGTTTCAAGTGACCATTCTAATTCTGCACCTGGGCTTTGGAAGGGAAGAAATAAAGTGACAAACTCCAATCTCACCTGGCAGCCAGGACAGCTCTAATTTTACACTAAGGTCATGGAGCTTTCTTGTAGCTTTGTGTGTTATCAGTAGATTTTTGGACTTCCTTTTGCCCAGCTGGAACTCTGTTTGCAGAAAAAAAACCCTTGTTTAGGGTTTTTTTGGTTTTTCCTAAATAAACCTATTTTTATCCAAGGCACGTTCAAATCTTAAATAATTCAAAAAAAGCATAAAAGCCATGAACCACAGAAGTCTTTCAGAATATAAATATCAAATTGATTTCAGGGTAGTGAGATATTCTGAAGTTTTATTTGGGGTAACATTTCTTTTCTTGCTGTAGGAACAATCACCAGTGAAGCCACGCAGGGCATTAATTACAGTCACAGATCTACAGAGTGTTAGTCTGAGACCTAAATCCAAGCCATCAGCTCATGCTACAAAATCTTTAATGTAAGATGCTTTCTTCCTTGATTAGATATTAGATTTTTCTGTTTTACTGAGTGGGAAACATTTCATTGTACCAATTTCTTTTGTTCTCTTAGTACCTCCCCGAAGAATCAGATTGATCTTCGGAAACATCTGAAGAAAGTCGATATACAAAGGTCTGTTCCTTTCTATTCTCTTTGATTCTGTTTTTTTAATCTAGAAAAGCTAGAGAACTAATCAAACTAATCATAATTGCCCTTTCAGAAGTCCTGGTGGCACTCCTCTAAATAGTAAAGAGAACACTGAATGTGGCTCTGGGCTGACACCAATAATGACACAGGCACTACGGCGCAAATTTCAGGCAAGTCACTCTGTCCCTCTTCTTGGAACCATAAAGTGGCTTTAAAATCCACAGAATTCCCTACTGATTTAAGGACACTGCAGAATGGACATGCCATTGACAATCCCAAGAGGAAAAATTGCTTTTTTGGTGGCCAGTCAGGTGTCTCAATGCAACTTTGAAAGTCATAGTTCCACTTTGCAGAAGGACAAAATGTGAGGGTCAATAGCATCTTTTATTTCACTGATTTGTTGTTTAAGGTGTCAGCTAAGAATTGCACTGTTTTATCTCAGTGATAATGAGTTCAGATATCCAAGTTCTGACCCTTCCCTTCTTTTGACAGATGGCTCATCCAAAGAGTCCCTCGCCTGCACGGTTGAGTGCTGCAAACAGCTTTGATGAAAAGTAAAAAGGAAAGTAGGTTTATGGAACAAAGTATTTTCCATTTGTGGTCAGGAAGCCACTTGAATCCCATTTTGATCACACTCAGGCACATGTATTTGTAAGTAAGTGTAGTGCACAGGAAAACGGGGCATTATGAAACCCTGTAGAGCAGATTGTGCTTTTTATCTGTCTCTAATGTCTCTCAATTTGGTTGCATCTTCATTCATAATGGAAAAAAAAATAGGAAATTTCCCAAGTCTTTTGACACCTGGGTGCTGCTGAAGCAGGGACTATTATATTCCCAGCTCTGGTGCTGCTTGTCATACAAATACGTGTGTTTGCTGAAATTCAGTATTTTTATATCTTTTATATCCTTCTTTAACAAAAAAATATCTTGACGGTATTTGTACAGTTTCAAAGAAAAGCAACAGTTTAATGCACTAATGTTATTAAAGTGGAAAGCTGCAAGCTTCAGTCTGTGGCTACAAGTGTATGAGGCCCTTGCACTGTGCATCGCTGCTGGCTGGTGTCTGATCACTACTGAGAGGCTGCACTGCTTAAAGGCAATGAACCCAGAGCCTCCTTCCAAGGCCAGCTCACGGCGTGGGCAGAGGTTGCGCCTGCACCGCGGCTCAGCTCATGACACAGCTCAGGACGAGGGCAGAGCGGGAGTCCCGGTGGCACAGCCCTGGCCCAGCATCCCGGCACGGTCCGTGGGAGCCCGGCATCCCGGCACGGTCCGTGGGAGCCCGGCATCCCGGCACGGTCCGTGGGAGCCCGCCCCGCGCCCCCCGGCGCCCGCGGCCGTGCGGACCCGACCCTCGGGGGCGATGGGGAGCAGAGCTGCCCGCGGTGCTCGCTTGCTGTCACACCCCCGGCGCGGACCAGCGCCCGCTCCCCGTGCCCGTGCCCGNGGCCCATGAGCCTGCGGGAGCTGCTGCTGGCGGCCGAGGCGGGCGGCGCGGCGGGCGGCGAGGAGGAGGTGTGCGTGGTGGGCATCTTCGGCAAAACCGCGCTGCAGCTCTGCTCCGAGAAGGAGGCCCTGGTGAGCACCGTGTGCGACCGGCAGGTGTTCCCGCTGTTCCCGGAGGAGGATCCCGAGCTGGCGGACGGCGCCGCGGGGCAGGAGGGGGACCCGGCCACAAAGGACTACAACCAGCTGCAGGCGTACTACAGCCAGGAGAGCCGTGTGCTGTACCTGGTGCTCACCTCCATCTGCGACACGCCGCAGCTGCTGCGCGCCTGCGGGGACCTGGCGGCGGCCGAGAACAGGGAGGCCGGGCCCGGCCACCCCTCCGGAGGCCCGGCGCCGCTGCCCCACGCCGAGGCGCACGAGTTCTGGAAGCACCAGGAGAAGCTGCACTGCCTGAGCCTCCTCTACCTCTTCTCCGTGTGCCACATCCTGCTGTTGGTGCATCCCACCTGCTCCTTCGACATCACCTACGACCGTGTGTTCAGGGCGCTGGACGGGCTGCGGCAGAAGGTGCTGCCCTCCCTGAAGGCTGCCATCAAGGACTGCCCGGTCGGCAAGGAGTGGAAGCTCAACTGCAGGCCATGCCCTCCACGCCTCCTCTTCCTCTTCCAGCTCAACGGGGCTCTCAAGGTGGATCCGCTGCCAAGCAGGGGCCAGGATCCCTGCGGTCACCTGGAAAAGCCACCCCCCAAGAAGCATTCCCCCAAGAGGAGGCTGCAGCACGCTCTGGAGGATCAGATCTACCGCATCTTCCGCAAGAGCCGGGTGCTGACCAACCAGAGCATCAACTGCCTGTTCACCGTGCCCGCCAACCAGGCTTTCGTGTACATCGTGGCTGGTGGGCCCCAGGACGGAGACGATCCCGTGGCCATGCTTCTCGACCAGCTCAGGAGCAACTGCACCATGAGAGAGACTGACTCGCTGCTGGCTCCCACCCTGTCGGGACCCAGGAGGTATCAGATGATGAGGCACGGCCGGCAGCAGCTCTCCTTCCACGCAGAGAGCAGCAGCTCCAGCTCCAGCTCCTCTGGGCAGCTCGTGGACTGCACCCTCAAGGAGTTCTTGTGGCAGCACGTGGAGTTGGTGCTCAGCAAGAAGGGCTTTGAAGACAGTGTGGGGAGGAACCCACAGCCCTCTCACTTCGAGCTCCCGACCTACCAGAAGTGGGTGGCTGCAGCTCTAAAACTCTATGAAGTGACCATTGAAGGCAAAGACGATGACCCAACCTGTGGTGAGCTGAGCTCAAAAATCATGAGCAGCATCAAAGTTTTGGAAGGCTACTTAGACATAGACACCAAGTTCTCTGAAAACCGTTGCCAGAAGGCTCTGCCCATGGCCCACAGCGCCTACCAGTCCAACCTGCCCCACAATTACACCATGACAGTGCACAAGAACCAGCTGGCCCAGGCCCTGCGTGTGTACAGCCAGCACGCCCGGGGCCCGGCCTTCCACAAATACGCCATGCAGCTCAACGAGGACTGCTACAAGTTCTGGAGCAACGGGCACCAGCTCTGCGAGGAGCGGAGCTTGACCGACCAGCACTGCGTGCACAAGTTCCATCTGCTCCCCAAAGCAGGTAAAGGTGCTCTCTTGTGCTTTGGTTTCATGGTTTAGTTTTGTATCTGTTTAAAAATGTCTTAGGCTGAAAGCACCGACTCTGAAATGTTGTGGAAGATGAAAGTTTGCAGCTTTAAAGCGTCGCTGTCAAGGACTGGACGTGGCACTCGCTGCTGTGCTCTAATTGACAAGGCGGTGACCAGGCAAAGGTTGGACTCAGTGATCTCAGAGGTCTTTTCCACCCCAAATGATTCTGTGGTCATCTCTACCACAGTGGGATCATAGCAGAGCTGCTGTGCAGGTTTCCTTTGAGTAATGTTTAGGAGCCAGTCCACTGTTAGTAGTAACCCTGTTTTTTGTAGTTACTCTGATTTTCTGATTCTGTCTTACTAATTTAAAGCAATTACACTGGAGTCCTTCTAATGAGAGGAGTGTAAGAACAAAGTTGTCTAAAAACCATAAACATCCCCCTTTGTTTTAAATAACCTGGTTGATCAGGGAGTCAGAACTGACTTCTGCAAGTTTATTGCAGGCAGAAGAACTTTGAGCCTTCAGGAAGAGGTTGTAAAAACAAATAAGATTTGGTTCAGTGGTATAACCTCCACTGGAACTTTGTATTATTAAAAGTGGGAAAGGGAGGAGTTGCTTGACAAACTGGTGGCAAATCATTTTGTATATGTGTCCAGCAGGGAGGGGGCAATGGATGAAGGGAATAAAGAAAGTTTTGAATGGTGAGCAGTTTGCCCAAGGTTTGGTTGATTTTGCTTTTAGGGGAAAAGCCAGAAGCAGACAGAAATCCTCCGATTCTGTACCACAACAGCCGCGCTCGCTCCACTGGTGCCTGTAACTGTGGAAGGAAACAAGCTCCTCGGGAGGACCCCTTTGATATCAAAGCAGCTAATTATGACTTTTACCAGGTAACTGTTAGGTCTCTTGGTGCTTCAAGTGCTTTTGTTTCATCTGCAGAGTCTGTATTCTGAAGTGATCACAAGTTTCCTCTTAACCTTATCAACTTCTTGCTTGGGGGAGACATTTCTGGGAGCAGAAATGGGCTGACCAGGATGGGCAGTTCCAGTCTTTACCAGTGCACACACACAGGAGCACCTGTTAACGCACCTGATTAGGCTTTGAATGTGTTGGTTCATGTGAATTTTAAATAATCAGGTCTGTGGGCCATGTTCCCATCTCTGCTTTGGTTCTCAATGGTGCAAACCTCTTGAATCTTAATTGTAGCTGCTGAATGTTGTGATTCTGAGCTCCCTCATCTCGGGGTGGATACTAAACCACATTTTCTTTCTCTCAGTTGCTGGAAGAAAAGTGCTGTGGAAAACTGGAGCACATCAACTTCCCCATATTTCAGCCCAGCACACCTGACCCGGCGCCCGCTCGGGACGAGTCATCGCCCGCCCCTCCGGAAGGCGAGATCGAGAAACTCAAAGAGAAGGAACCTCAGACTCAGGGAGAGAGCACAGGCCTGAGCTTAGCCCTGAGCCTGGGCCAGTCCACGGGCAGCCTGGGCACTTACCCACCCGATGCCCAGGGTGGAGGGGACAACGCAGAAAGCCACGGGCAGAGCGGGGACTCCAAGAGTGAGAAGAGGCCGAGCCTGGTCGATCGCCAGGCGTCCACTGTCGAGTACCTCCCCGGGATGCTCCATTCCAATTGCCCCAAAGGCCTTCTGCCCAAATTCTCCAGTTGGTCACTGGTCAAGCTGGGGCCTGCTAAGGCTTATAACTTCCACACGGGCTTAGATCAACAGGGCTTTATCCCGGGAACAAACTATTTAATGCCTTGGGACATTGTCATCAGGACGAGAACTGAAGAGGAAGGAGACTTAGACACCAATTCCTGGCCCGCGCCCAACAAGGCTGTTCCTGGGAAAAGGAGCGCGGTGGTGATGGGAAGAGGCCGGCGGAGGGACGACATCGCTCGAGCTTTCGTGGGGTTTGAGTATGAAGATGCACGTGGGAGGAGGTTCATGTGCTCAGGGCCCGATAAGGTGATGAAGGTGATGGGAGGGGGGCCGAAGGAATCTGCCCTCAAAGCCCTCAATTCCGACATGCCCCTGTACATCCTGTCCTCGACGCAGGGACGGGGCCTCAAGCCTCACTACGCCCAGTTCATGAGGCTCTTCGTGGTGGTTCCTGATGCTCCTCTGCAGATCACCTTAACACCTCAGGTAGGAAGTGCAGGAGGGAATCTGGGAACAGCAGAGGCAGGGGTGGTTGTGGAAACATTAATTGACAAGGGTGATAGCAAAAGGGTGTTAAGAAACTCCAACTCAAACCAACTTTAGCCAAGACAGGCGTTTCTAAAAGTATCTATTACATAAACACTTGGGATTTCTTAAACTTCAACGTGCCAAATTTGTACTTTGTATAAAGTAAGTTTACAAAAATATTTTATCAAGGATGAGTTATTGGCATTCTCTGCTGTAATAATGGCTTTTATAAAAAAAAACCTAACTGACTCTTTAAGAATGACTTTGTCATTTTAAATGTCACGGAGAAAAGCAGTGAGTCATTGCTCAATTATTATTAGTTACAATTTGAATTTAGGAGGTGAAAAAAATGTTGGTTTTCTTAACTGGAGAATTCTTCACCATTTCTTCCATTTTTCTTTTAATACACACTTGAAAAATTTGCATTTTATTACTCTTTAAGGTAGTAATGATGTTTGATTACCTACTCATGTTCTCTTTTGGCTTTAGGTTCAACCAGGACCACCACCCTGTCCTATATTTTACCCCGAGAAGCAGGAAATCACCCTTCCCTCTGATGGACTCTGGGTGCTGAGGTTTCCCTACGCCTACGTGACAGAACGGGGGCCCTGCTTCCCTCCCAAAGAGAGCCAACAGTTAATGAGCTACAAAGTTCTCCGAGGAATACTGAAAGCAATTACACAATAAGGATGGTTTGGGGTATCTCTGTTTTAGTTTAAGAAGGCTGTCTTCAGTCCAGCTCACGGGTTTTGGTTACCCAACAGTTGTCACTACAATTGTGTGAAGCCTCCACTGTATTTCACTGGGACGCGGTCAGATCAGAAATAAAGTTGATATCAAAGCAAGAAAAGGGATCTGAGACATGTAAATTTTCCATTTATTGAGTTTTCATATGTAAAAAATAAAAGCTGGTTTTCATAAAGTGCTGATCCTGTATTACAAGATGTTTTGATGACAGTGCTTTTCCCCATCCTGTCTTTTTATATACCTATTTAGGAATACTCAAAAATTAGCACTGCCTGGAAGCAAGAGTTTACTTTGTCATATTGAGGCAATGATGAGCAAAATCTTTTCTTTTTCTTAACAAGCTATTTGTATGTAAATGATGTTTTTAATGTGATGATGGGAGAAATCATTTTGTCTTGGAAAAAAAAAAAAGATACTGCAGTTCTGATGTGTATTAACAGCAAAGCCAGAAACTGTGCTCACCTGTATCAAGTGAGTCTCAGTACCAAAAAATCAGCCACAGTAAATTGACTTTTAACTGAGGTAAGATGTATTAGTGACAGCAGCTGTATGCTGAGACCTAATTTAATTTCTAGAATATTTGTTTCTAATTAGCATGCACACAAAATTTAATTTGCCAGTTTGCTATAGTACAGTAATTACACTGCATGACCAAAGCTGAGACCTGGTTTCTGCTCAGAATATGACATCTCTGAGGGGCTGGATGAGGAAAACACATCCCTTCTTTTGGAATACAGCATTAGGGGTTGGATTAGATGGTCTTTAAAGATCCTTTCCAAGCATTCCATGATTCTGTGATCTCTCAGGGGCTGGGTATGGGAAACGTGTCCCTCCCATTCAAAATATGACATCGCTGAGGGACTGGATGAAGAAAACACATCCCTGCATTTGGAATATGATATCTATGAGGGGTTGGGTGTGGAAATTGCATCCCTCCTGTTTGGAATACAACATAAGGGGCTGGACTAGGTGATCTCTAAAGATCCAACCCAACCATTCTATGATTTCATCACCTCTGAGGGGCTGTGTGGGGAAAGCGCATCCCTCCCATTTGGAATATGACGTCTCTGAGGGGCTGGGCGTGGGAAACGCATCCTTCCACCTGTGAGGAGAGAGCCGGGACAGCCAGGTGGAAAATAAAAGCGTGTAATTGGTAATTACCCACAGCACTTACGAAGTGGTTTTTGACCGTGACAGCCCCGCCCATGAGGCGGGCGGTGGGCGGGGGTGTGGAAAACACATCCCTCCACCTGCGAGCAGGGAGCCGGCACGGCGCGGTTGGGAATTAAAGCTTGTAATTGCGAATTACCCCCACAGCGGTTGTGGAGCAGCGGCAGCTGCGGGCAGCCCCTCACGGCCAGGCGGGAAGGGAAGGGCGCGGGGCCGCCGCGCCTGCGCGCTGCGCTCCTCCCGGCGCCGGGGCGGCTGCGCGGGCGCAGAGGCTCCGCTCCCTCAGAGCCGCCGCTGCTTCGGAGCCTCCGCGTCCCGCAGCGGCTCCGCCTCGCCGCGAGCCGGCTGCGGGCTGGGACAGGGACACGGACCGCGGCGGGACGGGCCGGGCCAGCCGGTGACGGGCGCAGGATGTCGGCCACGCTCTACGTGCTCTCCACGCTGGGTGGATACGTCCTCACCTCCGCGCTTCTCCTCAAGTGCCCGGGGCTGCTCCACCGGCCCAAGCGGCAGCGCTTTCGCTGCCGGCACATCTCGCACCGCGGCGGTGAGTGAGGGGGCGCGGGGATGGAGGGGAGGGGATGCGGGAGCCTTTCTGCTCTCCGCCGCTCCTGAGGGGCGCTCCCCGCCCGGCTCTCGGCGCTCAGGGCTCCGCGGCCCCCGGGCGATGCTCCCTCACGATCCCGGGGCGCTGCTCTGTCGCCCCGGGCACGGGAGGGTCGTGAGGGGCTGCGCGGTGTCCGTGGCTTGCGGTGGGCTCTCCTTAAACCTTCCTCCCGCAGCCTAATTTTAGGTGCCACCTGCTGACCAGTGCCTCGGTTCAGCGCGGAATTAATCTCCGAAGTCCAACCGCACCAGCCGAAAATCAGCTTTATTTATTTATTTATTTATTTATTTTTGCGTGGGGCCTGATGTTTTCCCTCTCAAACGCTTCTGTATTTTTTTCTTCTAACCATTCTGTGTCTTGGTATTTCTCTCCCCATCCAGAGAGGCGTCTGGCTGTTGCTTAGATCAGGTACAAGAGAGCAATTTTCTTGCCTCTGACCTCCTGTTTGCTTTGCTTTCTGCTTTCAGGGGAAACAGAATTTGCTGTGACTCTGTTCTTGCTCCCCTCGGTGTTGCAGGCAGACAATGAATTGCTCAGTGCCCTGGTAAAACCGATCCCATTTGAGAGTCAGGCGTGTTGATTCTGTCTAAAATAGCTAAAAGAGGTTTTTAAGTTTCTTCTACCTATTCCAAAGCACTGTGAGGGAAAAAAAATGCAGCGAGGTGTGTTTTCCTGTTCTGTAGAGATCAGTTCTGTGTTTTTTCCTGCTGCCTCATCTAATTTTTTTAAATAGTCAGTTTGCTAATAAATATTTTTTGATATTCTGTGTGAGAGATGTCTAGTGCTGAGTTTTAAGTTTTCCATATCATACTTTGTGCCAGTTGGGCAGGGATTGATCACAGTGTTAGCCAGTGGTCCTTAACAAATTCTGCTGCCTTGAATTATCAAAATACAAAACCTGGAGCTGATCTCTTAAAGATTTTATTCCTGTCACTTCTTTCATTTAGTTTATTTGAGAGTTTAAGTTTCTTTGTAACTATAGCTTTAACTACAGCATAAAATGCAGCTTTTGGTGTGGAATATTTATATTATCTGTTGCTTGGTATTTATATTTTTCCTTCGGTGAAAGAAAAGGTTCTTAATTTTAAGGGTTTCCTGGTTTGTTTATTTTTATTTGTAAGCTGTTAAAAACTTGCTGGCGACTTTGTTGGAACTCGGTATGATCCCCTTAGTCTTCTGTTCTCACTCCTGTGCAAGGACCTTAGTTAAGATACACAGCCCTAAGCCTCCAATGTGAGTGCTTGGGCCAGTTGCTCTAAGCTCCATCGGAGCAGCAGGAAAGCCTCACTTAAGGGGGGGATTATTCCTCAAGGATTCAAAGTCCACGGTCTGTGAATTGTTCCTGTGAAATGCACCTGAGGCAGGAGGGCAGCCCTGAACGTTGCAGCAGCTTTTTGCTCATCTGAGGCTGAGGATCACTCGTGCTGTGCTCTCCTGGGTGTTTACCCTGTAACATAAATTCCTGCGGGACTTGAGTTCTCGGGCTTTAGTCATGCTGTAGCTTTAGACCCAGTGTCAGGTTTCCTATTGCATTACTCCAATTAGCTTGGGAGATCAAGGTAACGCTTAACTTGTTTGGCTTTTTCCTCTCTGAGATGAAACCTTGTACAGTGAAGTTTTTTTAAGTCTGAGGGGTTTGATTTCTCTTGGCTTTTCATTCAAGAGTTTTGTCGCCTCATTTTGTAGAATCATCCCTGAATTATTATTTCACTTCTGCATAATTTTAAAATTGGTCATTTCTGAGAGCAGTTATTGAGTCTTGATATTCTGTGTTGGAGTCCTCTGTCAATGCCAGCAGCCCTGGATTGCAGGGTCTCTGAGAGAGGGTAGCATGATGATTTTTATACAGAATAATTCAGATTGGAAGTGACCTCTGGAGATCTCATCTGACCAGAGCAGGTTAACCAGGACCTGGTCCAGGGATGGAGTCTCTACAACCTCTCCAGGAAGCTTGTTCCAATGTTTGATCACTCCTGCAACAAAAAAAAAGTGGGGTTTTCTTACATTTATAAACTGAATTTCCTGTATTTAAACTTGTTCCCATTCCTCTTGTCCTTCTCCTGGGCACCACCAAGAAGAGTTTGGCTGAGTCTTTACTCCCTCCCATCCAGTATTTACATGTGTAGGATCCTCCCCAGCCTCTGTTCTCAGACAAAACAATTCCAGCACCCTCAGCCTCTCATTGTATATGAGAATCTCTCATCCCTTAATTTTCACAGCCCTTCCTTGGACTTTGGTTGATCCATGTCAGTCTTCTGCTTTGGAGCCCAGAACTGGACGTGGTGCTCCAGATGTGGTTTCACCAATGCTGAGCAGAGGGGAACAATCACCTCCCTTGACCTGTTGGCCCCAAAATCTTCTGAGGGTCATCTCCTTGAGCCAGTGCTTGGTGTTGGCTCCCTCTTGGCCATGGTGGTGCCTGCAGAGCAGGAATGTGCCCTCACCATGTCTGGATGTTCCATTTTGGCTGGGGAAGGTCAGCTCCTCGAAGGGAGTGCCAACAGCACATGAGCCCATGAAGCTGGAGGTGTTTGAGGAAGTGTCAGAAGCCCTTTGGTCAGCCCAGCCCTCTCACTTTTCAGGGGAGAAAATTACTTGCATCAAATAACTTTGTAGTTCCCTTTTCTGTGTGTGGTTGCTGATTTAAATTCCTCTTTCAGCTGATCTCTCAACTTTGTTCTTCATTTCCCCTAAAATGCTACGAGTCAGGCATTTGACTCACCATCCCTGGCCCTTGACCCCCTCCCTGCCATGTGATTTGTTAGATCAGCCACTTCAAACTTTTATTTTTGGAACTTTCTTCCCAGGAATGTTTAGGATACTCTTGCTTTGTTCACAAATTGAAGACTTGACTCAGGTGGTTTTGCCCTTCCCTCACCGTTCAGGATGTATGAGCTGGATTGCCACAGCTGATAAGTTATCTAAAAACCCCAATTATTATTGCAGTTAATTTGTAACTGATGAGCCAAGCCCTGTGCAGGGGTTTCCCATTTGTTAGGCAATCACCAGATGGATACCATGAGGTTCTTGTGCTCTCCTTTGTCCCTTGGTTCACTTTTGCCACTCAGCCAATTCCCAGTTCTGCAATCAAATCCCATAAAATATTGGTGAAGGTCTGATCACAGAAGCTGCTGGGGACTCACCATATTGTCTTACATTAAACCCTGCAGGTTTTTGTCATCATGGTTTTAAGTCTTCCATTTTGTAAATCTACCTGAGAACAACAGTATTAAATTGGTGGTTGTGCATTGCTTTAATTAAGTAACTGAACACAGGTTTAGGTAAATAAGTCCTGGTGAGGTCTTGTTAATAGGCAAGGCCTTAATTGCAGCTCTTATAATTGCTGTTTACAAAGTCTGTCATTCATCACTGTCAAAGAGCAGTTAAAATTTGCATAGATATCTTCATCAGCACCTGTATCTTCCTGAGGTTGTTTTGTTATTCAGTCTATAATACTGCCTAGTTTCTGAGGTGAGGAGAAGGCACAACCTTTTCCAGTCCCTAATCAGGCTGACTTTCAAAGATTTTTATGCAGAGAATGCTGGCTTGGGAGTTGCAGAGTTTAGTCCTGCCTGAGAGAAAATTAAATTTGCTTTTTGTTTCATTTCTTAGCTGTAATTGATGTGTGTTTCATTCCTTGTGTGTGAGACCTCCCTTCTCCTGCAGCACAAACCTTTATTGACAGATCTGTGCTGTTTGGGGAATATCCTTGCACTGAAAAAAGAGCTTGTCACCAATTTCAGCATCAGCTGGGTTATACATTTAGGGAGTGTCACCTTAAGAATGTCTTGGGTGCTTTAATTAATAGATTTTTGTTCTTATTTTTTCTTGTTACACTTCCCACCAACTCTCAAATACATTTTTGCAGGTACTGCCCCTGTGGGGCTTATTGTCCTAGCTAAATACCTCTGATAAAATAAACATTTTGGTTTGAATATTCAGAGTGTTACACAAATCCAAGATAAGTTCTTTTTTAAAGTAATTTTACCTGGAGAGGGTCGTGTCTCTCCAGTACAGTGGTGGCAACAGAGATTTCTGCCTTGAGCTTCATCCTCATTTCTCAAAATATGTGTATTTTAGAACCTGTTAGTTTTTAATTACATTTTCATTGAGATTGAGGGGAGGAGAAGGATTTTGTGTAAGTTTTATTTTTGTTATTTCTGTAGGTGCTGGAGAGAACCTGGAGAACACAATGGCAGCCTTTCACCAGTGAGTACAAAAGGATGAGAATATCTAAATTAGGTGTTCTCAGTGTCTTTAGTGAGTGAAGCAATCAAGGAAGGTGGGACTTCATCAGTTCTTTGGGGTCACAGTGTCCTATTTCTGAAAGTCAGCTCTCCTCTGGAAAACTCCTGTGGATTGCCAGACATCCACTCCAGTTTCACCAGAAGGAGTTGGGATACCACAAGTTATGGTCTGTGCACAGTAACAAATGGAAACAAACACTGGGGCCCGAGCTGTGCTAGCCAGTAAAACAGCAAACAATACTGTGCTTAATGGTGATTACTTCTATTAATTTATTTATCATTATAAAGCAGAAAATGCTGCTGTTGATGTTTTTTTTCCTGCACTCACACTCTGCAGTCACACAATGTGTGAAAGCCTCTTATTCAGGGGTTTAAAACAGGGTTGGGACCAGAAAGCCTTGAAAGCCTCCAGCATTTAAGTAGTGAATTTTAACGAGGTTCTCAAAGGCATTTGAAGAAGCAGCATATCTAAAACTCCAGCTGCTGCTGAGAAGGGACCATGTTATGTGGGCTCCTCTTTGTTTTGTTAGGGGTTTTTCTAATTTGCTTTGTGCTAAGGAGCCTCATCAGTTTGCTGTTTCCCTGCAGCCTGAGGGGTGCCAGCTTTCCCAACCAAAGAAAAGAAAGTACTGCACTATTTTCTATCTCCATGGAAGCTCAGCATAGTTTTGTGTGGCTTTTTGTTGGTTTTTTTTTTTTCCTGCTGGCCTGCCTTTTTTCAATTCTGCCACCAGACTTTCTGAAAGTGCTTCTTTATTTTTTTTTAACCATTTCTTAATTTTCATTTCATATCATACTCATTGTGTACATAAAGGGCACTTGCAGTGGAACTTACTCCATGATCTATTTTTACTTTTTTTCCCAGAAATAAGCAGTAATACTTAGAGTAAGGACTGTGCTGGGGGTAACACATTTTGTGATAATGTTTTTCTGACTCTCTTCTGCCCATTTTAATTATTTTACAGCTGTGGTGGAACAAATGCATTGAGGTCCAGTTTTTGAACCCACCACAGCTGCCAGTAGGAAAATTCATCTGAGTAAAGAGAGCCAGGGTACCTCTGCAGGAAGCAGAGCAATTACCTCCTGTTAGGAGTGGAAACTCTTCTGGCTCCTTTTGGGAAGGGGTAAAGGCTTTGGCTGTCCCATTTGCTCATTGCCATCTTCACAAGTAAAGTAGCAAAAAGAATGGGGTAGAAAATCAGTGATCTGGCTGGTGAAAAATGGTCAGGATTGTCTCAAACAGCTGATAGGAGCTGATCAATTTATAATCCATCAGATTCTGTGTGAAGCTAAACAGGGTGTGTCTGCAGGAGCTGTTCCTGCAGGTTTGCACAAGCAGGAATATTTGGCTGTTGCTGTAGTGGAATCCAGAAGAGAATGTGTGTATGGGGGGAGGAGGCCTTTATTGGCAATTTCAGTTTCACCAGAAACTGCTTAATTTACAAATATTCTGGAAGGAAATTCTAAGCTTTTTGTACCAAAGGCAATATTTTTTTGTTTTGTTTTATTAAAATGCATCATAGATGGGGGGCTATAATCTTGTTCTACCATATTTAAATGCTTCTGTGGTGGTTTATATTATAAAATACCAGATTCTAAGCAAGAGCACTCTTACCCTAATTTGCAAATGCAAGCCTACCTCACAGCTTGAGTTCTGGAGCAGTTGGATCTGAACCCACAATGATGTTCTGAATCTGGAGTTTTCTCTGGAGCAGTGTGAATTTGACAGAACAAACTGATTTCCAGCTGGGAAAGCTCAGCACTTGAGGAAGCTTATTTAGCAGTGAGCTGCTCGTAAGGGCCTGGCAAAGTCTCAAATTTGTTAACAAGGAAAGTTGTTGTTCTCCCCTTTCCATGCAGCATCAGCCCTGACTTTCTTAGGCAAGAAATATTGCTAATAAAATCTGATGGTGAAATGATAAAACATGGGAACATCTACAAATTTGGCAAACCTCCTGCAGCAGATTTGGAGTTGCTTTCCCTCAGGAGGAAAAAATCACCCAGTACAGGCTGTGATTCTTCCATATGTAACAGGATTTTGTTCCTCTGCTAATTCCTAATTAGCAGCACTGGCAAACAGTTCACAAATTGGCTTTAATTTGACAGCCCTCCTTGATCATTATCCCAGCTGGACCAGAAATAGTGTTAAACACTTTGGGGAGTATGTTCTGATTTTTTTTTTGTTTGTTTGTTACTACATCAGTGGATGTTCGTGGGCTGTGTTCAGCAGCCAATAAAGCCCATAAGGAAAAGGCTGTTACTGAATTTACAGAGTTTGGGTCTCAGGTACAACTCACACGTGGTGTGAGCTTGCTCAAAGGTGGATAAAAATGTTTTGAAGGAAGAGTTCAGACTTTTATCTGTCTGCTGGAGTGACACCTATTTTCTAGTTAAATGAACAATTCACTACTCATTGCAGTAAAGCTTTTCTTTCTTGTTCTGGTGTGAGGTTTCTTGTACTTATTTTTCATCAATGGAATTATTTCTGCTTTCTTTACTCCTCCTATGAACCAAACTACTATAGAGTGGATTTGGGATTGGATTCGAGCTTTTCAAAGCAGTGAGTTGGAACAGAAATAGTTATTTTGCCTTGAAAAATATGACTGGATGTGTAGTGGTTTATTTCCTTTTTAATTGAAATTAAAACTTTTTCATTAAAACAATAGTTGAAGGTTGTTTTGCTACACAATAAAACAGCCAAAAGCCTGAAAGTCCCACTGCTAATTTCCTGATCCATCCCTTCTTGATTAATGTAAATAAAGTAAGAAAAAAAAAAAATCCAGCTTTCACACCCCTGTCATTTGTCGTTTCTAACCACAAATTCAATTTCTTTTTTCAAAACCTCACTTCCTCCAGTGGGCAGATGTGCTGCTGCTCATAAACACCCCACTCCAAATCCTGAACCAACCCTTTAGGAGCAGGTTTCTCAATCCTGGGGTGGCAGGCTGCAATCCACAGGTGAGCTTCCTGATTCCTATGGGAGACGGAGCCAAAAATCCCATCTGTGCCTCAAGACTTGTTGTTTATTCTTGCATCAGCTTCCCTCTGCAGCAGAGGTTGTGAGGGTTCCTGTTTGCTCCTTGCTTTGCAGCAGGATTGTGAGGATTCCTTGCACCATTAAAGCACCCAGAGCCCTTCCAGTGGGATTGGTTTGTGGAGTGTGTTGGGTTTGGAGCTGCACAAAGCACTCGAGTGGCTCAAGGCAGCCTTTCCTTGCAGCGCGGTTAATTTGGGGACAGACATGTTGGAGCTGGATTGTCACCTGACAAAAGATGAGCAAGTGGTTGTGTCCCATGATGAGAACCTGAAGAGATCAACAGGAGTTGATGTCAACATATCTGACCTCAAATACTCGGTGAGTTGAGGAGAAAATGGGTGGGGGGGTGTTGAAAAATGTATTTGTGGGGTGGGCAGGGGCCTCTGTGTGTGCCTGGTGCCCAAAACCAAAGGGGAGGATTCATCTCAATAAAAAACCCAAGCAAAAAAAGCACCCCTAAACTAAACCACCCTCACTAAACTCCCTGTGCAGTCAGAAGATCACACCTGGCACATTCCAGAGGGTGATTTACTCCTCCAGTATCAGGTTGGGTGAATGGCTCTGGAGCTGGGCTGTTTTGTCACACTGATGGCAGAGTGACAAAAGCTCTTCCTGGTGTGACCAGTTTTTTAGTGGGAAAACTGGGAGATGAACCCCCCTGCCTTGGCAGTGCAATTTTCAGAATTCTCAGACATCTGGGAATGTTTTGCTTTGTTCAAGTACAGGTGACACAAATACAAGAATGCCAAATAGTTCAATTGATACTGAAAGTGGTGCTACTAAATCAGTTTTTTGGATGAGAAGTGGCTTATTAATTATGATCTTTTTGGAGGAGGATCATGATTATATCCCTGCATTTGAATTGATGTTCCATTCCCCTTTATTTTTAAGGAACTTCCACCCTATCTCTGCAAGCTGGATGTCACCTTTCAGAAAGGTGAGATGTTTGTCTCTTGCTGTTTCAATTTTCCATTTTGTGGCATGGCAGCTTCCTGCTTTGGCAAAGGAAGTAGAAAAGTGCATTTGCTTCTCTCAATATCATGATAAAAGAAGTTTCAAAAGAAAAATACAACCCTGGCTGTAGAAACCAGTACAGTAGTTACTGTAGGTATGACTTGGAGTTCAGAAGGAAATTTTGTTCTTATTTGGTCTTTTTCACATTAATCTCGTTGCATTTGGCGTGTGGTAACTGAGCCTGTGTTTGCTATTTCAGGATTTTAATGTTGCCTGCACTCCTACTGTTGCTAAATTATGAGTGAATTTCATGAAGTTAAAACCTGAATGTGCAACATGCTCGGGGCATTTTCATTACGGAAATAAGCTTGCCATAGTTAATTACAGCTGAATGAAGTCATTTTTTGCTTAAAAACGTGATTATCCTTGGAACTTTATACTTTTAATAAAGTTTTAAGCTAACGAGTGCTCTGCCATTTCTGCTTTTTTCTGTGGTTTGTTAAAAGTGGCCAGAGCAGTGACAAGTTTCTTGTTTCCCCAGAATGTCAGTGTGAGGGGACGGACAATCGCATCCCCCTCCTGCAGGAGGTGTTTGAGGCATTTCCAGAAACTCCTGTCAACATTGACATCAAAATGAACAACGACGTGTTGATCAGAAAGGTACATGAGAATCTGCTGGACTGAGAGTGAAGGCAGGGGAATGGTGCTGATATTCCAGAAGTTTTTTGGAGTTCTGGCAGTCTGTGATACCAAAATCTGTGTTCTTGGACTGCTTCACCCTTCACGTGTCGGGTGCTGCTCCCTGCGTGAGGTAATACAGGAGACAGAGAAGGGATCTTGTGTATTATATTCTGTAAAAGCTCTTTAGGACCCTTCATCTGGAAGAGAAACTGCTCCAGCACTGCTGGAGACACTTTTGGTTTGTACCTCATGGGAAGGATCTTCTTGGGGACTGTTGCTCTCCAAAGCAGCATAAAAATGTGATGTTATTGTGTAGATGTGTTTAACACTGAGGGAAATCTTTCCAGCAAATACTGTTTTTTCACTTAGGTTTCTTGAATTCTTTAGGGGGTTTTTGGTACAATCTGTTGTCCTGAGCACCTGTTTATTTCCCATCAAAGCATCACAACCACCTTATGATGGGGAAGTGTAAAGAACTATTTCCTATCATGATTTCCAAAGCAAGCAGAGTTTCAGGTAAATAATGCTGCACTTAATTTCCAGTGACTCCATGTGAGAGTTGTGCCTTTTGTGCTGCAGGTCTCAGAGCTGGTGAGACAGTACAAGAGAGAGCATCTGACCGTGTGGGGGAATGTCAATTATGAGATTGTGTGCAAGTGTTTCAAGGAGGTAAGGCTGAGTCCAGCTAAGCTTTGTTACTGTGTGCTGCCAAAACCTACAAAAAGCACCCTGCAAATCAAGATTTAACCAGCTAGTCCAGGCTTCTGCTCATGGTGAGGAATTCTGTGCTCAGATTCTATTCTGCTTGCTGTACTGCTAAAATAAGACAAGCACAGTTAACATCCCTCTACCCTGCCATAAAATACTTGAGGAATTAAGCTTAGTCATGTTTTATTCTTGCTTTATGAAATATAGGGCATGGCATTTTTATGCCAGGAGTTCTTAGAGCCTGTTTTGCACATCATTCATCTGATAAAAAGCAATTTTTCCAAGGATTGCTGATTGTTTCTTTGCATGAAAATAATGGATGTGGCCACTAGTGGACACAGTTGCATCAGCATAAAGCTGTTGTTTCACAGCTATAATTCTCCTCCCTTTTGTGCTGAGGGGTTTTACAATGTAGAATTAAAATTGTGCTTAGTCCAAGGGGGGAGTTATGCACCTGAGTGAAATCCATTGTGTTGATAGTTCAGTCTAATTGATTATTTCAATTTATCTGTGTAGGACAACACCCCATTTCCTACCTGAACAGCAGTTAGATTCATTCATACAAGGCATAAGCTTAATCTTAGGTGTGATTGCTGAACTTTAGACATGCATTGATGAGTAAATTTAATTGCAACAGAGTGAAAATCTACCAAGATAAATGAGAATCTCTTTCCTGCTTCTTGCAGAACTCTGACATTCCCACCATCTTCTGTGCCCAGCGTGTCCTCCTGCTCCTTGGCCTGTTCTACACTGGTCTGCTGCCATTTGTTCCCTTCAAGGAGGAATTCTTTGAGATTCCCATGCCTTCCATCATCCTCAAGTGAGTTACAGCCCAGCAGTGGGTGCTGCACCAGTGTAAAGCAGGTGAACCCTGATGCCTCCCTGAGCACTGCTTTTTTGGGCTGAGCTTGCTTTTCTGTCAGTTTAGGCACTTTTGGGTATTCCTGGGAGAAATCTGTGCACAGTAATACGTAGCAGTTCTGTACTTAGAACTGATTCTTGCTTTTTCTCTTCTCTTTTCTTGAGAACAAATTTGTCTGATAGGGCCAAGAGATAAGTCAGCAGCAGGGTGGAAATGAGATTTCACAGTCTTCCTCATTCTTCACTCAAAATGCTGCAGAATTCTCATCTGTGCTGCTTCTCTTAAATGTAGCTCATTTCTCTTGTATAACCCAATTCTAAGTCACTGTCTTGAGCAGTGAAACTACTGCTCTAATTTGTGCAAGATTAATTCTTTATGTTCCTTTTGCAGGAACATCTCCACTAAGATTTTAATCTGTGCTCTGGTAATTTTTGGTTTCCTCTTCCTCAACAGGCTGAAAGAACCAGAGAAGATGTCAAGAAGCCAGAAATTTATTATCTGGCTGGCTGACAAGTAAGATTTTCATCTGATTAAATTTTTATTTATATTTTGCCTTTATATTAATGCTTGACTCAAGCAACTAAGATTAGCTATTGCTGTATGTATGCATTATATATTTTCAGTTTCTTCCAGCTTTTTGCCAGTGCAGGATAAATCAGATGCAAATCTTATGTAGGTGTGCTTTATGCTTCTATTTTCCATACACTGAAGCTTTCTAAGGTGCAGTAACAGTGGGAATTATTCCAATTGTGTCTGTTAAGCTTCTGTCCTTAAGTGTGCTCAGCTAATTAACATGCAGTTAGATGCAGAATGCAGATTTCATGGATGTGACTGTTTCATAATGTTGTCAGAGGAGAGACAGAGTTTGCCTTACAAGGAACACTTTGCATTTTAAGAATATCTGTGCTTCAGAGGGAATTTAGTCACAGGTTTTCAGTGTCTGCAGTGTCTCCTGGCTCTAATATCTGTTAGTTTAATTTCTCCAGTGGCCAGGACATTTTCATGTCTTCTGGTGGGAAGGATAAAACCTCTCCTGGAAGCAGAGTGGTTGGTTCATCAGACATGGTATAAGGTACCTGCAGGGTGAAGGATTTCTCTGCTGGATTTGATCTTCAGCAGAGTTGATACTTGATTTGCTTGAACTGGAAGTTTTCTAGAATTGGATTTCTCTTGTGGAAAACTCTACACACTGTATGGGAACTTCATTGCAGGTCATCAACAGACACTGCAAATTCCATGTAGACTTGAAGTTGTTAATTAATCTCCCTCTCCCTTCCCAGGCTGCTGATGAGGAAGGCACTGTTTGACCACCTCACAGCTCGGGGCATCCAGGTACAGTGGGGCAAAGCTAAAGTGAGAATTCAAACCAGACAGACATGGCCTTAAAAGAGGTTTCTGTTCCCCCAGCAAGTTCTTTGTGTTTCTGAGACCATGAGTTGCTGTTTAGTTCCTGAGCAGAAGCTGCTGCTGTTATATTTGCAGTGCTCTGGTTGCAAAGGAAGATTTGTACACCTGAAAAAAAGTTTTTCATTTAAATCCTTTGAAGTTCAGGGGGTTTTCCCCCCACTTCAAACTTAAGCCTATAAAATCTGCAAAACTGGTTATCTGATGTGGGGCTTTCACAAAATAATACTGACTTTTAGAAGGATATGAAGTCTCAGGTAGTGGAATTGGAGTCACCATTAAAAAATGTCCCTTTTGGAAGGTGAGGGGGGAAAAGTCCAGCATCACAGTGTAATCATTTCTCATTTTAAATATGCAGCAACATCTCTCTCAGATCAAACAATTTAGGTCAAAAGTCACCTTCTAAAAAAAAAATTTTGTATTTTTTTTAGTAATAACTTGGTTGTTGTATCCCATTTCATAGGTGTACATTTGGGTACTGAATGAAGAACAAGAATACAAGAGGGCATTTGATCTTGGAGCTACTGGAGTGATGACAGACTATCCAACAAAACTGAAGGAGTTCTTACATAATTACCCAGCATAAAGGAAGAAAACTGAGAAAGTCCTTCCAGAACAGATTGTGAGCCAAGGATTTTCCTCATTAAAAAAATAATTGGGGGCAGCATGCACGGATCATTTTTGTTGGAAAGATGTAACTGATGATCTGTTGCCTTGTTGTCAAGTCACTACCTAATGTAAAGGTTGTCTATTTATTTTAAAACTTTAATTACATAGTTTACATTTGTAAATAGCTCATTTAGCAACAGCACACTTCACAAATGGTGATGATTAGGAAGAGAGTTGCCTGATAAGGTACGTATAGATAATAAGCATTATCTTACCTGTCTCAAGTGTTCCTAAGCAGCTGTCAAGACATGTCAGTTATTCCAGTTATATTCTAGTGAGCAGAAACTGAAGAATTTCTGAAAGTGTAGCCTGTGTGTTTGCATTTCTTGTGTTGCTTTTAGATTTCAGGTAACTTCTAGAGCAAAAAAAAAAAAAAGAGAAAATAAAGAAAAACAGGCACAGGAGAAATAGCAAAGCAGACTCTGTGTCTGGCCAGGTAGTGAAGTGTACCCCGTGAAGGTGGTCACTTTTTAGCCAAAATTTACTCAGTATAGATTTATTCCATTATTCTCACTGACAAGAATGTTGAACTTGAGTTGGAACTGGATTTAGACCCTCTCTGAGGTGATGGCAACACTGTGACTTGTTGGTCCAGGTCTAAACACAGGATTTAAATCAGGATCTGGTTTTGACACTGAGTTCAGTGCAGGGTCCAGGTTTGCCCCTGGCTCTGGCCTGCCTGTCATGGCAGTAGCTGGATTTCCAGGATGGAAAATTGCACTTCTTACAGATTACACTCACTTTGAAATAGCCTTTTCACAACGTCCTAAAAGTCTTTTGCACATTTGTGGTTCTTGATGAATGGGAGGTTGTTTTTTTAGGGTGAGGGACCAAAGAAGACTTAAGTTTGGTCAGGAGTTTCAGGGACAAATGGAAATGTTCCTATTAAATGAGTTCACCCAAAGCAGATTTATATGTGTATTTATAAAGGAAGTGTCAATCTAGAACGTGTATAGACTTTAGTCTTTTCTCTCCACAAAAATACATTCAATATCCATCAAGTTCATGTGCATGGAAATGCCAGGAAAAGCCCA
This sequence comes from Promerops cafer, assembly GCA_013398275.1. NCBI lineage: Eukaryota > Metazoa > Chordata > Aves > Passeriformes > Nectariniidae > Promerops > Promerops cafer. The sequence goes on from VZSE01006660.1 coordinate 424,961, forward strand.
GGTAGGATGGAGTTGGGGTTAGACAGGAGGGTATTTCTGGAAGCTTCCCATGCTGTTGTGTCCTTGTGAGCAGGAGTTACCTGTGTGTCAGACAGGTTGGAGCCTGCAGTGCCCATGTGCCTTGGTGTGCTCATGTCATGGCTGGGGGTTCAGGGCTTTGATTATGAGGCTTAATTACACCCAGTGCATAGAGCTCAGTCACTGAATCATCAGATGCTCTCTCTAAACAAGAGTTTGGGTCCAGCAGTGTCTGTTTCTTGAAAGAACTTGATGTGAAAATAATAGATCTTAATAATAAACACAGTAGCCAGATGTGTTTTTGCTGCAAGGAGCAGCCATTGTGCTAAAAAACTTATTTTTAAGTATTTTTTCCCCTTGGTAGCTCAGATTAGGGAGGTTTCTTGTTGCACCCCACCCCCCCCCCCCCCCCGCTGTGCCATATTTTTAATTGTGGAGCATCTTTGCTGTTCCAGTGCCTGTCAGGAGGCTGTGAGAATTCCAAATCCATCTGCATGGAGAGTGTTTGTTTCTGCACCACAGTTCCTTTCTGAGGAATATGTCTGGATGAAATGGAAAAAAACTGCTGCATTTAGGATTCAAGTGAACATGTGCTGATGGGGGCAGATGAGTTAATGTTGTCCTTTTGAATATCTGCCTGGTGAAGATGACTGCAGATTCAATTTCCTCCTAATTTAATCAGCCTTGTTGCTTATTGAATGGAAGAGAGGAAAATGTAACTTCCTAACTGTTCATGGGGGGAAAAGGATGAAATTATTTATTAGGTACTAAGCTTTCTGTTTCCCTTTCAGACCAGGTCTGTCTGGTCTCATAGTGCTAATAGTCAGTCAGGTCACAGCTCTGCCTGCTTTTTAGAAGCCATAGAATAGTTATAGAAGCTGTTCCACATGCAGCTCAGTAAATTAAAAAAATTCCACCTTTCTGTCCTAATCTGGGTTTATTACCAGTTTGTAGCTCCAGACAGTTTTTATGCAATGTGGGTTTTTTAAACTCAATTTTATTGCTGTTGAATTTCTAACATATGCACCAATATTAAGATGCAGATATAATTATGGTTTTAGAGAATACTATCAAAAACATTCTAAAACTTTTTTGTTTAGGTTAGGAAGAGCTAAGTTTTAAAATACCAGTTTTGATCTCTGACTTACTTTGTCTCAAGTTTCCCTCAACACTCAATAAATAAACAATTTTCCATTATTCTATATTGAATGATAAAACATAGGTACTGAAATGACAGTGTTTTATATTTCATTTTAATATTTTTATTCTCTGTGTAGTAGTAGAGATGAAAATTTCTGCCTTCTAAAATTCTCAACACATTTTTCAACCACATTTTTGTCAGACCACCAGTGTTCTTACATCTGATGGAGATTCTGACTGTGCTGTTTATACATTGACCTCTCTTGGATAAATCTGCTGCTCAATATCTGAAACTTGATTGGGAGGGAAAGGGTCCAGTGCTGGAAAAGCTGCTGGATTTGTTCATTCACTGTTTGGGCTTTAGCACAAGAGCTCAGGTTTGATCTCACCAGACAGATAATGTTCCCTGGGTGAATCCCTGCACCAGTGCACAGGGCTTAGGCCATGATAACTGCTTGTAACAATTGCCATGGAACTGGGGGAACTGTAAAACATTTGATGTATCCAATCTTTGTTTTGAATATTCCAGAGCTCGCTGTGTGATTTTTTTAAACCACTTGTACAGAAAAGCTTTTGTTGAGAACTTGCACAGCTGTCCAGGAGGATGTTCAGTTAATCTCTGAGGAGAGATTCTTTTCAGGTACTTTTAACTCGAAATATTGTTTTAACACTGTGTTCTCAACCCTGTTGCAAACTGGTTTATGTATGAAGGATGATTTGCATGTATTTCATGCACTTTTAATTTGCAGAAAGTCTCGTGGACCTCTCTAGCTCCAAAGCTATGCAGTGATTTTTCTTTTCATGTGAAGAAAGGTTTGATGCTTTTAAAATGTGGCACATTAAAACATCTTTGCTCATAAAAGATCTAAAACTGAATGCTTGTTAGGTGTGACTTCTTTCCCTAAAAACCTAATCTCTGAGAGTGATTTTGTGTTCACAGTGTCGTTGGGTTGAGTTTGTGTTCACAGGAATTCCACTTGCAGCAACTTTCTGTCCTTTCTGATGATCAGCAGGGTAGAGGAGAAATTTCCAGCTTTCCCACTGGATTGCCATTAAATTACATTAAATATTAGGTTTTAAGGTCAAGTGTAATTTTAAAGCCTTGAGGGTTCATATTTAGGTAGGAGGGGTGAAGTGGGGGTTTGTATGTTACAATATTTAGTAACTTCTAAAGGATTTTTCCAGCATGATGAGAGCATTCTCCAGCTGGCTCTGGATGCTGTTTGATTGCTTAAAACACATCCTAAATGTTTGGTAAACCAGAACAGGGAATTGGGGGGCATTACCGAGTCTTTCACCATGGAAAATATTTATCTGTGATCACTTCAGCTGCTATCACCAGGCATAAATCTGCAGCTCAAACAGAATATTCAGAACAACTTCACAATTTATTTATCCAAAGCACGAAGGCTCGACGTGCTGATTATTTAAAGAATTTTCAGGGTTGTTTTTTTTTTTGTTTGTTTTTTTTTTAACATTTTAAAAACCCTGAAATTCCCGGGGTCGGTGGAGAAGGGATGAATTTTGGTAGGAAATAAATCGGAATATCCGGTCCCTGCTCCTTCCCGCCGCGGGAGGCCGCCACAGGCCGCGCATTCCCGGCGCATTTCCACCGGGATCCATCCTCAGGCGGCGGGATGGGGAACCCGCAGTGCAGAGCTGCAGTGAAAGCAGCTGCTCCTTCAGCCCCACTTTCTGAGCTTTTACCATCGCTTTATTAAACTGGATTTATGGAACGGGGAGTTCCTAATTGTAAAATCTGGAATATCGCTATGGAAAGGAAAAAGAGGGATCAGCTGTAGGGGTTGTTTTACAGCTGCACAGTCATGGCTTGGTGATTTTTGGAGCATTGGGAGATGCTGGTTTTTTGTTGGACCAAAAATAGTGAAATTGGGAAAAAACCCTGCTTCTGTTAATGATGGAAACAGTTCAAGGATGCTTCCTCATGTCTCTAAAAAATGTCAAATATTCCCATTTTACAAAAAGAGAAAACAGGCAATAGCAGGGGAGGTGTCTTGATTACAAGGCCATTAACACCTGCTGCAAATAAAATTCAGGAATGCCAAGAAACTGAGATTTTTGTCAGCTCTAAACACACACTTAATTCCCAAGCTGCTGAGGCAATACCTCAGTGGGTGATCTGGTATTTTCTCCCCTCTCAGTATTGCCATGACAAAAGTTTCCCCCGGGCAGTGATGCTTGATCAGTTGGGCTTTTCTTGTTTAAGTGATAATTAAGGTTTAAACTGATACCAGACACTGAACCGGGGAAAGCAGTACCTGTGCTGCTCAGGCTTCAAAAAATGAGTGTTTGCAAATAGTGGAATTAAAAATCCTGTTTGGCTGTTCAGTTGAAAGCTAAGTTGTAATTATTGTGGAGCCAAAATTCAGATTTTTTTTTAAAAAAAATAGATTTCCCTAAATCTCAGCCCAGTAGAAGTTTTCATGGTGCTGCTCAGGCTGTGCTTGCAAAGTTTGCAACTAAACTGTAACCCAGAATCAAATGTGAAAATGGGATTTGAAGCTTTAATAAGTAGTATTTAACCCTTACCAGCATTTTATTTTACAAAAGCAAGTTAAATGCTACTTATAAAACACTGTTATCCCTAAAAAACTTCCATTTTTTTGTAAATCACGGGGATTAGAACGTAAAGAAGAAATTTTGGCTTTTTTATGGTGATATTTTACTACAATCTCAAAGCTGTGTGAGCAGCCAGATTTCCATGGTGATGCTGAACTTAAAGCAATATAATTCCAATTTATCATCCCCCTAAACCAAGCTTATTACAATAGAAACCTTGGTATATAAACAATATTGATGTTCACCTTGTAAATAATAAGGTCTTTTTATTAACAAACTGAAACTTCTGCTGCAGACATGGGGTGGAAAAAAAATTTCACTTCTGTGCAGCAGCCTCTTGATGATGTAAATTTGTTTTGCTGATGGTTTCTTGTGGTTTCTGGGTGATTTAAAGTTCAAGTAAATTCTGTCACCACTTCCTGCTGATAACCTCGTCTAGATCTGTTAAATACAGAGCTTTTGGCACTGGGGAGAGGGGCTGAAAATCTGGTGTGTGCTGCTAATCTGGTGTGGTGGAAGGCAGGGAGGTTATCTAAGAAAAGAAGAAGCTTAAAGTAAGCCTTCAAAGCAGCCTCCTCTTGCAGCTGTCTGAAGATAACACAATTAAATTAAAAAAAAAAATAGCAATTTTCCTCTCTATTGGGTGTATTTAATAGCTGCTAACTACCCTGGTGCTTGAATCTTTGTTAGCAGCGTGTTTAAATTGTACCACGAGTGTACAGGGGGTGAAAAAAATGTCATTTAGTATTGAAAATGGGGGTTGTGGAATTCCTCACCCAGCTGGCAGCTGGTTCAGTAATGTGATCAGAGGGGTGGGCTTGCCTTGTGTGGAAGGAAAATAATTTATAGCACAAGCTAGGATGTTACTTTACCCACAAAAATTATCACAATTAATGGAAATATTGCCTTATTAGTCTATGTATTTAACATTTGAACCAGAATATTGCTCTTACTACCAATTAAGGAATTCTGCACTAAAATAGCATTAAGAATTTGCTTAAGCAGGAGAGTGTTAGAACAAGAATAATCTCATAAAGCAAATCTACTTCAGCCCTGAAGATGTAGAACTTTAATCATGGATGTGAGAAATGGACAGATAGAAAATATTAATTAAATATTTTTAATATTGGAAAGGGCCAGGGCCAGGTTGGAGCAACCTGGGGTAGTGGGAAGAGTCCCTGCCCCTGTCAGGGGGGCAACGGGATGGACTTTAAACCATTCTAGGATTATTAAACCTGTACTTGATACACTGAATTATTGTTATTAGGGAATAAAAACGTGCAGAGAGAAGCCTTCAAATCACCTGGTCCTGAGCAGCTGGTGTGTTAATTACAGAGCTTTGAGGGGATGGCATTTAATTGGGGTTTGCTGGGTGTGTGAGCACGTCTGCAGCTGCTGGGGTACAAAACTGCCAAAATCGCTGCTGGAAAAATTCATGGCAGGGGCCGGGATGGAGATTTCCAGGAGAAATATGGAATATCCTCATTTTGGCAATTAGCCCTGTGGCGTGGTGAGGAGCTGCCTTGGTAGTGGTGGATTTGCGGGTTGATATTGGTGGATTTTGGGTGTTGATATTGGTGGATTTGGGGGTTAATATTGGTGGATTTTGTGTGTTGATATTGGTGGATTTTGTGTGTTGATATTGGTGGATTTTGTGGGTTGATATTGGTGGATTTGGGGGTTAATATTGGTGGATTTGGGGTTAGTACTGGTGGATTTTGGGGTTAATATTCGTGAATTTTGTGTCTGCTCTGCCGCTGCTCCGCCAACCCCAGCGCCCACTCCGCGCACCGGACACCGCTAATTACCGCCGTTCATTAACGCGCGCTAATTACCTGCGCGGGGAAAGACGGAAATACCCCACAACCGTGGGACAGTGACCGCAGCCGCCCCCTTTCCCTGCGCCGTGGCCCGAAACCCCGAAACCCCCGGGACCCCCGGGCCGCGCAGCCCGCGCGCATCTCCGCGGGCGGGCGCGGCGCCTTTAAGAGCCCGCGCCGTGTTTGTTGTGCGGCCGCGCGAGCCGCGCTCCCATTGGCTGCCGCCGCCGCAGCC